>QLYP01000212.1:97417-108473 GCA_016647725.1 Nasonia giraulti
AATCCAAGGTCACCATCGGGTTGCCCCTTCGATATCCTACAACTTTGGGCTCCACCATTTTTTCGATTGTGGCTGTCCCTGACGAGTTATGAGCGGTGCCCGTTTAAATTGGGTCACCATGTATATATATATATATATATATATATATATATTCAAAACTACTTTTTTCCATTGATCTCATTACCTTTTTAATCTGTGGTTACAATTATTACATTTGCTACAGCATTAATTAAGTCATAGTTAACTCTGACAAATATAAGAATTGTTGTAATAAATATGTATGAAATGCTACGTGATTGTCATCCATAATAATTTTGCGGAATACATCAAACTCGCCTAACCTTTGACTTTATTAAATGTTAATTCATTACATTTACATAAATTTTCCGATCAAAATATTAAGTAATATTTGTGAAGGATTGCCACCTCATGAACTTCATTCAAAATTGAAGCTATTATTATGTTAATAAAAAAATTAAGCATAACAGACGGCACGCGATTAAAAGTTACTTAATTATATAAGTACAACATTAAAGCCGAAATTATAACTGGGGAAAAATTGAAAAAAAAGTTTTAATACCTAGAATTACTTTGAATTCCGGAAATTAATCTTTATTGCCAATTATTTTATACAGAAAAAATTTTCCTTATATAAATAAATATATATATATATATATATATATATATATATATATATATATATATATATATATATATATATATAATTATAACCAAAATTATTATAATAAATATAATAATTTTGGTGGAACGTTTTTGAAATGCTCCAATCAGATTGCCGGATCGATATATTCTAACCAACTAAAAGTACGATTAACTACCGTCAAGTACAAATGAATATATTTAATACAGCCAACATTCTATAAAAATAGTTATAGCTACACCGGGCTAGTTTTAAAATTATAGAATGAAATGGAAATAAATTTTAAATATAAAAAAATGTTTTCAAACTCTTTGTAATTATTTGATGACAGTATTAATTATATTGATAAAATATAACTATAGAATAATGAATAAAACTTTAATTGTTTCACTTTTACATTAGTGTTTACAATATTCAACTTCTTCAACAACTTTTCTCTATACATATATGTATATATATTATTCAAGTCATGGTGTGTGCATGTCTGTTTGTTAGTGTTTGTAGGTTATGTGCGTGTGTTTTTGTAAGTATAAGTGTATGTGCTCTTCTGCGTTTCATGTGTACGCGTGTGTGTGTGAGTTTATTTTTTTTATGTGGCGTAGGCAGATCAAGCTTTGCACAAGTGTCCCTCTGACACCGGATCCCCACAGGTACTATCGTTAAACAATACTTCCGTTGGGTCCGTTAACTAGCCTTTTTGGCTTCTTCTTTGAAGTTTGACATTTCCATACATCCCCCAGCTACTAAGGTGATTAGGGGTTCAGAATCAAACTCGCCTTCTTCATTCTGCATGCCCTGCCGTCTTTTTCATTCTGCATCGTCCAGCCGTCTGCTTCCTGCAGCATCGTCCGATCGTCTACTTCGAGCAGCATCGACCGGCTATCCTCTGGACAGACTCAACCCTAACACCTATGTTTCTCTGCATCGGGTAAGGGAGTCTGGGCTCAACTCAGTTACCTACGTTTCTCAGCATCGGTCTGAGGAGCACTTAGAGGTAATCAACCCTAGCTCCTACGTTCCTCTGCATCGAGCAGGGGAGTGAAAGCTCAACTCTGTGACCTACGTTCCTCTGCATCAGTCCGAGGAGCGTTTCGTATCTATTACCTAGTGGCCTTCGTCTGGCAACAGTTTACTCAGCTGTTTCGCCTTGTCCTTCCCTTCTATTCTCTTGGTCATTTCTAACCTTCTTGAGAATGGTCCTCACGTAGTTGTTTACTGCGCACCAGCCATCCTTTGACGCTAGCATAGCTGCCATCATTGACTTAGAGGTCACCCTAGTCTAGAAGGTAACGCTCGAGTTCATTTCGTTCCATTTCGTATCGCGAACAGTTACAGAAGACATACTCTGCATCTTTGGTTGCTTCCAAACATACTGGGAAATTTGGATTATTCTTTATCTTGAAGCGGTGTAGGTAGGCTCGAAAGTACCCATGTCCACTCAAAAACTGCGTAAGGTAGTAATTCACTTCCCCGTGTCGTCTATTGGTCCAGCCAACAATACGTGGTATGAGGCGGTGTGTTAATCGCCCCTTTCATTGGAGTCCCATTTTCTTTGCCACTCAGCTAGGGTTTGTTCCTTTGCGAATTTCCAAACTTCCTTTTAAGTATTGTCACTGCAATCTGCGTGTCACCATACGTCGTTCGCAGATATCTTATTGTAGAGACTTCTATGATGTTCTCTTCGCCAATTTCCTTCTGTAGTGTTTCTAGTACCTCCTCTTTTTAAATAAGCATGTCTAGATCTCTTAATTTAATGGTTTCTTCTTCCTGGAGTGCTTTTATTGTGGCGCCGTCCATTAGTACCGCTTTAGCTGCTTCTGGGAAGTCCGAGGTTTTGACATCTTTTGTGCGTTTAACCTCTATCAGAAGATCTCCTGCGAGAGAGCCTGCGGGTGGATTATAAGAATTTTAAATACCATTGTAACGAGTTGAGTACCGTAGCCAACTCGTAGCGGTATGAGTACCGCTGCGCCGCGCCGAAACCGCGTAGAGTCGCGAGCGCGATAATAAACACGTGCGAATTCAGCAATAGGCGCGAAAGAGATAGAGAGAGAGCGAGCGCGCGGGCTAATCCTTCAGGAGCGCGCTTAGATAGGTTTCGGCCTTCCCTAGATAAACACGCGACTTCGCTAAAATTTCGAAAAGCTTCTTCGTGTGCTGTGCTGTGTCCAGCGGATAGAGGTGTGCTTTGTGAGTGAGTGAGACGCGGAGTCCAGGTGTTTCTATCCTTAGCCTAGCGGTCCAGAGTGGTGACCAAGTCTGCGACCAAGTCTGTTCAGGATCAGGAATGTCGTCGACGAAAGAAAGAAGGTTTGTGTGGCGCGCAGTGCATGGGAGAGAGTGCATGTGTGAGTGCGTATCATCCATGCGAGGGTGATCCGGTGCGCGCGACCTTCACGTCGATACACTTGTGCGAGCGCGATTATTCTGGCGTCGCGGCGAATCGCAAAGTTGTCGGCGACTCGCGTATTATTATTTCATTATTGTAACTTCACGTTTATTTCGCGACTGGCAAATATAATCTTAGTCTTTTTATTTTACGTGATTTGTCGTCATTTCTAATCCTCGCTCGCTTATTTCCGATCCCTGTTCTTTCCTGCAAATACCGCCACCTCAGCGGACTTTATTTATTAGCACTTATTTAACGCAATTGAGCAGCCGAGCACGCGCCAAGCGGCGCGTAGACCCAGTAAACAGAAGCAGCTGAAACAGCTGCATGCAACGGAGGTGTTTCGCGGGCGGAGAGGAATCCTTCGCCGCATCGAGGGAACGCGATTCAGTCGTTTAACGAGTTATTCGTTGATCAAATTTACACCCCGTTACACCATAGTCCTCATAACCTTATAAAATCACGAATTTTCTCAAAACATTTTAAATTTTAGTTAGCGAGTTAGAAGGTTTAACAAAATTAGTAATTTTCAGTTATACAGGGTATACAGGCTGAGTGACAAAGAATTTGAATCATAATATCTTTTAAACTAAATGGTCTTATAAACTGCAAAACAAACCTAGCCAAGATAATCAAAAGATTGATATTTTCCCAAAATGTTAACTTAAATAAGCTTTTTAACTCTCGTAATTGTACGACATAGAAAATTCATATTTGTTAGATTTCGATTTTTAGCTCGAAAACTAGTCATCAAAATGATTTAAAATTTTTACACCAAATAGATATTATTGTTTTCTATTGTCATACATTTTAAAAGTTTATTTTAAAAGTTCGACAGTTTAGTTTTAGAGATATTAGATATTTTTTTAAATCTTCTTTTTTATCATAAAAATTGAACATAACGGTCAATCTAAAAAATCTTTCGGGAAAAAGTAGATAATTTTATGCACTTTTAGATACACTATTGTTGACTACATTGTAAAAGGCATATCCTCAAAAAGAAGCAAAAATATTTTTTCAAAAATCGAAAAATGGCTATAATATGGTCATACAATAATCAGAATCATAAAAAAACAGTATACGCACACACACATCCGCACGGACATTTTCTAAAAACGCATGATTTGAACTTTTAACACCTTCAAGTGCGTTTCTACGAAATTTGAGCAAAACTGAAAATTTTAACATTACACAGCTTCCTCTAGGAGGAAGCAAAATGAATACAACAGACAATAACTATTGATAAGTAAAGGCAACAGTTTTTTCATAGTTTAAACAGTTTTTTTCATTTCATAATTGTTGTCTTCTACATTCACTAGTTTTTTCCAATCAAAACAGCGTCAAAATCCACTGCGTGCGTTAAAGCACATTTTACGCCCCCTATATCGAAAAATAACGTTCTATACACATGCGAAAAGTTGATTCTACACGCTTCGCTCGGCCAACAAATCTCTTACTCGTGTAGAATCAACTTTTGCGAACTAGTAATAGATAAAATTTAGTTGGTAATAATCAAAAGACACTTTGTTGATTGTGGAATCACTATGATTTTCTCACCTGAAATTTTCATGTATAATATTTTAAAATATTGCTTAAAAATGCTTTAATGCTAGTATTTTTGAAGAAGGTTTTACTATTTAAAAAATAATTTTCAATTATATCAAACTTAATACGAGTATTTCAGAAGTAAACCTAATGTAGCAATATACCTAATACTAGAGATCTCATTTGAGATTTATCAATAAGGATGACTATAGATAAATAATGAAAATATTGAAATATTAAAAATTTACATCAGCTTGGGGTGTGCAGTCGCACGGCTTGCGGGAATATATATAACTATACATTTTTATAACATATATTTAGATATTATAATAAAAATATACAATATAATACAGTCACGTCTTGCAAATGTTTACATTTTTTAAAAATTTTAATATTTTAGTATTTAAAATGCGTACGTTACTATCCTCTAATAAGATAGTCGGAGATGTAAGCCTGAAGAGAGAAAGCGAAGGATAAAAAGCCCTATCGTAAAACTCTTAAGCTGCTCGCATCGACAAGAGGCATCAGCGTATGCACGACAATAAAGATAATAAAGTTTTTTCGTAACACATGCACGATTTTCGCGTTTTTTGACCTAAGATTAGGGACAAAAGTAGTCGTTTTCCGACCGGCGGGCGAAAAAATGCAGCAGCGGGCGCAAAAATACTTAATAGAATATATCATTTTGCAGAGTTATAACAGTTGGTCGGTGTGAAGCTACGGTTGTTATAGCGATGCATTGTAAATTCAACCAATTTTAAATGTAAATAAGTAAGTTGGACTAATTATAAAGCTGTAAACAGATAACATGTATAGGTTTAAATAGTAAATTCATTTATTCATAATATTTCCTTAAGCTAACGCGCATAAGGGCTCTATTAATGAGATTAAAATATAATTGCTTGGTATAAATTTGTAGAGAATTTCACAAGCATCAATATTACGATATTGATTATTTTATGCAATGTTCTATTTAACTTTTATAAACAATAAATTAAATGCTTGGGAAATTTTATGCAAATGTGGCGTGCGCGTCAAAAGCAATACTTCTTGAACCACAGTCATAAAGGAGAGAGCAAAGGCGTACCGAAGCTGCGTAGGAGGAGAGATGCAAAAATTAGGCATAAGTGAGGGAAATCTCAGATATAACGGCTTCTCTCACTGGCTAATTTTTGGCATCTAGACGAAACAAAATCTTGGCAACATCAAGGAGGGCTGATTTTAGGCTCTACGTGCTGCTCAGTACGCACTTCAATTTTTGTACACGCAAGTTCGTTCTACCAATAATCACCGGCACACAAAAAAAGTAGACTGTTTAAGAAACCAGACCTATCTATATTTATGTATTTTGACGCGCTGAATCCAAATCCAAGGTTGGTTTTGCTTAAATACCCAACAATTTTTTTTTAAATTGCAAAAAAACGCGATACATCATGAAGATTCAGACCTAAAAATATAGGTTATGAGCAAAAAATTTTTTTATGAGTGTACTATACATGGTTTTATGTATTTCGACGCGCTGAAACTGAACTTGGGGTTGATTTTGCTCGTAGACCCTTCTGAGTATGAGAAATTTGTGAAAAACTGTGAAAACACGGGAAAAATTACAAAAATTGTAAAAATTCGCATTAAGGAGCATGGATTAGAGTGAAATAATATTTTTTTTATGAGTGTATTACACATGATTTTTGTGCATTTTGACTCGCTAAATCTGAATTCGAGGATATTTTACCCGTACACCCTGTAAACTTTTAAAAAATTATGAAAAATCGTGAAAATCGCTAAAAAAATCGTAAAAATTCGTATTTATGCGCGTAGGTTAGGAACAAAAAATTTTTTATAAGTATATTATACATGGTTTTAGTGTATTCTGACGAATTCAAATCCAGGGTTTATTTCACCTCTACGCCCTATGATCTTAGAAAAAATGTTGGAAACCCGTCAAGTTGAGAAAAACTATGGAAAATCGTGAAAATTCGCATTAAAGAGCATAACTTAGTTGCAACATATTGTTTGTGAGTATCCTATGTATGATTTATGTGGATTTTAGGCGTCTAAAATAAGATCTGGTGAGTATTTGACTTTTATATCCCCACAACTATGAAAAAATGACAAAATCTTGTAAAACTGCTCAAAAATAAAAATATTGTGAGAAAAAAAACGGAACTAGTGGCATTTAGAAAGTTCTTTCTCTTTTCTAGGTACTCGCCCCGTCTAAAGAGTTTCGAAGAAACGTCTTATACCCTGGGCAAACGCCTATTGGATTTGACAAAAAATGTATTTTTTTTTCGTTCTTTTTGAGCCATTTTTTATAAAACGGTTTTTTCATAAAAGTATTGTGGCTATTTTGTAGGAAATTAAATTCTGAACAAATTCACAGTGTTTAAAAATTCTAAATAACCAATCGAAAAAAGTCTTTCTAGTAGTGAGTACTCATTCTCCAAAAATTGACTTTCCGTCCGTGCGCAGGACCTGGTGTTCATAAGAAGTGACCTTATATTACACAACATACTTGTTCAAAACACCTTTTTTTAGTCAAATTTACTATGTATATTTAATATACGATACATATACATGGTGATCATGTATTCTACATGATCACCATGTATATGTAACTTTCTAGACATACTTTTGTGGACCAATAAAGGTAGAAACTGACATTTCTTCACTATACCCATACTAAATTCTTGAAAAACTAAACTTTTCACACTTGCTTCTATGAAATACTTGTAGAATGACTATATATGTTTAATATACTATATTCTAAGCCATCACTGAGCATATGTATATCTATATATACGTATGTTTGATATTTTATCCTTCCGCATAACCTTAAATCTTAAGAAAATATAAATTGTTTTCACTCTAACTATATTAAACACTAGCACTGTAACTGTATATTATCATACATATATATATATATATATACGCATACTTTTACTAATTTTTATACCAAGTGACCTTATATTACACTTCATACTTTCTTGAACAAACTTTTTTCACTCAAACTCACTATATACATTGAATATACTATATTTTACACTACGCCTAGCCTACATTTTTTTAAAAACCTTATATTACATGTCATACTTGATTAAATTAACTTTTTTCTCAAAACTCTGCACCATGCCTACACTAAATTTTTACAGTTTTTCTCCTACTTTTTTTTACATCTCTTCTGACTAAACCTTCTCTTTCTTCTGTCTTCGTGAATTTTGTAAACCTGTTACTTTCTTATCACTCCTTTTTTTAAAGCACACGCATCATCACTATATTATTGCACAGACCGTATCTTGTAAGCCTGTGAACGGTAGAGGCTTGTCTTTGTCAACCACTACTTTGTCATGTCGTACACAAAATTTGTGCTGCCCTACTATGGCTGACAACAATAAGTCACTAATATTGCTTTTATCACCATGTATGCATATATGTATATACATTTAATATTTGCATGTTACTTAAAATCTTGAATTGGTGAATTTTTTTTAATACTCTTGGGTCCACTAAACGTTTAGATATGTGTAGATGTGTATAACATACATATACAACTACCGCATATAAACACAAAGTCTTAAACGATACATATTTAATCTTGCTTGCTCTGAACGTAACACTATGCCACATAATTATAAAAATACATATAAATCATGAAAATGTAATCATTAACTCAATGATATATGGTTAGAATTAGAATAGAATAGATTATACATAGAAAATTATAACAATCATAAATAACAATCATTATTGCATTGAAAAGTTAATAATAATAATAAACATTAAAATAAGAACAATATTTTAATAATAATTTTAACCGTAAACAAATTTTCATGCAATTTTTGACTATAATAAAATATCAATGACATAATACTTCGATCATAAACATTCAAGAACCTGCAACAATAAAATAAATTCCACAAAGTAAATGCTTAATAGAAAAAGTTTTGAACAATAATTCTTGTTTTTAATTTATAATAAATCACTTATCTAAGTATTCCATTGAAGTACTTTATTGAAGGCAGGATACACATACATGGAACACTTGTGAAATTCAACTAATTATATATATCCACGCTCATATATCACTAATAATTAGAGGAAAATAATAACTAATAAACAATATTATTATCACCAACAATATCTGCAATACAATTTACAATTCAAAATTGAAAAGTCAAAACAAACTAAAATCTAAAATACTAACTAAATATGAAGTGTGAACTAAGGGTGTGCGAGTACCCGAAAAACTCGAGTAGGGTCGAGTCGAGTTTTTTTTTCCGAGTCCGAGTCAAGTACTCGAAAAAATTGAGTACCCGAACTTATCGAGCTACTCGAATTTTTCGATCTACTCGAGTTTTCCGAGTTACTCGAAGAACTCGAGTAGATCGAAATTTTCGAGTTACTCGAAATTATCGGGCCTTGAATAATTAGATATTATATTATTAAATATAGTAAAATTATAACTTTTCAATGTATTATGAGGCATATAATTTAATAAATGTGAATTTTGAGTAGCTTACACAAATTTTCTATCAATCGGCAATTTGGTTAAAATTTAAACTTTGTTGTTAAAAGATATGTGAATAAAAAAAAATATACTGGCTGATTCTGCATGTGAAAAGGATAAAAAAGGTATCCATGTTTTTTTTTCTGTAAACCTAATAGTTTTTGAATTAAAAATATAAATGAACTTGATTTTTTCAATATTAAGTTATTTTTAATTTAAAAACTATTAGGTTTACAAACAAATTATAGATACCTTTTTTTATCCTTTTCACATGCAGATGCAGCCAGTATTTTGCGCGCCAGGTCCGTTTTGAACCCAGTTTGTATATGTATATCGCACGAGCATGCTCTTGTCTGTGAGTCTGTGTTTGTTAAGTTACATAGA
This sequence comes from Nasonia giraulti, assembly GCA_016647725.1. NCBI lineage: Eukaryota > Metazoa > Arthropoda > Insecta > Hymenoptera > Pteromalidae > Nasonia > Nasonia giraulti. The sequence continues at coordinate 106,901 of QLYP01000212.1, forward strand.
CATGGTACATACATAATATAAACACGCATAAAATTGTTGCGTTACATTGTATATAATACATTGAACACGGCTAGCTGGTTATATTTCCGGCCCTGAAAATAGCAGTATTTTAAAGCGTGAACGAAAATGTCAAACAAGTCTCCCTATAGTAACCTACACGGTAAAATAGTATATTGTGTACCAAGGGCGTAAAGTAGGTTTTTTAGGCCGAGTGTGCAGTTTGCAGTACAAGTCAAGGCGAGTTAGCCTGAGCCGCGAACAAGTACTGCAACCATACGAGGCGAAAAAGCCCGCTTAGCCCTTGGTGCACACCATATTTTTTGTAACGCATGTACTAATTTTCGCGTTTTTAGAAGATTTGCCAATGAATTGAGTAGCGGGTGCAATAATATACTTCGATACAAGTGCGCAAAAGTTGATTCTACACTCGTGAGATGTATTCTATGATTGCCAAGCATAGGTCGGATTAGTTCACTACTCTTAGCGTAGTAATTTTACAGGGGTCAGATTCTCGCGTTCAGTGTGAAAATACTACCGCCGTTGTAAAATTACAGCGTGCAAAATAGTAAAATTACTATATACCGTTGTGAATTTACTTGTACTGTTGTAAATTTACTGTGCTGGGCGTAGGACGGATTGGTTTACTACTGGGTTAGTAATATTACCACAAAATTTTTTACAGTGTAACCCTGAAAATAGGCCGTTTCGTGGACGAGCATAAATGTAGCGCGCTTTTCTAACTGGGATTCACAACTGCAGTTACAAGAACAGTAAGAGCAATGCGTTTTTTGCGACTTCTATAGGGCTTGACCACGACCAGCTTAACCTATAAGCTTATTGCCTAGTTTATATACGAACAAAAAGCAATTCACTTGTATAAGCTTTATGAGCTCTCAGTTTCATTGCTTCCTGCTTTACTGAGGCTGTCTTAGAGTTATACGTAAATATAATTTCGAGTGGTATGGTAAATATATGGTTAAAAAATAATCTCGAGTAGTGCGAGAAACTCGAGTAACTCAAAAGATTCGAGTAACCCGAAAAATTCGAGTAGCTCGGAAAATTCGAGTAGTTCGAAAAATTCGAGTAGTTTGAAATATTTGAGTAACTTGACTCGACCCGGTACTCGACTCGAGCTCGTGGAGTCGAGTTTTTCGATCGAATAACCTGACTTTTCGAGTACTCGCACACCCCTAGTATGAACTTCAATATTAAAATTAGACAAACGATCCGAATCATAAACTACATAAATTCAACTATAGAATAACACCATTAGTAATCAAAGGCAACTTTACTCCTTACACAATTTGCTAGCATGATTCCATGGCTTTTACCGGAAAACCAGAAAATTATTAATTTGCTAAAATACTTATAACGCACAGAATGATATGAATGAATGATATAATTTGCTCCATAAATATAAATCTCATTTAACCGTAGTAACAGATTTAAGAACTATTTAGATAAGAACATATCTATTTCAGAGAGAGAGAGAGAGAGAGAGAGAGAGAGAGAGAGAGAGAGAGAAGGAGAGAGAGAGAGAGAGAGAGAGAGAGAGAGAGAGAGAGAGAGAGAG
>QLYP01000212.1:108483-180176 GCA_016647725.1 Nasonia giraulti
GAGAGAGAGAGAGAGAGAGAGAGAGAGAGAGAGAGAGAGAGAGAGAGAGCACACAATGGCGCTGTCGTCGTTCAGCAAGTCCCAAACTATAGGCCTTAACAACACGACATAAACTGCCATAGGGCCGTGACAGCTAAAAAGGCATAGAGCACAGCACACAAGATTAGCATTGGTTAGTATATTTATATAGCTCAAACACACAACACACACGATCTTGTGCATCATATCTATAGATATACTAACCAATGCAAATCTTGTGTGTTGTGCTGTCTTTTTAGCTGTAACGGCCCATAATTATCATACAAGATGTCGTAGATGGCAGGACTGACGAACTGACGAATATAGACTTGGTATAGAAGAACGGTCACGTGTTAAATTGAAGAGACGAAAACTTGGAGGACAGATATAGTGTAGTATAGGCTCTACGTGTATTTCAAAATGGGACCCCGGCGCCAATAGGGTCAGGACAACTAAAAAGGCTCAGACCACAGCCACAAGGAACAAGAAGGAACAAGAAGGAACAACGGCGCTGTGTGTCGTTCTGTCGTCTTGTGTGTATGGTCAGTCATCCTAACCTACCGTACTGGGTGTAATTTAAAATTTTAGAATTATAAAAAATATAAATAATGGTTAATGTCGGAAAAATGAAAAAGTGGAAATAATAGTAAATTAATTATTTCAAATAATGTAACTTTTTACAAATTGTAAATAACTAAATACATTTTTTTCTGTTTAATTATAATTAATAATCAAACGGAAAAAATGATATTTGTTGCATAAAATTAAAATATTTTTCACCCAAAGTATAAAATATATTTCTACAAATTAAGGCCTATTCATTCATACTTATTTACCTAAAATATCAATTCACTAATTTTTAAAATGTAAACAAATACTTATTTAGATATTTAATATCTCTGCTCCAATTTAAATAGGTATGTTTGTTTTCAATAGGTTAGGATGACTGACCATACACACAAGACGACAGAATGATACACAGCGCCGTTGTTCCTTCTTGTTCCTTGTGGCTGTGGTCTGAGCCTTTTTAGTTGTCCTGGCCCATACTGACCGTCCTTCTATACCAAGTCTATATTCGTTGGTCGAACTGTCATTCCAACTCCGGTATAGCCGTGGCTGCTAGACAGATGGAAGTGTTGCCACTATTGTGACTGAAGATTAGGCCCGTTACACGCAAAAAGGAACAGAAACAAATAAATACTGATCCACCATGTTAAATAAGTATTATCCCGTAGTGCAGCATTTATCAGGAATAGTTTAGTCTGTTTCCTTAGCTAGAATAATGCTATTGCGAAAGAGACCCCGTTGATTATTATTTTCTAATCGTATTATTAACTTATCAATTTTTCATAACACGAGCATCGAAAATACGCTTTCTGCCTACGAAAAAGTGGAGCGAAAGTCGAGTTTGTCAAACCTGTGCGAAAGGCCTTTTTAGTGTTTTTGTGTGTATATGTATAAATAAACACACCCAAACACACACATATACATATATCCAACGAATATAGACTTCCTATAGAAGGACGGTTCGTATAGCGGCAAGGGGACAGAAAGCTGTAGTTCGGTACGCTCTGCGAGATGTCGGCAGCCATCAATTTCTATTGTGCTGTCTCTCTCACTCTCACGGCGCCATTCAAATTTTAAGCTTGCGGTCAAGTCAGCCGAATATTAATCTCCTTGCTATATGAATGTTATAAAATCAAATAATAGCAGCGTAGATGTAAATAATAAATAAATATTAAATATGACGCACTATAAAAATCGTGATACTTTAATTTTTACGTAATACTCAGAATTTAATTTTCGCTACAGTGTGCGTAAAAATGATAAATCGGGATACTTGCTCTTAGTTAATATTAGTTTGTTTATGTAATTAAAAACAGCCATAAAAATAAAAACAATCAAACTAATATTATTCGATGGAAACCAATCGGGAAGGTGGCTAAGGTTTCTTCCATCAGGAAAAGGATAGGATAAAAGGAAAGCATAGGTGTAGGAATGGTGATTATGATACACATAAATTATTTACATTTCATGCAAGTATCGATCAACACTCATGCAACTGCTGTTGGTATTTACAAATATTTAATTAATTAAAGCAAACATCAGGTTGGCAACATGGCGGGAGCGCAGTTGCCTCCCGATAAGTGTCCCAGCTATTTTAACTGCCATAAACAAACGAAAGTATCAACAATTGTTTGTATTATCTGTGATGCAACGTATCACCCAATCTGCTTAGCGCAAAAAGAAAAAAATTATTGGCAAGTAAGTAACAACTTAATGGTTTGTCCAGAACATAGCTACAAGGACATAACCTCAAAAATTGAAGACGACAGCATAAGTGAGTCAGCAAAATTGTTAATTGCGCAAATAAAATTAAAGAAATCTGAAGAAGTAAGGAAAGAACTCTTAAAGGAAGTAACAATTTCTGAACAAGATCTACTGGACTGTGATATCAATGAGAAGTACAACATTCTAAAAGCTGAAAATTTACTATTGAAGCAGCTAGTCAAAGAAATGGGAGAAAAAATAATTTATTGAAGGAAACACTTGTAACTAAACAGTGTGATAGTGTTTTACCTATGCTGAGGTGATAAACCAGCCTAAACCGCTCCGTAAAAAAGTGCCAAAAATAACAATAAATAAAATGGGCAATGAGAGTATAGATATGAAAAAGAAAGTTATTGAGTGCTTAACGCGAGAAAAAAAGATACAAACTAAAAATATGTATTATAACAAAAAAGAACTAGTCATTAACTGTGTAAATAGTGATAGTGTTGATCTAACTGAAGCTGTACTAAAGGAAAGCTTTGAAGGAGTTTGTGAGGTTATGAAAGAATAACTTATAAATCCTAAAATAAATATAGTTGGTTTCGACAATTACTTGAATTGGAGTCCAGCTGAAATAGAGAGTGATATAAACTCGAGGAATTTCAATAGTTTTTCAAATAAGGCATAGCCCTACATACGTACAAAAACAAACGTAGCGATACAACAACAGTATTAATGCAGGTTCCCTCTGATATATACAAGTTCATCAAGAAGAATAACAGCAAAATCTTTGTAGGATACCAAAGTTGCAAAGTCTACGACTATTTAAGTATAAGACCATGTTTCAACTGTGGTAGATAAGGCCATAGTGGAAACAAATGCAAAAATAATGTAGTCTGTCTGAAATGTGCAGATAGTCATAAGACCAATGACTGCTCAAACAATATAACAAAGTGCCTAAATTGTGAATATTCTAATGTTAACTATAACACCAATTTTGACATTAAACATGTTGCCAGTGATCAAAACATATGCAACATATACAAAAAAAAATTAACTCATACATATAAAGAATCGACTATCCGATGAAACCTACCTTACCATCTATGATCTCAGGTTACCATACAAGGACGGTAACTTATCAACAGCCCCAACAAGATCAAGGTTCAACGGAAATCGATATAACCAAGAAAAATCAAGATCGAATCAAAGCTGGAACTACGCAACAACAAGGTCGATGTAATTCTGCAACGAGACAACAGCCGTTCTCTACGCTGGTTTAGATTCTACTTTTGATTCAACTTTTGATTCTATTGGTTGATTTATATAGGTCCTTGAATTAGGTGGATGTATAGGAATAGGTGGGGATATTTCTTTCTTCGGAGTAATAGAATTTTGCACCACTATTTCTTGTAGCTGTATATCTTGAGGATTTGTCGTTGTTGTCTGCTTATTAACGTCGTTTACTATTATATCGTTTCTTCTCATTACGATTAGTAAATGTGTAATAGAGCTGAATACAGTTCCAAGTAGATGAAGCGTCCATCCGTACATTGCATGTAATGTATATTCTCGTATTATAATATCAATTGCCAATTTGGAGATATGGATAATAATGAATATCATTATCATTGCTGAGCTGATCCAAATCTGATCAGTTTGTCCATAAATCGATTCCATGTGCTTTCAGCGATGTTTATTAATGTATTTTCGGTTAATAGGTTGGCTATTAGACCTCCTTGAACTGTTTCTTCACCTTGCATTCCTCTGGCTATCATATTGAGTAAGGATGCTCTTTCCATCGGAAACATTATGTGTTGCTGTAGTTTCTGAAGATCTTCTTGTGAATATATTCCGCTGGTTGCCAGTGAATTCAATTTTTCCGGCTTCCACGTAATTTTGGTTGACGGTTTCAAAGTTTTGATGATGTTAATAATTTTTCTTGGCGCAGGCATGAGATTTATCCAGTTATCGCCAATTTTAAAATATTGAGGTACGATAGAGTTGTATGCTGAATTTTTACTTCTACAGGCGTACACTTAATTATGTGTATAGCCTCTCCTGCTACTCTGGCAATATACGTGGTGAGATGGATGCGAAAGATAGGGAATTCTGAATCACTTTTCTTTCTAATTCACATTCTTCTTTTAGCATATTTAGGTATAAATTTTTAAACTGACCCCTAAAATGTTTTTCTACGTATACAAATTTTGAGTTTACATATGTAAAAAGATCAAAATTAACTATCGGCCTTTTGTTAAGCATATCTTCTTGAAATATTAATTGATTATCAATTTCTTCGCAAATGAACAATTTTGGATGTTCTGTTTTATATAAAATCCTACCGCAAATGTTTATCTTTTCTCTACTAGTTAACGCGAACGATATTTCATTAGTACTTATTGTATAAACTGTCTCATGATTTTGTGAGATTATTTTTGTCGATACTCCTCCATATAATATATCATACTTATTTTCAAAACAACTATCAGTATTTTTGCTGACCAAAATGTGTGACTAGCTTGTATATCGATACAATGCTGTCCCGAGTATTTACATACTGTCCCTGAACTTACTCTTATTTTATCATTATCTAAGCTTACATATGCATATTCCTCTAAAAGTGTAATTTTTATAAGTCCCTGTGCTAAAACATCACTCCATGAACCAAAACTATTCGAATATGCTGCACCCGTGCATTTCTTTTCTTTAATACTTCCCGCCAATTCAATTCCTGTTGATTTGGTTGAGTTTACTTTCAAATTATCTATAGTGTGAAAATTGTCATATTTGAATATTCCTGTTTCATGGATTGATTTGCAATTTTCATAAATATATTCTTGTACGCCTTGTTCTACTGCACCTATATGACTAAACATTCCGCAATGATATACCGTACGCTTAATTTCTATTTTACATTGTATTAGTCTTACTTTTCTAAATTATGCCAATTGTAGTAGTTGTATGGTGGCGTTGGTCGCGTTTACATATTCTTGATGGAAATCGCACTCCCCCGAATCCAGTAGAGAGTACGTCGTGATGATTGGATCGGATGCCCCACAATCGAATCCTACTATAGCTTGGCTTGTTTTAAAAATTGCAAAAATTAGAATAATTTCAGGAGTCATTGTGTCCGAATTTCCTAGAAAGAAAAATATATTAGAATCATGTATGGCAACAGCTTAATTTATTTACATGAACAGTTTTTGGTTTTCCATTATAGTTTATAGTTACGTTACTATTTTCGTTTACTTTTATTATCTCATATGGTCCCAGGTTATGATTCTTTTCGAATTTACCTGGTTTTGGTTCTTTTATTAACCATACTTTATCACCAATTTTTAATTCTATTGGATTCACGTAACGATCGTAATATTCTTTCGATTTCATTTTTGAATTAATCAAATTTTCTCGAGCAATCGTTGTAATTTCTTGTAATTTCGCTATTAAATTTTTCAAATAACCATTAAAAGTAGGCAACTGTTCATTTTTCTTTAATGGTTCGCTCGATGGAAGTCTGGCTGGATAACCAAAAACTAGTTCATGCGGTGTAAATTGATGACTAGTGTGGACACTAGGATTATAATTAAATTGAGTGAATTCAAGTAATTCATCCCACTCCATTTTCTTAGAAGAAAAGTTTTTTAGATATTCGCATATGAGATTATGTGCTCTTTCTAACGAGCCGTTTGACTGAGGTGAAAATGCCGTGGTTTCTACTTTTTTAAATTTAAATCTTCGCGTTATTTGTTTTATTAATTTGCTTGTAAAATTTGCTCCTTTATCCGTGAGTACAAGTTTAGGTGATCCGAAAATACATATGAATTTCTTTATTAGAGCATCTGCTACTGATTCCGCCGTTTGATCAGACAAGGATACAATTACTGTAAATTTTGTTAATTGATCTTGTATAGATAAAATATATTTATTGTAATTTTTAGTTACATTTACCGGTCCAACAATGTCCATAGAAATTTTATCGAATGTTTTTAATGGCGTATCAGTGATAATCATAGGTTGTTTAGTTTTTATTCTTTTTAGCTTATTTCTTTGACATTCCTCGCATCTTTGTACCCTTTTTTGAACGTCTACTTTTAAATTTTCCCAATAATATTTATCCTTAATTCTATTATACGTTCTATTAACGCCAGAGTGTCCCCCTATTTTAGTCGCGTGTAACATTTCAAATATTCTATCTCTTTTATCTATGTTTATATAAATTATATTATTTAAACAAATTATCACCTTAATATTTGTCTCGTTGAAAATATCTTTTAAGATTTCTTCGATTTCATCCCAACTAATATTTGTTATTTTTATATCTTTCGATATACTAAATATTGCATAATTCTTTTGCAAACATATAGTCCTTAATAATTTAGATAAATTAATTAGATTTGTTTTAACCGTTATTGCTGATTCCGCTGTATTTAAATATAATACAAAAATTTTGTTATTTCCCTTGTCTATTATCTCAATTTCATTACTATCTAGACTTTTATCCCAATGAATATTTTTATTTTCTAATAGATTCACTGTATTTTTATCCAGTGATTCGCCATTATTATTAATTAAATGAATTAAATTATCTTTTCGAAATTGAATTGAGTTTTTAGAATATACTACATTTTTCTGTATGCTCTTTTGCTTCTCGACGTCGCACGCAATTCTATTCTTTGGGCCTTTAATTTTTCTGCGTTTACGATTTTTTAATTTTAACTTTTTCTTACTGATTTTTGTCTTTTGTTCATTTACGATTTTAATTTTATCTTCGTTAGTCAATTGTTGGCGAATTTTATTCTCTTCTCGCTTTTTCTGCGCTCTAGTTATAACACATATTCCAGCTTCTGCCACTGGATTTCCTGATAAGGTATCTGCATTCGTATTTTGCTTTCCCGCCTTATATATGATTTCATATTCATAGTCTAGTAATTTCAACCTCCATCTTTGTACTCTTTCATTATAATCTGCTGATTTTAACCATACCAATGGCTTGTGGTCCGTTACAATCACAAATTAATTACCATAGATATCACTTTTAAAAGTTTTTATGGCATACATAATCGCCAAAGCCTCTTTCTCATAAGTCGCATACTTCAATTCAGCTGGTTGCAATACTCTAGATGCATAAGCTATAGGTCTGTCTTTGCCTATTTCACCTTGAGAAATGATACATCCTAGAGCATATTGACTTGCGTCGCTTGTTATTATAAATGGTTTGTCAAATTGTGGGTATTGTGAGACTGGTGCAGAACATAACATCTTTACCAGTTTATCAAAAGCTTTTTGTTGTTCTTCTTTCCAAACGAATGGTCTATTTTTTTGTAATAATACTGTTAATGGTTTTGTAATATCAGCAAGATTTTTTATGAATCTTCTATAATAATTGGCAAATCCTAAAAATTGTCTCATTCCTTTTACATTTTTGGGTATAGGACAATTTTTGACGGCCTCTATTTTCTTCTCATCCGGCCTTATCCCAGCTTCACTAATTATATGCCCTAAAAAACAAACTTCTGTTTTACCAAATTCACATTTTTCTGGTTCTAATTTTAATCTTGCCGCTATTAATGCTTCTGCTATTAAATTAAATCTTTCATCCAATTCTTCCGTAGAATCTCCAAAAATAATTATGTCGTCAATATAATTGTAGCATATTTTATTAATATATTCGGCTAGGACTGTATTTATCACTCGCTGAAATGTCCTAGCAGAGTTCTTGAGACCGAACGGTAAACAAGAAATTCAAATCTTCCCAACGGCTGTACACTAAACGCAGTTTTTTCTATGTCAGAAGGTCTCATTTTGACTTGATGAAACCCTGATTTTAAATCTAAAACATCGAAATATTTTTTGTTTCCAATGAGATCTAAAATTTCGTTAATATTTGGAAGTAAATAAGGGTCCGCTATAGTGACCTCATTTAGTACCCTGTAGTCAATCACTAACCTGTATCTCTTTTCTCCTGTTACAAGTTCCTTCTTTGGCACGACTAATGCTGGTGCATTAAATAGGCTTTTTCGAATAGCTTTATTGATGATTAATTTCTGTGTTTCACTGATAGCAATCCCTTTCTTCTTGTGTTCTAATGGAAACTGCTTTACATAAATAAGTTTATCTGTCGTTAAATTTATTTCGTGTTGCTCCACGTTACACGTTCCTAATTCATCTCCTTCAATCCAGAAAATCTCTGGATATTTAGTTGCGATCCGTTCGATTCGTTCTTGATTCTTTTTACCTACATTTTTCATCTGTAATTTCTTTCATAATATTTCCTGCCTGCTAGGGTTCTTGGGTTACCTTTGTTTAGTTTTCTTAAATGCATCGATTGCTTCTATATTTAAAATTCAACTCTTATCTATACCTAGTTCGTTCACTAGCTGAGCTCCTTCAGGAATATAGTCAATATCGAATGATATATATTAATATTCTTTTCCATCAAACATCAATTTTTCTTCAGCTTTCGACAATTTTTTTCCTGTTTCCTTCATTGTTGTTAATATGTCCTTGAAATCACAATGTTTTTCTTCCGCATTGATTTCTTGTGAGTTTTGCTTTTCTTGCATTTCTCCATTAATGTTATATATAAAATATTCTATATTCTTATTATCGGTTTCCAAAAATTCTCTAAAATTTGCTGCCTTGTTTTTATCTTTATTGTATTCATTTATTATTTGCGCCTGAGTATTATTACTCACTTCATATCGTTCAGTTATTGTATTTAAGACTGTTTTCACATCCTCGTAAAAAGTATTTTCTAACAACATTTCATTTTTGTTCAAATCCTTTTTCTCGTCGGACTCTCCTGCCTTTTGCTTCATGCTCTCATTTATTCTGCTTTGATTATTACGTTGATAGATTTCTTCTTTACATTCACTTTCAGCTTTACTCTGGCTGCCCTTATTTTCATGTAAACCTTCATATATATAATTTTCATCAATGATTTCTTTTAAAATTTTACTGAGAAATTTCTTTTGATCTTTATTTACTCCCACTCTATCACTCTGACCTTTGTTTTGTATTTGCTCCATACAGGTGTATATCTTCTTGACTGGTCCATTTTGTAGTTTTAATTTTATGTCATTTATCTCCAAATATCCTTCATCTAAACGTAATTTACTTTCTCTGAGTAATTTAATTCCTAAAATGCCATCGAACGGAATATCGAATTCCTCTGGTGCGACGTGAAAATCAAAATATTTATTATTTATTGGTAGTTTAACTATTCCTAGAGTTTTCATATGTTTGCTTGTTATGCCTGTCAACAATATTTTTTTATCTTGTAATTGCGCCTCCGGAGAAATTTGACCTAATTTAATTATATTTATTTGTGCGCCACTATCAACGAGTAGGCTACATCATTTGATTGTGTATGGATTTGCGATCTCAATATATTCTAATCAATCGCATAACTTTATGTGGTATACTTCTAATTTCTCGATATTCGTCATATTTACTTCGTTCTCTCATTTCTCTGCCTTCTCTATTTTTAGGACATTTTTCTCATATGTATCTCTTGTTTTTATTAAATTTGCTGTGTCAGTATTTGTTTCGAGTGCATTGGCCTTATTTTCCTCATCCACTCGCCCCGAGAAGGCTTTAGTCGTTTCCCGCATGATTCGTTTGCAGATTTTGCAATCTAAAACATTCTTCTTTCCCATGGTTCGTATTTTTGCAATAGCTACAGAATTTATTTGCCCTTGATTCCAATGTCTTGATTTCCTGACAATTTTCTACTGTGTGCCATCTTCTTTACAATAACTGCAATTTTTCCGCTCTTGAGCCATATTCTAAATTCTTTAATTTTCTGCACTCTTGTATTGGATGTCCTATCGTTTTGCAATACTCGCAACTTATTTGTTTCCAATTAGGATTACTTGTATTTTTGTTCTGATTATTAAAATTGTTGATTTTTCTATAGTTATTATTATAGTTGTTATAATTTTGATTTTTATACGAGGCGTTGGCATTATTTGTAGCTTGTTGCTGAGCCATGAATTTGGGGCAGTATTTTCCCGAATGACCTTTTTCGTTGCAAATCTGGCATTGGATATATTGTTGACATGCTTTCGCTCTATTCTGTGCTACTAATATTTTAGCTTCTTCACACTGTTCAGCTTCATGATCATTTTTATTGCAAATTGCACACATTAGACATTTCCTATCCATTAAGTATTATATAATAATATCGATAGGAATATACCAATTATTGTAACTTTTCTTGATCTGGCCAAGGCCTTTGATACGGTAGATCATAAATTACTGCTTAAAAAACTTTACTGTATAGGTATTAGGGGTCAGGCATTGGATCTTCTTTCAAGCTATCTTGATCATAGATACCAGACAGTTAAAATTGAAGAATGCAAAAGTAACTTTTTGTTAATAAACAGAGGCGTCCCTCAGGGTACTATCCTGTGGCCACTACTATTTATATTATATATTAATGATATCTTGAAGGAGATCCCCCTGGACTCTATACTGTCTTATGCTGATGATACTGCCATAATTGCCACTGGAGAGAATTGGTTAGAGGCTCAAAGTAATATGAATGAATTCTTATTGGTCATAGATAAGTGGCTGGCAGTGAATAAATTATCGCTAAATGTACATAAAACAATCTTTATGACATTCGGAAGCTATTGTAATAGTGTACCTGCTCATATAGAAGTTAAAATACAGGATAGATTGTTGACTAGAGTGGAGAGCTGTAAATACCTTGGAATTATATTTGACTATAATTTAAAGTGGGATAAACATGTTCAATATATAATTAAGAAAACGAAGTACTTAGTATATATTTTTTACAAGCTAGCTAACATCATGTCGACGGTAACATTACGAATGATATATTATGCTTTTTTCCATAGCGAGATAAGCTATGGAATCTCAGATCCTCAATTACTGTACATAATTCATAATCAGTGTCAGATTCATTACCTTTACTGATTAATTTATCATGTTCAACAATTTCAGATGAATTGATCGTCCGTTCATATGAAATATCATTACTAGTAGAAAGGTTATTGTCGACATCACTAATTATTGCAGGGTTATTAATTTCAATGCTATTAACAATATTATCTACGGACTCTGTGGACTCTGTAAATCGATCTTTATTTTCAATATTGTCGTCTGTTGCTAGTAACGGTACTGTTCCATCCGGCTCACAATTCGTTGACTTCGAGGCTGATATTATGTTCGCGGCTATAGTATACTGTAAGTTATGTCTTAATTGCATCGCTGTCGGATTTTAATTATGACCGGTCCGAGTTCTTAAAACAGCGCATAAGTTTTCGAGTGGATCTTGATTTAATCGCGATGTTAAGAGATAACAACCGCCGCTTGCTTTCATGTCCTCCCATTGCAAAAGTATGCTGTTTACTGTTAAACAAAAACTATCAAAGCAAGCTTGGTTTGTTTTTAGATCTTCGCAGTTACATGTTTTGATCCGCTCTAAACTATTTTTTAAATAATCTACAACCTGTGGATTGTGATCAGATAAAGGTCGACGCAAAGGATATTTGTCTTTAGGGCTTCTACTGTTTAAGCAATCGAAAAGATCATTAACTTTTTCAGTAAATTTGACCGTGGCTATACTGTGTGGATTATTTAATTTGTCCCTAGTTACAAAAGAAGCAGTTAACATAGCAGATGAAACTGTGTTACTGAAAATTTGAGCCGTTCAGCTAACATGCATTACTTCAAAAGCACTAGGTTTGAGATGTTACATAGTTAATTTAGGTGCTGATTTAGAAATACAATTTTCTTCTTTAGGGTACAATTCTTTTAAAACGTCCCAAGATACTTTGTTACCCTCAACGGTCATTTGATGAAGCCTAAAATTATTACGGAGGCATTTAAGTAGGTGAGGAGCATCGTAGTTATAGAAAATTTTACGTTCATATCGCTCAATGTAAGGTTTATCTTTCTTAATTTTTAAAGTATTAACTGCAGTTCGATTTGAAGAACCCCCATCGCAAACCATGGATTTTACTTTAAAATCGGTTTCTTCTATATAATCTAAAATATCCAAAATAATTCTACTGAGTTGAGTACCACAAATGGCATTATGTGAAACATAGTAAGCGACAGTTTGTCTCCAATTATACTGCCTACCCCTTAACATGAAAACTAAAACATGATTACCCGCCTGCGCTCTTCGACCGTGTTCAGCTAAATCTGTAAATCCCTGAACATAATATTTTTTAGAATTGTAATCTAACCATTTTTTGATGCTCATCTCATCCCACATTAAAACACATGCACATGTTCTTTTAGAAGACATCGCGTCAGCTTTAGCTTTTAACAATTTAGACAAATTTTTAGATTTTCCCGGAGCTAAATCTATTACATTAACCCATTTCCTAATATTTGTTACGCAAGAGAGAGCAAAATTCTGTTTATTATGTAAAAAACAATAAGCTTTAGGAGATGTATCAAACAACTGTAAAGCAAATTGTTTTTCCTCGTCTGTCCATTTACGTTTTTTGATATGATTTGTTTGCATTTTAAAAAAGGTTAATTGTTTTTCATTTAAGTTTTCAAATTGTTTAATAAAATCTAAAGCTTCATTATTTTTTTCGATTTTTTTTACTTAAATTAACGATTTTTTTGTTTTCAAAACTTTTTGGTAATTTGATTTTATATTTCTGTTTTTTTAGTTGAGCTTTAGCGGCTATTTGTACTAATGTTATAGAGTTCTTGCAGTTTTCATCTTTTTGAAGTAATTTTTTTTTAAGTCAGCGACTTCTTCTTCTAATTTTTGTTTTGAAATCATATACGCATGAGTTGAAGTTTGATTTTGGAATAGTTTACTGTTATTAATTATACTTGAATTTACTTCGCGTGCATTTGTCGAAGAAGAAGAGCGTACAGTTGAACGAACAACATGTTGGCTCATTTAAATCGATCAATCTTGGCTCTACATTAACTAATTGTGACAAATCTGAATTTAATAAAGTATTATCAAGTAAACTATCATCAATTGGTTCGTCGATTTCATGAGTAACATGTTCATTTCCCCGCCCACGGTTTACCTGGGTTGACGCGTGGTGTAGAATAAGCCCCCTACGATGTGGGGGCTCTGCACCCCCGGCGGGGCTTGTAACTGGACCATTCCTCAGCTCGTCTGAGAAAGGGAAGGTGACCAAATGAGTAAACCTAGGGGAAGGTACCCCGAATTAAAAACCACCTATGGGAAAATGTCCGAAAAAAACCAGTACATACCCCAGAGAGTGAACCCGGCTGGACCGGTAAGTCTCTCCACTGACTCCGATCAGGTGAAAGCCCTGGTGGTTGGTGGCGGCCCCACGGATTCTGGGGGGGACCATTCGAACATTCTGTTGACGGTGCCGAAACAGACGGCGACCGCAAACGAGATCCATAGATCGCAGAAGAATGTCAACGCACAGATCAAGGATGGACTTCCGCTTGTAGCATCCGTCTTAATAGAAGCTGTTACGCGTCTTGACAAGATGGAAGAGGCTGCTCAAAACCAGCCTCTCCAACCGGGAGGTAAGGGCCAACGGAGCAGTAAGACGCTCCCAAAGAAAAAAAGGACACGGGCACCATCCGACAGGGAAGGCGATACCCCCACCAAAAAAATAAGAGGGAGACAATCTCCCCCTCTACAAGCTTGAACAAAGAAGAGGACAATGCGAGACCACAACCACCGTGGGAACTAGCGGTCAGCAGGAAGGCAAAGAAGAAAGAACAAGGCATTCAGGAGAAAAGCCAGCAACCAAGGAAGAAGAAAGATGAGAAGGCACCGCGACAAAGGAGGGACGCGATTCTCATCAGACCAGAAACGGGGAAGACCTACGCCGAGATCTTGGGACTGATCAAGGTAAAGGTAAATCCTGAGCAACTGAATGCGGAGGTGAAGTCCGTCCGTAAGACAAGAGACGGCGGCGTGCTGGTGGTTGTAGGCAAGAGCGATGACAAAATGGAATCGCTCAAGACGGCTATCCAAAGCGCAATCGGAGGAGCAGGCACAGTCAGCGGTAAGATCCCCAAAACCACATTGGAGATCCGGGACATTGACAGCCTCACAACGAAGGAGGAGGTTGCTGACGCAATCGCAGCTGAGACGGGCTCCGACAACGAAGATGCAAAAATGCATTTATTCAAGCCGAACATGAGGGAACAGAGGGTGGCAGTGGTCGAGATGGATCAGACCAAGGCCGCCGCACTGCTCAAAAAAGGGAAGTTCCGTATCGGGTGGGTTAACTGCCGGGTACGTGTTCGAGCGAGCGTCACGCGATGCTACCGATGCCTCGGCTACGGTCACGTTAAAGTGCAATGCAAGGGTACCGACAGAAGCACCAACTGCTGGAAGTGCGGTGCGGCTGGGCACAAGGCAATGCAATGCTCTGTGCTGGCTCAAGAAATGAAGTGTTTCTTGTACAGAGAGGCAAAGATGCCCTGTGATAAGACGGCGCATGCTCCAGGAACCGGAGCGTGCGCGGTCTTCCGCAGGGCTCTAATCGCGGCTAGGACCCAAAAATAATGACGCGAATACTGCAAGGCAATCTGCACAGGAGCAGGTTGGCCCACGATCTTCTACCGCAATTCGTCGCGGAGGAGAAAGTGGATATCCTCTTGATAAGTGAGCAGTATAGGGACCGCGACACACCAAGTTGGGTGTCGAACGACGCAAAAACTGCCGCCGTCTGGGTGCCCAGGCGTAAAATCGCGGACACGAAAAAAGGGGACGATTACGTGCGGGTAAGGGTGGGTCGCATCACTTAATTCAGCGTGTATCTGTCACCGAACCTAACCGCGGCCGATTTTACAGCAAGATTAGGGGCGCTCGAGGACGCCATTAGAGACGTGTCAGGTGAACTCGTGATCGGAGGTGATTTCAACGCGAGGGCCGTAGAATGGGGCATGTCAGCTACAAATAGGAGAGGCAGGGCCATCCTTGAAATGGCAGCTAGGCTAAATTTGGTAGTAGCGAACGAGGGTAACACCACTACCTACCGTAGACCAGGTTATGGGGAATCCATACCGGATATAACGTTCGTGAGCGAAATGACGATACACAAAATAAGAGACTGGCGCGTCACGGAGGAATATACAGCAAGCGACCACCAGTATATTCTCTTTAATATCAACGAAGAATCCGCGAGTACAGCAAGTAGAAATCAAGACCGGATGCCAAGATGGAACACCAGACGGATGGACCGAGAATTACTCCAGGAGGTGATCCAAAGTGCGGAACTCCCATCCAGCGGACTACCGCACGAATTAATTGGACGAGAAAGAGCTGTGACGCTAGTAGAAAGAACTACTAAACTGGTAACCGAGATCTGCGACGCAACTATGCCTAGGGTGTCCACCAGCCACCAGAGGCGACCAGTTTACTAGTGGACGGATGAAATCGCGGAGCTAAGAAGAGAAAGCCTCAAAGCCAGAAGAAGAGCCCAAAGGAAACATAACCGTCCTGAAGCTCTAGATCTGGATAAGATGCACGAAGAGGCGCGCAAAGAACTCAGAGACGCGATCAAACCAAGCAAACGTAGGTGCTGGAGCAGGATTATCGACGAGGCAGAGAATGACCCATTTGGAAAGGGATACATTATCGTAACGAGGAAGATAGGCGAAATGCGGCGAATAGAACCGATGGAGGCAGTTGCGATTGAGAAAATAATTGACAAACTATTCCCCACCCACCCCATCAGACTCGAAAAAGACGAGACGAACGGACCGACTGACGAGATCCCCCTGTTTACCGAGGGTGAGCTCATCGCGGCAACTTCTTCCCTGAAAAGCGGTAGAGCACCGGGACTGGATGGCATTCCCACGGAAATACTCAAGGCTGTTGCTACACAGTGGCCTGAGTTGCTCTTGGAAATGTACAATCAGTGCCTCGTGCAGGGCGTATTTAGCACACGATGGAAAAGGGCGAGACTAGTTCTCATCGAGAAATCGAAGGGAGAGGCCGGCGCAGATCCTTCTTATAGGCCGTTGAGTCTGCTGGACACAATGGGGAAGACGGGCGAAGCGCTGCTCAAGTCGTGGATACTAGGAGTTGTTAGAGAATCAGGGGACCTTAATGACAAGCAGCTTCAGAAAGGGTCGGTCAACGATCGGAGCCATTAGAGAGGTTACCGACATGGTAAAGAGGACAGACGCAGCCTATCACGCGGCAAGATCAATCGTTCTACTCGTGACGCTGGACGTTAAAAACGCGTTCAACTCGGCTAGATGGGTAGATATACTAGATGCTCTGCGGGCGTTTGGGGTACCGTGGTACATCATGCGACTGGCGGAGGACTATTTGAGGGGCCGGGTCATTGTATACGACATGGCTGAAGGCAGGAGGAGCAGATCCATAACGGCAGGGGTGGCACAGGGTTCGATCTTAGGGCCGGACTTCTGGGGTATCCTGTACGATGGGCTTCTGAGACTAGAAATGCCAGACGACGTCATACTCGTTGGGTACGCGGACGATGTTGCGGCGGTAATCACAGCCAGGAACGTAGGGATCGCGCAAGCTAAGCTAAATGCGGTAATGTGTAGGGTGCTGATGTGGATGACAGACCACGGACTGACCTTGGCACTGAACAAAATGGAGATAGTAATCCTGACTAGGAGACGTATACCGACCATCATACCGATGACGGTGGACAGAGAGACGATCATGACAAAACCGGCAGCTAAGTATCTGGAGGTGACTCTGGACACGAAGCTGAACTACGGGGCTCATTTAGTCCGAGTGTGCGATAAGGCGATGTTAAAAGTAGCGCAGCTTAGCCGACTAATGGCCAACGTGCGCGGGCCTAGACCACCTGTTAGGCGGCTTCTGATGGCGACCACAAACTCCAGCCTGCTTTATGGAGCGGAGGCGTTGGCCGACGCTATGGAAGTAAAGAAATATAGAAAGCAAATAACAGCGATACAGCGCAGAGGCGCACTGAGAGTTGCTTGCTCCTACCGAACGGTTTCGGGAGAGGCAGTAATGATAATCGCGGGAGTGATCCCCGTGGATCTGCTTGCGATTGAGCGAAAGCGGATCTACGAGAGACGTAACGAGGCAAATAACGTAACCATTGCCACCGAAGAACGCGATCGGACGATGCGAAAGTGGCAGGAGCGATGGAACGAGTGCCACCAAGCGAAATGGACCAAAACAATGATAAAGGAGGTAGATCCGTGGATGAAGCGGAGGTGGGGCGAGGTCAATTTCTACCTTACCCAGTTCCTCTCCGGACACGGATACTGTAGGAGTTACCTGTTCGCGATGAACAGAGTCGCAACACCGGGGTGTAAATACTGCGGTGACGAACGGGACGACGTGAGACACACGTTCTTTGACTGCCCTTGCTGGGCCGAAAGACGTAGAGAGCTAGAGTTGACGATAGGGGCGCTCACGCCTGAGACAGTAGTAGGAACGATGCTTGAAAGCAAGCAGAAATGGGACGAGATAACGGCGTACATGGAGGCGATTCTCCGCGCGAAAAACAATGACGGGTGTCTGAAAGACTAGTTGACGGCTAGAATAGCATAAGACAGGCGACCCCCCCGAAGGAATGCGAAGGCGGCTACCGGGGGGGGGGGGTTTCGCGGCCATTGAGAGGTGGAGTTTTAGTGGGTATGCCTGACGTCTGTCTCGCGTCAGGAGAGTACCACACACGGGGAGTCTCGCACGGCTCCTGTCATGGTGCATTAAGCATTTCTCCAACTCTCCGGATAAACAAAAAAAAAAAAAAAAAAACATGTTCATTTATGTCAACAGTTTCATTTATGTCTTGAGAGCCTTCTGAAACTGTATATAACACAAATGCTTTCGGGATTGCAGAAGTCTTAAGTTTTCTCGTACCTGCTTTATCAATATTCATCACATCATCATCTGTGAAATGTAATGAACAGATACGCTTGTTGTCTAACTGCTGCTTAGTCAAATCCATTCAGAACGTCTATAAAATTCAGATTTCGTTGAAATGGCTTCTTACTGTCGGAATAATGATTTATTTAGTTATTCAAACAGGGCAGATTACAAATATTGCAATAAAATGAGGATATCGGAGTTTAAAATAATCGTATTTTATAAAATCAGCTGGTTAAAAACTAGATATACAGAGCTACAAGCTAAAAATACATGGCAATCTATGCTAGACGGCAATTCACGTTGGGTACATAATCTCTACGTTATTTTACGTTAGATTATAAAATAATCGCGACTGTAGACAAAAATAATAGAAGTCATTACATTAACCATTTATTTAATTACTTTTTCTTCCAAAAGTTAACAAATTTTATATTTTAAAAACGAAAACCTTGTACGATAAAAACATGCACCGTTTGCTTTACAGATTTTATTTTAAAGTTAAAATTATGCTCAAATTAAACATTATATATTGGATTCCTTCCATATTCCTTGGTAGAAATGCTCCGGATTAGTTGGGCAATAAATGTGGAATTTTCAAAGTTGAAAGGTAAGATTGCTTATTTAATTATTGACCAAAAAAAAACTAAATATGTAAGCATCTATATTTTGCACAAGTTAACATAATCACAAGTTAATATTATTTTAAATTAAATTAAATTGTTCCTGTTCTGTAAAAATAACACCATTTTATCGCCATAATAACACATTCGCCAACGTAAATTGCAAAATTACTACCAGGGTTGAAAAATAGTTGTGTTTTATTTAGTTTAAATGTACAAAAAGGTTGTATGCGATAGAAAATAAATTTTGTTTGTACTTGAATATTTTCCAAAAAATACTAATATAAAAAGAGAATACATGAATATATAGATATTTATTTATATATCTGTAATGTCCCACGTTTATACTCTTAAATTATATATTTGTACATCCTGCGAACCGGTAACCGTGTGAGCACGTAGAGAGTGCATACGGATCGCAGGTGCATCCGACTGCGACATTACACAACTGAGCTACGAAAATCGGAGCGAGTGCTCTGACCTCTGTGTCAGCACTCCTCGTGCGCGTGAAAGACGACTACAAGGCGTACGCGTCAATACTTTGTGGCGAATGCTGATTGGACTACCACGATCTTTTTCATCTAAATTTCATAACTGCATGAATCGGTACCGAGACTTTAAAAACCCCGGAGCCGATCCACGCAGCGCTTTTTTGCATAGTGGCGGCTCACTGGCGGCTACAACTGATTCTAAGGTGAAGCAGCGGTGTTTGCTAGTGTTAGTGTTTGGAGCGTGCTAAATCCGTCCCTTGGCATAGCATACACCGGAGAGCCCGTTGACCATCACTATTTTAAATTGCCACGTGAACGCGTGTAAATAATACAGTCATCATCTGCCACAAAGGGTGATTAGAACCATCTAGAGTGCGCAGGATATTAATAATAGTAAGTTGTTAAGATAAATCATAAGTACTTTACAATTAATAAATAAATAAGACTAAACTTACTAAATATAACTGTAAAAAGACAACATCCTAAGCTAAATATAGCAAATCTTCGTCAACTCTGTAAACTGAACGTCTGTGAAGTGCTCTGGGCCAATAAAAACATAGCAATCAATATAAATGAAAACCTTGTGTATTAAATTGATAATAATAACTAAACCTCAATCAGAACAAATAAATTCGAATCAGCTTCGCAGTCACGACGTGCAGGTAAGAGTACTTTACTTGTGGACTAACCATCAGCATCCACACACGAAACGAGTTGAGCGGACATAACGTAGAGTCCGCAGGACACCGAAGTGTCACAAGCGACATGCCTGCTAAGACAGTAAGTACAACGGACACTCACAGGCCAAACGCAGTCTAGGATAGAATACCGTCCGCACGCAAAATACACATCCACGCAGACTAGCAGCGCGGGACATCCTCAATTCCACAGTCCGCGTGTAACTTTAGTAACAGAACAGGCTCTCAAGCCGCAGGCTAGTTCTCGCGAATAAATAATTATTTGTAAGACACGCGCAGCCCGTCCTACCATCTAGTACGGTCTTTACATATCAATAAACAATTGCACGTAGAACTTTGTGTATGAACAGTTGTAGAATAAAATTTTGAATATAGTATGTTGCCCAATATTTGAAAAGATCATGAATAATTAAAATAAGCCGACTGTGCAATTTTTTAATGATTAGAAATTATAAATTTTACACTAAATTATAAAAATTTTTACACAGCGCTTAGCGCCCTCGCTACGCTTGGGTGTTAACTACGCTGTGTACAAAAGAACCATTTAAGTCACACGTATCGTAATGTATTATTAATATTTAATATTTATTTCCATTCTATTCTATAATTTTAAAACCGGTCCTGTGTACTAGAAGCTATAACTACTTTTATAGAATGTTGGCTGTATTAAATATATTTACTTATACATGACCGTAGTTAATTCTCGTGGAACGTTTTTGAAATCGTGCTTTATGATTGGTTAGAATTTTACAATCTGGCAATCTGATTGGAGCATTTCAAAAACTTTCCACATGAATGAACTACCATCAAGTGTACAATAATAATAGTCTAATACTTAATAGTATATTTAATGATCACATCTAATAATTGAATATCATTTTAATAAATATGTAAATCTTAATAAATTAATAAATATGTTTCTTGCTAGTAATCACATTTGAAATAAATTAAATCCGTAGAATCGATAAAATCGTGCTCTAAGGGGATCTTTTCTTATGGGTTAGTTATAGTCGGGCTAAATTGACTGGCTTTCAGAATATACCAGTTTCCACAGTACAGCATAATCGAATTGGGTTCTGATAATTTAACCCTCTGCCATGCCAGGTGTTTTACCTGTTCCTTAACCTTTGGTCTGTTTCACTTTCGAGATAGGTAAGATTCCAAAGAAAAGGTTGTAATTATTATTAAAGTAAAGTTAAAATTTGCGCTGCTATAAATAAGCCCGTTAAATATACAAAGTCACAGTTATTTTAATTGGTTAATATTAAGAGCGAGGTAACTAATGCTTATTATTAATTTAAATTTTTTCTCAATTTACCCATTGCAACTACAAATTTATTGTTTGATTACCAATTGTACAATTTATAATGAAGAATCATTTCGAATTTATTTCCTAATTTAATAAGTTAAATTAAAAATTAACCTTCAATTCTTATGGCTGAATTAATGTATGAATATCTAATCCAGACATCCATCGTTTACCAACTTCAACGTCGAGTAAGAACATTGCGTGAACAGCTTCAACGTCGTGATCTACATTTAGACCTTTTGCGTAGGAAACTTAGTCTTCAAGAAGATACTGAACGCGTCAAGTCGATACTGCAAAGTGAAAGAGACGAGGCAAATTTACGGTAGAATCATCTCACATTTGATTTTATGAAAATTTCATTGTCATTGGTATAAATATGTAACTACCTATATTACTTTTTATGAATTTCTGTAGAATCAAGAAGTTAATGAAGCAACAGGATCGGCTCCACACACAGCTCACTGAAGAGAAAACAAAAAATAGAGAAATTAGTTCACAATTGACGGAGGCAGCTGATTATAAGGTAAACAAAATGCTTCTATAAATAACATAGGTCTTTAAATATTCATTTTCAAAAGACTCTTTTTCATGCAGAAGAGATGAATAGAAAATCACATTTTTCGGAGCAGGAGGATAAGCGGTAGTAAGTGGAAATAGTACATTACTTACCTAGGCCAGGAAAATAAAGAATGTCTTAGATCGCATGTATTATATGTAACATGCGATCTGAGCATTTTTTGTTCCTGGTCGTGGTGCGTACGCAATTTTACATTCCCCAGCGGTCGAAAAGTGACTTTTCCCCGTCTGCGCATCGGATAAGAAATGTCACTATCTGGCCGCAGGCATGTAAAGTATTTTTCACATCTCAGGCATGAAATGGACCTCTTGTAGCGCTGTTGCCCTAAAACGCGGTACGGCTGTTGTGCGTCTGACAGTAGCGCCACTTTAGGAGGACTGTTGTCCTATTTTGGCTGCTTTAGTGCAGCTGTTGCCTCAAACCGGGGTAGCAGCTGCACTAAATTTTCGTAGTGATGAGCTAGTCGCTCTTATGTACTATCCGCTCGGGCCGGGGTAGCAGATTTCCCAAGAATCTTACAGTTTAGGATCTTTGAATAAGAGAACCGTTTAGCTTGTTTTCACTAGTTGTCAGTTAATTGGTCCGACAGTGGCATTGATACTAAAATAGCATATCTCAGTCTAAATATCTTAAGTGTCATTAAGAAATCGCTCCGCTATAACAATTGAAACCGATACAGTAAGGTTACCCTCTATAGGTTGACACTGTCTGAGACATTTGCAATTAAGCTCTCAAAAACAAAACGACCTATTAACGAAATATAAATCTCTTGCCGCTGAGGCTGAACAACAAACTAGTCAAGCGCAAGAAAAGTTAATTCACAATAGAGCCTCTGATGCTCTAGAGAACATCAAAAACATTTGGAATGAATTATAGAGTCTTGATTTTATTTTAAACGCTAAAGAGCACTTATATGGATTAACCACGGATGAGTTGAACTTATTTAGCTAAGATATCAATATCTAATGCCGAGTGCGACGATGATCTTGGTGACACCCTTGCCGAGGTTAGTAAAAATGTCTTTACTTTTCGTGAAGTTAAAAGTAACAAATTTTATGTTAATATCCAGACAACTTTTTTAAATATATATATGTGTGTGTGTGTGTGTGTGTTTGTATCAGTAGACATGAAATTTATTACGTTATAAGTGTAAAATTTGCATGTGAAACCACTTATTAGCCATTATATCATGTTTGTTTTCTACATAACTTCTAGTAGAAGGTCAGGCCTTTGTTGTATACTAAGTGCGTTGTATCATAGACCATGTCTCGCCATCCGGGAGGTGATTTTGATACCTGGACATCGTGTACTAGAAGTAAAAATTTTCTTCTGGTACTTTTGTTGTATACTAAGTGCGTTGTATCATAGACCATGTCTCGCCATCCGGGAGGTGATTTTGACACCTGGACATCGTCTACTGGAACTGAAAATTTTCTTCTGGTACTTTTGTTGTATACTAAGTGCGTTGTATCATAGCCCATGTCTCGCCATCCGGGAGGAGATTTTGACACCTGGACATCGTGTACTGGAAGTAAAAATTTATTTTTGATTTCGCCTGTGTGTGTGTGAGCGCGTGTGTATGTGTGTGAGAGAGGATGTACATTGAGAACAAAAATTAGATTCCAATCCAAGCTTATTAATAATACACTCTGCGTTTAACAGGGTTGAAACTCATTCATTCTTTCGATATAACAATGCGTGGATATATTGTTTTAACAACTTGAAATAAATCACCATGCACAGTTTTAGCCCTCTAAGTATGATGGTTTTTAATTAAGAGCAAAATAAAATTCTCAATAATTGTACGATTAATTTTTTCAATTTTTCTTTTTGCTGTCAATTAAAAACTACCATACTTAGAGGGCTAAAATTGTGCATGGTGATTTGTTTCAATTTGTTAAAACAATATATCCACATGCCTTTATCTCAAGTGCTGTAGTTTAAATTCTCATGTAAACACCCATCTGTAAATTTCGCACTCAGCGCCATAAGATTTAGTATGGATTAGCTAGCAAAGACGCAGTCAAGTAAAAATTGTTACGCTTGCCTGTTTATACATAATAAAATAAACATCTACATCACAAACTTACATGAATACACTGCATATAAGACACTAAAATGATGGATATTGCCTGCGACTGACTCAAACACTAAGTTGAAGTATATCTATCAAGATCAACATATTTAAACTCCATCATTAGTAATCTTGAACACACAGGTTCCACCTGATATTTTCTAATATCCACACTTAAGTACATATTAAAAACTATATATGTCAGTGTGAATGTGGTCATGTTTATACAAATACATAAATGTGTGCAAGGTTAGGTTGCCATTCTTGAAATGTCCATAATTTTTTTGACATATTATGCCCACTTACCATCACCTGTTAACAGGGACACATGGCTACGATATGCCACATACTTATCCAAAGAATACATGACTCCTTAATGTAAGTTTTATTATATTCGTTAAGATTAATCATGATTCATAAAAAGGAGGATTTATTTTAAGGAGTTAATAAGGAATCAACGTCTATGCTTTAGAAGAAAGTAAATTTCTTACTTTCTAAAAACTTGACAAATCTCTTGAATATTGTAAAACATATAACAAGGTGTCAAGAATAAAGTATAAAATCTAGATTTAGTGTCAGTATAAAAATAATTACATTAAAAAAAACAGTTTAAATTTTATAATAACAAAACTTAACAAACTTATGAAACTCTTCATGCAATTATTATAAAATATGTACTAAGATGTTATACAAAATATATAAGTTTGAATGTAGTATTAATATGGAATTAATGATATTTTCGAAAAGAAATTTTACATTTAGCGTTATCATTTAATTTGATTAATTATATATATTTTAAACTTTATACTCAAATTCTTTGGAATATATTTTATAATGTTGTAAATTTTCAAAGGGTGAAAGATGTATATTTTTTTATAAATATGATTCTAAGGAATAATGAATTAAATTTTTTTCTAAGTATTAAAAAAAATGATTAAATTATTACCAGATAAAATCTAAGTTGTCAAGTTCAAAGCACGCTGATCTAATTTCTAATATAAATAAGAGATTAGAATTAGTTAGTAATAAAAATAAAATGTTATCAATGTATATAAAGTTAATAATAATTCATTGAAACGTATATCTTAAAACATAAATTCAATTAATATTATTACATAATATTTTATTTAACAATCTAAAAAAACAGAACAATTGAAAATGCTATTAATTTTTTTAATCCAAAGTATAAATTATATCATTATAATTAAAAATAATTATATTTAATAATGTAAAAAATAAATAATATTTTTAAAAACGATATATTTAAAATATAATAGAAATACACTTATATATATTCAATAGTTCAGCTGATTACCAGGTGATTTCAGCTCAATATTTTATTAAACCTGATAGTTATAAATATACATTTATATGAAATAAAAGTAAAATTTATAAATCTCACATAATGAGGGCCAGTACTGGTGTTACCATCAGAATGATAACACGAAAACTCTGGCTGAGAGTTCAAAAATTTTTATTTTTTAACACGAAAAAAATTGTATTTAGATTAAATTATTGAAAAACAAAAATGTTAGAGCTCACAGCTAGAGTTTTCGTGTTATCATCCTGACGGTAACACCAGTACTGGCCCTTATTATATGAAATTTACAAATTTTACTTATTTTAAATAACTTATAATAAATATATTAAAGTTGAAAAATTTGGAATGATTATCACCTGATTATCATTAAAATTTTATCTCACATAAATGCATATTTATAATTATCAGCTTTATTAAAAATATTGAGCTGAAATCACTTGATAATCAGCTGACGTTTTAGCATGGTTATCATCTGATGATCAGCTGATTATCAGTTGATTGTCATCTGATTTTTTTTAGTATGGTAATACATCACATCGCACAAATTTAAATAATAAGTATTATGTTTTAATGTTATAATGCAATTACTTTTGATTTTAAAATAAAGTTATTTTTAAATATTGATATATTATTTTATTATTGTTTTTGTTTCATATTTTTATTATCATAAATTTGTGGAATGTATATTTAAAAATTGAAATAATGTTTAAATAGAACGAGCGAGTTTTTAGCTAGTCTCAATTATTAGATTTATGATTTGCTTTGTAAAATATTTCTCGCTGAGCAGTCGATAAGACTTGATTCGTAAGGCCGCGCAGTTGGTATGACCCAAAGTCGCTATAATCAGGTAACTTCGCACTATTTAAAATTTACAATCAGAATTCTCCATTATCCGGTTTATCAAGCGGTAATATTCTAATATTAACTTTTTTCTGCTTACCGCAGAATTATTCCCCCACAGCCATAAATTGCTACGTTCATCGTTTTGCACTAAGCTACTGATAAGCGTTTACACTTATTGATGACCACGCATAGTTGGTATAATAAAATCTGTAAAATCAGGTGACATCATTTTAGTATAAAGTTGACTAGCAATGATATGTTTTCAAAATGACGTTATAATCCGGTTCTTGAATAAACAAAATAGTTAACTTCAATGTCTCTATTATCATGATTATTAGATTTAAGTTTTACTCTAAAAAATATTCCTCACAAAGCAGTTGATAAGACTTTGCTTTGATTTGCAATGCCGCGCAGTTGTTGTGTCACAAAGACGATATGGATAGGTGACTTTGCTCTATTTAACAATCACGAGCAAAACTCTTTATTATCCGGTTTATCGAGCACTGATATTCTAATATTAAATTTTCTTGCATGCCCAAGAATTTATTCACCTACAGCCACAAATTGCTAAGTTTAACGTTTTGCACTAAGCTCCTGATAAACGCTTGCACTTATTGGTAACCACGCATGATTGGTATGATAAAGTCGGTAAATTTCGGTAACAATATATTATTAAAAAATTGACTAGCAATACAATGATTTCAAAATGTCATTATATTCCGGATTTTTAATATACATTATGAAGATTACCCCCACTTTTTCGGCTATTATATTTCAGCTATTATATGTATTTCACTTGTCTGAAGTTGTCTTGCTGCATTAATTATTATCATTAATTTATTAGTTTAATCGGAGTAAGCATCATACAATAGAAAGCTGAGACTTTACTGGTATAAATAACGTTAATTCTATATTAAATTAAAAAAATTAAAAAAAAAATATTTATAAATAAGCGGTGCGTCTAAGAATTCTACCCCATAGTCTCAGATTTCTTGAGTTTTTCCATTTTTCTTACACTGATACTGCTAGTCGGCGACGATTATTGCATCCACATGCAGCGTCGCATCCGAGAAACCTACCCTGTAGTCTTACATTTCTTAAGTCACTCACATCCCTTGAACTAATAAGGTTACATTATATGACAATTATTGCTTTCACGTGTGCAGATGGAAGTTCTTCGGGCACACTTACCGACCCGTGGTACCATTCGAACTAATGCTCTCTCTCTCTCTCTCTCTCTCTCTCTCTCTCTCTCTCTAGCTTTTTTTCTCGCGCGTAGTCGTATCTAATGGTAAAAAATATATCTCTTTTATCGCTCTTCTTTTCTCTGATATACATTAGAGTTATTTATCTCAAATGTTATAATAATACTTTACGATATTAATCTTAAATATAAATTAAAATATTAAAATTAAAATATTTCATAAATAGATATCAACTGTGAAAATGGAGGATATTATGAATGAATGCTTACATCAAGTTTAGCTCTTGAAAGAGGTCGAAAAATTATTATTTTCTACTTCATTTATCTACTATATCACGATGAAAACATCAATTTTTTAACATTAAAGACATTTCGTAAAGTTTTGAGTAATAAAAAGCTCACAGTTCAAGAACGACATAGCAATATACAAGATGTTTCATTTTAATCCGACCACGACAAAAAACCATGGAAAAACTAATTTTACCGAAAAATGACCTTAACAAAAGTTGAAGGGGGTAAAGGGGGCCATCGAATGACACAAACACCTATGACCTTGAACTCGATTTTCAAGGTCATTTGAGGGTAATTGTGTTTTTTTAACGGGAACCCCTATTTTTGACCTGGGAATACTTGGGATGTTTTCACAAGCGGTTTAAATTCTGTGGATCATATCTTCCCTTGTTGTAGTTTCATGTTCATAAACAACATCTTTCAAATACCCCCACAAATAGAAATCGGGTGATGTCATATCTGGAGATCTCGGTGGCCATCGAACACCCAAATCTCCACGTCCAGTGCGTCCAATCCACCTGTCACGGTAATTTTGATTAAGATATTGTCTAACTTTTCGAGCATAGTGCGCAGTAGCTCCATCTAATTGAATCCACATTCTTGCTCTTGTGTATAAATCTACTTCTTCAAGAAGTACTGGAAGACGTTCTCTCAGGAACTGTAAAAAATTATGGCCATTTACATTTTCATCGAAAAAGTATGGGCCTACAAGGTATCCGTTAACAATTCCACACCAAACATCAAGACTCCAACGATTTTGGTTATCTATCTGCCTGTACCAATGCGGATTAACATTCGACCAATAATGACAGTTGTATCGGTTAAGCTCTCCATTGCTTTTGAATTTTGCTTCATCAGAAAACATTACGTATTGAAAAAAGTGACGATCATTAGCAATCATTTGTCGTGCCCATTGGCAAAATTATAGCCTTAACCTCATATCAGCAGGTGTGAGATCCCGAGTCAAAGTAATATGATATGGATGATCATATTACTTTGACTTCTCAGTATTCTCCAAGCAGTAGCCATAGGTATACCACTTTGCCTTTGAATTTCACGGATACTAACGTGGGGATTCAAATGAACCATTGCTAGAACGACCATTACACGAAGATCATCTTCGTTGTAATTACGACGTTCTCTAACCCGTGCTAGTTGCCCTTGTTGAGCTCTACGGTAAATCTCACGAATGGTTGTATGACTTGGATGTCTTCTATCGGGATATCGAATTCGATACAAGGCTGTAGCTTGTCGATAATTACGTCTAGATTCACCAAGAATCAAT
This sequence comes from Nasonia giraulti, assembly GCA_016647725.1. NCBI lineage: Eukaryota > Metazoa > Arthropoda > Insecta > Hymenoptera > Pteromalidae > Nasonia > Nasonia giraulti. Next base: position 137,318 of record QLYP01000212.1, read on the forward strand.
AAAATATCAACCCTTTCAGCGGCTGGATAATCAGCCATTCTGAAAATTTATAACAAGTTCAATAAAAAATGTTGTTTTTACCAAACTGAACAAATTAGATAGCTTTCGATGAGTAATAAATTTTAATAGAAAAAATAAAGGTCAATGAATGAAAAAGAGAAAATGTTAAACAAATGATATTTGATTAGTTTGGCTAATCAATAACTATTCAAGAACTAGTAAACTATTGAATACTAAGTGTAAGTAACAATGAGTAGAGGATAAATTCATATGAAAAGAGATCTCTTATTAGAAAAATTGTCTATTTCAACAATGAGTCGCGGGAAAGTTCAACATGAAAAATCATCTTTACAAAATAAATTATTTATTTCAACAATAAATTCAGGCAAAATTCGATGAGGAAAATTAGTAGCCAATTGTAATTTTTTCCGCTGCTCCGTATTCCGAGGTCAAAAATAGGGGTTCCCGTTAAAAAAACACAATGATCTTCAAATAACCTTGAAAATCGAGTTCAAGGTCAAAGGTGTTGGTGTCATTAGATGGCCCCTTTTGTCCCCTTCAACTTTTGTCAACGTCATCTTTCGACATCAGTAAAATAAATCCAGACAAACAGCTGTTTAGCAGATTTTTTGTTATTTGACCTTGAATTGACCTTCGCAAGGTCACTAAAGCAAACTTAAAATATCCTTTGCGACGTAATTTTTTCCGCTCCATCCGATTCCAAGGTCAAAAATAGAGGTTCCTATTTAAAAAAATCACAATTACCCTCAAATGACCTTGAAAATCGCGTTCAAGGTCATAGGTGTTTGTGTCATTCGATGGCCCCCTTTACCCCCTTCAACTTTTGTTCAGGTCATTTTTCGTTAAAATTAGTTTTTCCATGGTTTTTTGTCGTGGTCGGATTAAAATGAAACACCCTGTATGTTCTATGGGAAGAGTAGAATGTATGAGAGCAAGACTTAAAGTTATGTCTAAAAAAAAGCGGTGTTGAAGTACAAGTAAATAAACAAAATACTGTCTGAATTGGGTGTATAGCCCTTATCGAAAACCTCCTTGATTCGGCTTACACGTACTTTATCTCCAATTTTAAATTTAGCTCGTTTAAACAAATTTAGGCTGTTTGGCTTTTTTTTAAATTTGATTAAGAATACGATTAACTTTGCTTTTGTCTACTTCTGCAGGCTTTATTCCTATCTTATAAGATATCCAACCATTTGTAGCTACCACGCAGACTAAATAACTTCCACATCATGCTATTGAGAGTGCGATTAACACGTTCACAAATTGATGCTTTAAGATTACTATAGGTGGAGTATAGATAAATTTTATAACTTTTTATTAGTTTGTCAAAATCTTTATTGTTAAATTCTTTTCCGCGATCTGTTTACAATTGGGTACCCTTTTTGCAATAGTATTGATTGCATAGCTTGAGTTACACATTTTCCATTTTTCTTGTTTCACTGGCACAGTCCAAGCATACTTTGAGAATACATCAATAACTGTGAGCAGGTACTTAAACCCTTTATTTTGCTTGGCATATGGAATCATTTCAACAAGATCTGCTTGCCAAGTTTCATCGATATATTTGCTGAGAAAAGAACGACGTGGATAATTACGTCGAGCATATTTATGAAGTTCCTCCACTAGTCCTGCTTTCATCATGATTTACAAGTTTATTTATTCCAGAATCCAAGATTTGTAATTTCTCTTGCAAATCTCTTAGCGTATTATTTATTCTAGAAAATTCTGCCTCAGTATTCATAGTTTTATCATTTACTAGGCTCTCCACTTCCCGTAAATCTTGTTCAAATTTATCAGCTCTTCGTTTAATCAACTTTTTTACAGACTTCAAATTTACAGCATCATCTTGATCCACAGTATCATCAATATGACACAGTTTTCTATTCTCTTAATCAAAATTTCCATTACTAGTTAGCTTGAATTCTAATCCAGGTGGTCCTCGAGATATGCCTGCAAGAACTAGTTGACGTCCAAACACGTCAATACTCATTTCGACACTGAGTTGTTACAAAATAATTTGAGTTTCACGAAGCTCCTTAATGATTGATTGTATTTCATTGACATGCTTATTATTGCTAGCAGATGTTTCAGCTATAAGTAATCTTAAACGATCTACAAGTTTATTTAGATCATCCCAATAACGGTATTTAGTATTGATATTTTTATGAGCAATCTTATATGCCATAAGCCTCTTACCACTTTTACCAATCTTGAGCATTTTACTCACTAAATCAGTATATTTCTTACTTGTATTTTCACGAATATTTTCCTTTGCATTATAGTATTTTTGTGTGCATTTGTGTCTTTTAAAATCTTAGCATAATTCTTCTTATCATTATCAGTGATTGAAGTATCATCAGGATATTTCTTAAACAACAATTCCACTAGACCGAGATCTTTTTCATACACATCTGTATTAACATGATCGTTATAAACATGTTTTAAGTTCATATTATCTTGTCGAAAAATTACCAACAAGTTGACGTTGTCACGCACTAAATGTTTTAGTACTTATGCATACGACTGACACAAGTAGAAGAAAACAACGCTTTTATGTCAGCCCATGCAGTAAAAAGCTTTGACATTATCCTGCTTCTCACATGCAACATCATCAAAGACAAAAATTGAGTTGGGTTAAGCTTCATCAGGTGATACGACGAGATCGTGTTCACAAACGATAAGTATTTAATACATTCTGCTCAACAAGTTGTTTGAATAATTTATACTTTGGCTAATTTAAAGATTTCGAGTATACGTAAATATTTTCAAATCTCAAACCATTAGGATAATTGATTAGAGATAAGAGAGCGTTCGTTTTACCACAATTAGACGGACCATAAAGTACTGCTCTTATACTGCTAGGTAGTAATTTTCCATGACGATTGTGCTGTTTTTTTCTGCTGCTGCTGGGTCAAAAGATCGAAATTAACTCTGGGAACTTTGCTGCCTACTTCTTAATATCCAACATGCTTCTTAAATTCCATATCACGACTGACTCAATATATTATAAATTTGAGCATTTATAGTACCCTCAGTCAGTCTCGCATGAGCTTGTTAAGAGCTACCATCATGCATTAGAAAAAAGGTACAGATTTAGTGACTACATTTGATTAACAAATTACCCATTGAACTTCGTGTGCCTGGTTAATAGTACTGTGGCCCAGGTACCAAACTTGCTAAACGTTTAGCTCGTGGTGATCAGAAATAAATTCTCTAGACGCTGCTTGTAAGAAACACGACATTGCCTACTCGAAAAATCCTGATAACATTCAAGAGAGAAACGCTGCTGATAAAATTCAGCAGAGAAGGCGTGGCAGAGAGTGAAATCTAGAGACGCTGGTTTGAAAGAGAAAGCGACAGCTTTTGCTATAGCAAATACCATAAAGTTAAAATCAAAACTTAGTATGGGTGTTTGAAGAGGAGGAGGAGGAGGAATGTATGGATCTAATAAAAAGATTACACTGAAAAATTTGATCAAATCAATGGAAAAATCCATCATTCTTGGCAACAATTCTCGCTCTATGATTAAGTTAGCACTAAAGATGGCTCGAGAGCATGTGAAAAATGTTGGTGGAAGAAGTAAAATTAATGTTTCATGCATATTGCCTGTTCCCAGCAAAGTAGGTGGCTTTCTTCCAGCAATTATTCTACTTTTTGCTGGTCTCAGTGTAGTAGGTTCACTTGTGGAAGAGCTGAAGGAATCGCTAAAGCAATAAATAAAGCAAGTGCTGCTAAGAAACAAATGAAAGACCAAAAAAGACATAATGAAAAAATTGAAATGTTGGTACTCGGTAAAGGACTGTTTCTGAAACCTCATCGTAAAGGTTTCGGCATCTTTCTGAAGAACAAAAAGTGTAAAGGAAGAAAAAAAAACTTCGATGAAATAAGATTGCCTAAACGTGCACTTACCGACTACGATCTGTCCAAATATGTAAACTTAATAAACATATCAAATTTTCGACTATCAGCCTATCCGACACCTCCTCGATCCTTGAGACGCACTATTTTCCTTCAATAGAACTGAATTCGGATAAGCAATACAGTCTTGGACTTGTTAAGCTGCTAACTTTTAATTCTATACTAAACGTCGATGAAAACTGTAATAAATTTTATTTGATGTTTTGCGTATCATCATGCAGGTCAATAATTTTGTTTACAGTGAAATTACAAATTAAAGAACAACTGAGATCAATTAAAAAAAGGCAAGTTCACAATCATATAGATGAATAATAGAAAAGAGGGATGAGCGAGAAGAGGAGAAAAACAAAGTGAGATTAGGGCAAGTAGAAAAGGATAGAGATAGAGGGAAGAGCGGCAAAGCCGCAGACCACGAACGACAGTAGTACTGACAGACGGGACTACAGTAGTGACCAGATAGAAGAGATTGTAGGCACAAAGTGGATCGAAGAGGAACGGGAACAGAAATTCAAAACCCCGCGAGGATCTGAATTGACGCGAGGAGAAGAGAGACGGGGAAACTATTGGGAAAGTATTCCAAAGGAGGAAAATGTAAAAAAAGGAACAAAAGGAAGAGGGGGGGGGGGGCACAGAGGCAGTTGACCCTCACAGAGAAAAAAAAACCTGCAAAACTCACTGGATGAGATTTTAAAGAAGATTTATGAAGAGAAGGAAGAGAGAAGGGAAAGAGAAAAGTGAGAGAAGAGGTGGAAGGAGGCAAAGGAGAAGATGAATGAAAAGGTGGAAGAGGTAAGGCGGCTAATAGAAGAAGAGAAAAGGAAAAGAATGGAACTGGAGGAGAGAATAAAGAGGGATGCGGAGAAGGAGAGAAGGAAAAGAAAAGAACTTGAAAGAAAAATGGAAGAAAGGGTAAAAGTGTTGGAGGATAAGGCAGAAGGAGAGAAGATAGAAAAGGCGGAATTAGGAAGTAAAGGAAAAGAGGAGAAGGAAAAGGAAGATAAACAACTGAAGGAGCTAGAATGGAGGATCGAGGAAGGAGAAAGAGAAAGGAAACGGAACAACGTGGTATTAACAGGGCTAAAAGAGGAGAGATGGGACAAGGTGAAAATTGAAGGAAGGTTTAAAGAAAAGCTAGAAACCACGGTGAAGGTGAAGAGGACATGGCCGATTAGAGGCAAGGCCACAAACAGAATTAGGGTAGAATGGGTAGACAGAGAAGAGAAGGAAAAGATAATGGAGGCTAAGAATAAACTAAAGGAAACGGACTTGTTCATAGATCACGATACAACCTGGATAGAGAGGAGAAATAGAGAGAAGCTGAACGGGCTGGCTAAAGAGTGGAGAAGCGAAGGGAAACCAGTGAAAGTAGGAAGGAACAAACTGACGGTAGGAGACGAGGAGTATATATGGAACGAGAAAAAGGTCCAGCTTTTTCAAAAAAGAGGAAGAAGGCAAGAATAAGGGAAAGAAGAAAGGCTGAGGAAAAGAGAAAGAAAAAGAAAGTCTGAAGGTGTTGAGCTGGAACGTGGCAGTTCTTAAAGGAGTGGACGAGGAAGGATGGGGATTTCTACAGGAATTCGACGTCATTTGCCTGCAGGAGATGTGGGCATGGGCGGAGAAGAGAAAAGCATACGGAAAAGGCTACAAGGATACGTGGTAGAGGTAAGAGGCAAAAAAAGGGGGAAGCAGAGGTAGGCTAAAGGGAGGAATGATAATGGCAGTCAGAAAAAGAAGTAAAGAGGATAAAGTAGAGTGGATGGAAGGAGAGATCAGGAGAATTTATAGGAGGGAAGATTACGATAAAAGAAAAGGAATGGTGGATAGGCTCGACATATATGAGGGATGAGAAAAAAAAGAACTATGAAGAGATAGAGGAAATGTCAGAAAGGGCAGGTGGAGTAGGAAGGATACTTTAGTGCGGAGACCTAAATGCAAGGACAGGAACAGAGGGTGGAAGTCTGGATAAGGAGGGAAATGAGGAAAGGAGAGAATCATAGGATAGAACAGTAAATAAAGAAGGGAAAGAGTTGCTAGACAGACTAAAAGAGATAGGGCTGTCCATTTTAAACGGTAACATAGAAGGGGATGAGGAAGGGGAAATAACATACGTGAGAGGAATGGGATGTTCAGTAATAGATTATGGGATAGTGAATGAGGAAGGGAAGAGAAAGATAAAAAGGATTAAGGTAAAAGATAAAATAGAATCAGACTATGGGGCGCTTGAGATAGAGATAGACACAGAGAGAAAAGTGGAGGCGGTAACAGAGGAAACTGGTAGAGCGTTATGAACAGAGAAGGCTATTAGAGAGTACAGGAGTTGGCTAGAAAAGGAAGGAGAAGCGAAATCATGGAGAGAAATGAAAGTGAAAATAAGGAACGCGATACAAACCAAAAGAGGGGTGAGAAAGAAGAATGAAAACAATAGATAGTGGGATGAAGAATGCAGAAAAAAGAGGGCAGAAATGAAGAGGGCAAAAAAGGGATCAGAAGAGATGGGATCAACAGGTACTCACAGGTAAAGGGAGAATTAAAGAACATGCACAGGAAGAAAAAGGAAGAGGGACTAATAAAGGAGATAAAAGAAGCGAAAGAAGACAGATCGGGCAAGAAATTTTGGAATATGGTTAAAAGGAGGAGAAGAGGGAAAAGAGAACAGGTAGATAGGGAGATAGAAGACGTGAAGTGGTTAGGACGCTTTAAATGGCAACTGGGAGAGAGGGAAACGCAGAGAGAGGGGATCAGTGAAATAGAAGAGCCAGCAGGAAGGGGGGTGGAAGAGGACGAACATGGGAAAGAAGTAGAGGAAGTGAGGGAAATAATCAGAAAGTTAAAAAAGAAAAAGGCACCAGGAGATGATGACAAAACGAAGCATGGAAATATGGAGAAGAGAATCTAGTAAAGGAACTGAAGGAGATACTGGAAAAGATATGGAAAGAAGAGGGACTACCAGAAGAATAGAGAATAGGGACGGTGAAGCCAGTCTTTAAAAAACGAGATAAGGGAGAATGTAAAAATTACAGAGGGATCGCCCTAATGGATACAGGATATAAAATATAAGCAGAACTGATAATAGAGAGAATGGAGAAGAAGCTAGAAGAAGAGAACAGACTGAGCGACACGCAGATGGGGTTTAGAAAAGGGAGAGCGACGATAGACGCAATATATGTGGTAAGTAAGGCAGTAGAGCAAGAGCTAAGGAAGAAAGGTGGGAAGGTATACGCATGCTTTGCAGACATGAAAACAGCTTTCGACAAAATAGATAGGAAGGAAATATGGAGAATGATGAAGAGACTGGGAGTGAGCAGGAAGATTAGAGAAAGGGTTAAAGAGATTTATGAAAAGACGGAAAGCGAAGTGAACATAGGAGAAAGAAAAGTAGGCAGCTTTTTAATGTAGCAATAGCAGACCTGAAAGCTGAGATGGGGAAGATACAGGGAGGCGGAAAAACATTCTAGGAAAAAAAATACGGTGGATTTCATACGCGGATGATGTGGTGCTCTTAGCAACGAACGCGAGTGAACTAAAGCAAATGCTGAAAAGATTTAAGGGATTCATAAGAAGAAAGGGTCTAGAATTGAACACAGAGAAAACAAAGATTATGATATTAAGAAACGGATGAAGAAGCAAGAGAGAGGAGAAGTTCGAGTGGAATGGAGAAGAGATAGAGGTGGTGAAGAAATTTGAATACCTAGGCTTTACTATGAAAGAGAAACAAATCAAGAAAGTGAAAGGAAAGGCAATCGCCGTGTTAGGCACAGTATGGGGGATAGGGGAGGCAATCTTCAACGAGGGCTGGAAGATAAGAATGAAACTTTTCGACGCACTAGTTCAGAGCGTAAGGGAGCACGGAGCGGAGATTTGGGGTTGGAAAGGGCAGGAAGAATTGGAGAAAATACAGAGAAGATACATGAAATGGGTACTAAACCTGGAAATAACAAATCCAGCACACATTATACATTGGGGGACGAAACGTTTCAAACTGGAAACAAGAGCAAGAAAAAGGACAGTTAGATATGAGGGAAAATTAAGGAAGGCTAAGGAAAACTCCTTGCTGAGAGAATGCTGGAGCCTACTGAAAAAAGAGATATTGAGTGGAAGAGCGAAGGATGTAAGAAAGAGCGAATTAGGAAAATGTGGTATTTCAGTGGAAGAATACAACATGAGAGTAAGGACTCACAATGGCGAAAGTGGAGCGAGGAAATAAGAGGGTCGAAATATGCAGAAGAGGTAAGAGAACTACTGATGGAACGAAGAGAAATACCGGAATATCTAGGAGAGACAGGAGAAAAGAGGAAAGGGGCACTGGAAAAAATAGCAAGATTTAGACTAGGAAGCGAAACGAGAGGCAACTACTACTGGAGGAAGGAAGAAGACAGGAAATGCAGAATGTGCGGGTGAGAAGAAGAGACGCTGAGACACGTAATGGAAGACTGTGAGGGGACGAAGATATCAGGGAAATATTGGAAAGAAATATGCGGAGGCAAAAGAAGTCAAATAGGGAACCTTAATAGTATTATATGGAAACGGAAAAACAAAGAAAAAATAACAGAATAAAGGAGAAAGAAGAATAAGTAAAGGGAAGGAACACAAAGTGCGTTGTGAGTAGTTTCAAAAAGCGCGCGTAAACCACCTAGGAAACTCCGAGGAAATGTCACTAGGAGGGTAGAGAGAAAGATACTAGGAACGTTGGCAAGGAAAAAAGGAGTAGAAAGGAGAAACGGACAAAAAAGAAATTTCGAGAGAAGAATGGAGAGGGAAATGAGAGAAATAAAAGAGAAAGTGAAGGAGTGGAAGGTGAAAAAGAGAAGTGGAAAAAGAGAAGGGCAAAAAGAGAAGCGGTGGAGAGGAAATGGATGGACCTAGAAGGAGACGTGGAGATCCTGAATGGAAAGGTAAGAGAAGAGAAAGGTAGAAGATGCAAAGGGCAGTTGAAGAGATGAGGGCTAAGATAAAGAAGTCTGAGGAAAAGTGGAGACGCGAACAGAGAAAAAGGGATCGGAAGCGGTAAGCAAAGTGAAAGTGAAAAGTGAGGTTAGGTTGGTGTCAGCGAGCAAAAGAAAAGAAAGAAAAGAAGGAGAATAGAAGAGGGAAGGAGCAAGGTGTGGGAGAGAGAAGTAATAATACACAAGAAAGCAAACTGGGACGAGAACAAGGTATTACAGGACTGACTGGACGAATTCTTAGTAGGGACCAACTGGGAACTGGAAGAGACATACAACAATGACACAAAAAAAATTATATTCGAATCCAGAGAAGATATGGAGGAAGTTTGGAAAAGGAGAGAGAAGATAAATGAAAAGGACAAAGTGAGAATGGAGCAGTGGATGGACCGGAAAGAGAGAAGGGCAAAAAGAGAGGCAATTTTAGAAAGGAAGAGAAGAATGTAGGAGGCAAAGAGAAGGGGTGAACTAATAAGAACAGGGAACATCAGGATGAGAGTAGAAGGAGAGATGTACGCATGGATAGAAGAAAAGGGAAGAATAAAAAAGCGGGTATGAGGGATGAGGAGGTGGAGAGAAGGGCAAGAAGGAAGAAGGAAGACTAGGAAGGAGGAAACCGCAGTGTACTGTGTATAAAAAGAAAAAATAGTAAAATAAGAAAAAAAAGATGTACGGAGATAATATTTTTATATATTATTGTAAATACGAGATGTATAAAACAATAAAACTATTACTACTACTACAATCATATTATTTTATTTATAATACAGCAAATAAAAAATCATCATGTTTAATTGAGGGCTGAGTCGAATGATTGGTAATTTAAACTTAAGTAATATACTGATCAATTATAAATAACTCAAAAGATATTTACTACGTAACTTGCCATGCCCCTCACATTTTGTTCATAATACATACTTTTACACTTAAAATGTTTCCTTTTATTGAAATAAGAATTTTATAAGTTTATGTACACAAATAAAATATGCAGAAAGTTATACTTATAATAAAATCACTCCGTGAACAAGTATGTACCTCTGACCTCGCCCCTTTCCTAAAGTCTAGAAAGTGGGTTTCCATCAAGCCCTTTAGGGCCTTCTGTCCATTCTTTGCCCAGTCCCCTGTTACTAATCTGATTGAGTCTGTCAGTGGCTTCTTTGGGTGTTGCAGGACTCTGCATAGCCTGGCCATGTCTGATAACGTGCTTCGGCTTTTGCAGTATCACTTTCAACCCTCCACCCCGGACTTTTCGATCCCCTTCTTATATTCTTATTGCTGCGCTCTATACGCCCGTTTGTCCTTGTCACTCTTTGTGTGCTTGGACCGGTGGTATAGCTGCCTTACTTTCTTCCTGCGTTTCTCCAGTGACTTCTCTCTCTAGGGAGCGCCCTTCGATGGCCTCTTTAGCGTAAGTTGACAATTGTTCTCATCAGAACTTAATAAATATGTCCCTTAGAATCCTATTGCAGTGATCTATGTGACAGGAAAGCAACTGATCTTAGGCTTAAGTTCTTCTCTGTATCCTACCCAGTTTGTTTTTCTAGGGTTCCTTATGAGCTGATCGAAAGTACTTTGTCCGCCGAGTCTGAACACGATGTGTTAATGGTCTAACATGGAGACTTCTTTCGACACTTTCCAGTCCACAACCTCAGACCACACGTTCCTGAAGGCCAGGCCAGTCTATGACCTCCTACCTTACGGCGTTTCAGAACGTGGGTCAGCTGCCCGTATTTAGAAAGTCTATGTTTGTTGCTGCTAAGAATATTACGGCAGGAGCATACATAAATCAGCAGAAAGTTCATACGATATATGAATTTTTCCCAGCAGTTCCACCAGGCTACAAGATAATAGAGGTGCCTAAACAAATAATTTACTTACCAATATCTGTGAAAGTGATCGATCACCTACAACTACGCATAGTAGATCAAGATGGTGATTTGATTAATCTTCGAGGTAAAATTATTACAATTTGCCTATATTTAAAAAGCCATTGAAAGGGGTGTTGTTTTTAATGCTAACAAAAGCTATATTAATAGCTCAGTATGTCGTCAGACAGTCAGTTAGCAACGAGTGATCAAATGATTAACATGTCAGAACATATACATCATTCTGGCCACTTCTCGTTCATTTTCGGTGTATTTCCGATTTATTGCCAGTTATTTTCGGTCACTTCTAGGTCATTTTGTATTTCCTCCGATTACTTTCAGTTTACTTTCGGTTTACTTCCGGTTCACTTCCGATCTACTTCCGGTCGACTTTCAGTATACTTCCGATCAACTTCCAGTACACATCAACCCCTAAGGAGGGGTAGTTTTCGGAATGACGTAAACTTATAGCTGGAGACTACCAGACATATTTTAATATAATAGAGGATTTCGAACTTTTTTTAGCTCTGTAACTTTTTTTTTATTTCCAGAAAATATAATTACATAGAAGTTATAATATTAATAACAATCCACGCAATTACCCACAGAGGTAAACAGAGTTACCTGTTCGTAGGTCCGGTACAAAAAAAACTTAAAAAACTTAAAAATCTTAATACTAAATATTAATTTTTGTATAATAAAATACCGTAACAAAGTAACAAAAACAAATGTGTGAAACAACCTTGACAAATTCTTATTTTAACTAGTAATGATAAATTTTGTATTCTATATTAAAACGCTTATTATAATAATAATTCCCTACATCATAGCTATATTAATACTGAGTTTTGTTAGGTTACAATGTACCTTGGGTCTTGGTAACAGGGTGCTACCAGACCAAGATTTGTAACCATTTATTGCACACAATTCACTCGTTTACCAATATCTAATTAACATTTGTCTCGCTGTTGTGAAGGTTTCGAAGATGCATTCATCGTTCTGGCAAAAATTATTCTTTCGATTTTGCTTAATCTAGCTGGACATGTAAGTCCAACTGCGCACGTCACTCTGTAATGTGGAAACATCTGCTTGTGTTGATTTGATGAGTCGCAATTGCAAGGTGAAGTGAAGTCTTTATGCTGTGGTTGTTGTTTTAGAGGGTACATTGAGTTGGTAAAAGTCTGCTTACCTTTCACTCCTCTATCAAAGTATAGGTATGCTTTGTTAGAACCTAAGTAGTTTAGATCACCATATGTCATGCGGTAGTTGTTTGTTGGTAAAATCGGTTTGCCTGGTGCTTTACTTGCTTCTCCAGAGGCCGTCTTGATGTTATTATTTTCAGCCATTTTATCTATATCATCAAAAACTGTTTCTATAGGTTTATTTTTAATATTGTTATGTTTTTCCTCAGTTGTATCTGTTGTTTTTTTTTATGAAGTGTACATGTTTTAATTTTATGCTTTTGTTCTTGATTCTATAGTCGCAACATGTGTCGTCTTGTTGCAAAATTGAAATGCGGCATTCCGTCTTTGTTTGATGTGTCGAAGTCTCCTCATTTGCTGTGATCCAATTGGTGTTGTTAACTTCATCTATTAACCTTGACTTGTTAATGATATGCGTTGCAATAATAGTGATTATATCTATTGTTTCTTTTTGGGTGGTATAATTTAGTATTTTAGTCCAAATGTAGGTAGACATACGGCGGTGAGAGCATTTGTAATTTAGTTTGCACTGTCCTTTCACACATATGCATGTACGAACATCTATTAGCAATTTTCCAGTAAGTACGTCCTCATGGACTTACTTACTGGACCAATGTAGGACGTTCGTTCCTGAAATTGCTGATTTGATGTATGTGGGAAATCATTTGAAAATTACTTTTTATCAACGGTGAATAGTATATTGTTTCCAAATTATGACAATCTATTTTGTATGCCATTCTTCTTTATGTTATATTTGTCGCAATCCAATCTCTTATTATTTTTTTCAAATTTTTTGTATGTATATTCTTTAAGATATTTGGTAGTCTATTAAAAAGTTTTATCGCCATGATATAACTATTCTTATTACTAATTGTTTTGTAGTATTTCGGAATCTGATTTTTTTTTGTATCTTGTTACACTGTCTGAGTTTGAGTATATTGATTTTAGTTTGTTATAATGGTAGCATAACGCTTCTTTAGCAAATAATTGAGTAATGTTGAGTGGGTTTTTGTTAGTTATGAAGCGGTTTTTGTTGATAATTCTCAATATTTTCTTCTGTAGATTTACAATTGGATTTAAGGCACCTGCGTCGCCCCCCCCCCCCCCCCCCCCCCCCCCCCCCCCCCCCCCCCATGCAATGATGCCGTGCAACTTTGTCTTCATCATAATTTCCCAATTTCCGTTCTTCTATTCTTTCTTACTTGGGTACAACTGGCGACGCTGTAGACTTCTATTCTTTTCTCTCTTCCTCTAGTTCTTAGCGCCACTCTTGACTCAGAAGCCATGCAAAGAAAGAACACACATATACGTATAAGTTATAAATCTGCACATTTACAGCGTTCGGCCTCGAGACGCTCTGTGGCCACCAAAGTTCAAAACTTGCACGTCTTGGAAGGTTACAATCTTTTCCATTGTTGCCATTTTTTTCAGATTCTGTAACTTTCATATTTGTCTATTAAATTTAATATTTTAGATTTCAGCTTTAGAGCGGAGTCGCAAAATAGAAGAACTACAAAAACGGCTAATTGAGAGTGAAATTTTAAGAACCCGGTTAAACCGTAAGCTGTCAATGCTCAAAGAGCAAATGCGAACCTTAAATGATACCGTTAATCAAGAACGATCGGTTAATGATCATTCTTTACAGATATTACGAGATGAACTTACAGAAGCTAAACAAACTTTAGCTGAGAATACGCGCAGAGAATCACAGGTAAGTAATCAATTTAATAAATTACTTTAACTTCTCTGTACCATAAAGTTTTAACGAACCGCTGCTAAGTCCTTGACACTAAGCTTTCTATAAATCTTAAAAGGTTTTAATTATTTTTCTAATATTAGAATGTTTTTATTTTAAATGAGCTTGACCTAAAAACATGCAAATATAAGACATATGTTTAAATTTACATTGAAACATCGCTAAAAGCAAAACGCTTTGCTTTTCACCTAAGGCACTTGCCGATATTTAAAGGGTCACTGATAAACACACATACATGTACACACAAAGTATGCAGATATTCAAGTATTGTTGATAAATTCATTAAACCGTAATGGGGTAAGACTTGACCATGAGAGAAGACATCGTCTTTTATCCTGTTCTAATTACCAGTTGTGTTATCGGATAGTATTTTCAATATGCTGACCATGCTTTATAGAATAAATGCGTATTCTTATTAAACTGATCAATTTTTCAGATTCGTCAATTGCATAATCTAAATAAAACTACTCAGTTTCATTCGAATACTTTTATTGATCTGCTGCAGCCAAAAATGATGTTAAATTTTAATGACAATTGATTTGTGTATAAAAGATTTTAGGGATTGCAATGATAATAACATATAAAATTTATAAGTTAATGATATGATTAGAGATGATAATCAATGAGACTTTTTTCGCAATAGCATTATTCCAGCTAAGAAAAGAGATTAAACTATTCCTGATAAATACTGCACTATAGGATAATACTTATTTAACATGAGGGGCTAGTATTTATTTGTTTCTGCTCCTTTCTGCGTGTAACGCGCCTAATCTTTCGTCACGACAGAGGCAACCCTTCCATTTGTCTAGCAGCCACGGCTATGCCAGAGCCGGAATGACAGTATGACACTGCAGGGAGTGCGTCAGTCCCGCCATCTACGATATGTCGTATGATACTTATGATGGTTTATGTCGCGTTGTTACGGACTATAGTTTTTGACTTGTTAAACGATGACAGCGCAACTGTGTGCTCTCTCTTAAATAGATGTGTTCTTATCTAAATAGTTCTTAATTCTATTTCTAAGGTTAAATAAGAAATATATTTTTCATAATACGTGCACGAAAAAGGCCCCTTTCCATGCATGTAAAATGAATGAAAAATCAAGTTTTTCCTTACTCTGCAGCCTATCCGATGGATGTGTGTGTCGATATGATTATTTTCAAAATTTTCAAAATTTTTAAAATTTTTGAATTTTGAAATTCTTAAAATTTTCAATACAAATTTGTTTTACTTTCAAGAGTCCTTGAACTTCCCATTTCGTTCATATGCATGATAAGTGGCCTATTCGTGCATAAAAAGTACGGTGTGCAACAAAAGGGGAGTGGCTTTTTTAGACTCGGGTGATGTTTTGAGCACGAGTGGGAGTAGAGGGCGCCGTAGGACTCTCGTAGACTCCCACTCGTGCTCAAAACATCACCCTCGCTAGAAAGAGCCAATTCCCCCCCCCCCCTAGTTGCACAATATACTATTTGTAATACACGAACGATTTTTGCGTTTTTCGTACTTCTTTATAGGGACTAAAGTGACTCTTTTCTGACCGGCGGGCAAACAAAAATTTTTTTGCCCGCTTATTGAAAATGCTCACCGCTAGTACCGCGGCGCACCGCTAGGCGGCTGCGCATTACCCAGAAGTGAAGTATCGTCGCGGAGGGCACATAAGGAGGCCGGGTCCAGCGCTGTACCTCGCCCCTTTTCCAACAACCTAATGCTGCAAGTACACGGCTCGTGTCCAATGATAACTTGTGCAAAGACTTCAGCAAATAACACTGTTTTGTGGCAAAGGAATTTATTGCTTTCAACTGGTTTATTTCATCCCTCTTTTTTACCTACACCCTCAACCCCTTCCCACGTTTAGCAACCCATAGAAAGGAATATTTTCTTCAAGGAATGCTTTCTTCATCGGCGACTTTTTCTCCAACAGTCTTTTTCAGGATAGTTGGTGAGCAAGTCCATCAACGGCTTTATTCATAGGCGACTTTTTCTCCAACAGTCCTTTTTAGGTTAGTCATCTCCAAACGTCAGTATGAGTGTTGATTTTGAATCAGAGACTGACTGACCTTCGGTTTCAAACACGGATGCACCTATGCAAGATGATCTTACAGATATTTTAACTGGACTTAAAAACAAATTCCAATCCCTGCCGGAGAACAATTCATTACGTGTCAGTATTCTTACTATTTTGCCCGAACACTGGGCAATACGTAAAATTATGAACCAATTTGGTGTGTCTCACAGAATGGCTCGTAAAGCAAAACAGTTAAGAGAATCAGATGGAGTTTTGGCTTCTCCTGTTGCAAAACGTGGAAAAACATTACCTGCAGAAACTACTCAGAAAGTTGAAGATTTTTACGAAAATGATCTTAACAGCAGAATTATGCCAAATAAAAAAGATACCGTCAGTATTTATTTATATGGTGAAAAAATAAGAGTGCAGAAAAGATTATTACTTACTGATATTAAGAACCTTCATAATCAATTTAAGGACAGTTTCCTGAACATCCGATTGAGCTTACCAAGTTTGCGGAACTGAGACCAAAATATTGTGTCTTTGCAGGATCCTCTGATACACACAATGTATGTATATGTACGATACACCAAAATTTCAAGGCGATGATTGACGCAGTAAATATAGAAAAAATCTCAAACAATATTCTGAAGAATTATAAAGATTGTTTGAATTTCGTTCTATGTGAGGATCCCAAACCAAGTTGTTATTTGAATGAATGCAAATTTTGTCCGGACATTCAAAAGTTTTCTAATTACGTTGAGAACATTATGGATGAGCACAATATTGATCAAGTCATCTTCAGCACGTGGCAATCAACCGATAGATACACTTTGATAAAAAAATACCTAACATCGCAAGAATTTATTGAAACTTTATGTTCTAGCCTAGAAAAGTTGATACCTCATCACTTCATCGCTAAGGAACAATCAAAGTTTATTTCTGGGAAGAAAAATAATCTTTCAGATGAAGAGGTTCTTGCTCAATTGGATTTTTCTGAGAACTATGCTTTTACAGCCCAAGATGCTGCACAGGCATTTTTTAATAATGATTAAAGTACGATTTTTCCTGCTGTTGTTTATTATAAATCTGAAGGCAAGCTAAAGCATTTCAATACAGTACCTATGTCCGACTGTACTACTCATGATGCCACTGCAGTATACATAATGCAGCAAAAGCTTATATCTGAAATTCGCAAGGTTTGTCCCACAGTAAAAAAGGTAATATATGCTACTGATGGTGCTAAACAGCATTTTAAAAATCGTTATCAAATGAGTAGTTTAATGAGTCATAAGAGAGATTTTGGCGTTGATGCTGAATGGCACTGTTTTGTAATAGCACACGGAAATGGTAGTTGCGATGGAGTTGGAGCGATAGTAAAGAGAGAAGCTAGAAGAGCGAGCTTACAAGCTGCAAAAAATAAAGCAATTCTAGATGTTAAAGCTCTTTATTCATGGGCTAATGAGCGATCATTCAATATAAAATTTTTCTTATACACCAAAAAAGATAACGAACAAACTCGTCAATTCCTAACAAAGAGATTTAAAAACTGTCCACCTGTCACAAACATACAAATGAGGCATGGATTTATCCCAGAAAATAATGAAACGTTGAAAGTCATGCATTACTCAAATGCCAATGAACCTAGGAACAGAGTAATTTATGATATCGGCGAAAGCCATTTATCACCAGTAAAAACTCCACGAACGAGGAGCCAGAATTGATAAGAGTTCACAAAATGTCATTAAAGATTGATTGATTTGGCTAAATTATATATTTTTTTCATCCACGCAGGCATATACATATACACAGAACAATAGAAAAATGTAAATGCAAAAACCGCAGACAGATAATTCTAAATCTAATAGACCGGAAAAATATACGATTCATGTGCACAAATACTGATTCCGATAATACATTTATAACCATTTACCTCACAAACCACCATATTGATACTTTAAATTGATCTAAAATCATTTGTTGTGGTAAAATTGGTTTAGTGGTGGTATAATGTCCGCCATTTTGGATCCACCATTTTAAATTTTGAAATTTCGAGGTCAAGCTAAGATCCAATGACCCCGAAAACACCCATATCAATACTTTAAACTGATCTAAAATCATTTTGTTGAATGTGCTATGAAAACGTGGGTTTCAGGCTCCATATTTTATGCGCCACATTGGATTTTTGAAAAGACCAGAACTTCTTCAAAAGCCCTTGACCAGACGATCATTTTGAGACCTCAAACGTCTTGTTAGGTTAACCCTAATTTTGGGTGCACTGATGGTCCGGTTGACGTGAAACGTCCCATATATATATCGCGAAGACAGAGGAAAAGGGAAGGTTCAGTCAGAAACGAGGTAAAAGAAAGTAAGAAAAAAACAAAATAGTGAGCCTTCAAAAAAATAAATATATAAACTATGATATACTATGAGTTCAAGTGTTTGGTTCACGTAAAAGTAAATGTTTACTAAGATCAGATTTAAGTTAATACAAAAAGTGTGGAAAAGTTTATTATTTTTAAAATTTAGTCTAGGTGTAGTGTAGAATATAGTAGATTCAGTATATATAGTGAATTTAAATGCAAAAAGTTGGTTCGAGCAAGTATGATATTTAATATAGAGTTATTCCAAAAATTTAGTCTAAGCGTAGTGCAGAATATAGTTGTCACGGGGCAACTGGGCTTTAGCGCGACAGCCGCGAAGATGCTGTTTGCGTATAGAGTCTTCGGCCAGGCGCGCGCTCTATAGCTGCGCCGCGATGTAACCGGCTTTACTCTACCGGGTTCGTCGGAAGGACGCGACGGGAGAACGGAATAAACACTCGTGTATTCAAGAATAATGGAAAGATGTATATATTTTCCAAGATGTTAATACAATGGATTACGCGTCGCAAGAGGACGAATTCGCATTCGCAGTTCGTACTGTAGATGAGCCGACGACTCGGTGGCAGCGAGCCTCGGCTTCGGCTTCCACAGCCGATTTGGTTGCTTATAAATTGCGCAATAGCTAGTATGACGAACTTACAGTATTTGACGCGCGCGTGGAGTTCTCGGTCGACGCGTGTCCGTCGACTGCCGACGGGGATAAGTTCTAGTTGGCCAGGAGGCGTCCCTCTCGGCTGGAATGGCGACGTGCTGGGGTACCCCGGATGCTCGAGTTGGAGATGGCTCGTGTGTGCTTTTCCAACAGGTGGTCTCAGGTCGTCGCTGTCCTCTCTCGTATCGCAGATGCACGGATATCGCGGGTGATGTACCGGTACAAAAGGTTGCACATGTCTAGACTTCGCGCGCGCTTTCCGAGTATCGCCGAGCCGGCAACGTCGCATCACGCATGAAATGGTCGTGCGACGGGGCGAGCGCGCGAAATACGAATTCGCGTTCGTTCGTCACATAGTATATTCAATATACATATATTGTGAGTATGAGTGAAAAAAGTTGGTTCGAGCAAGTATCGTCGCTCCCAAAGAAGAGTATCACTGGTCAAATTTTTCAGCGAAAAGTAGCACAATTTAGATTTGCCGCGAAGACTAGCACAATTCAGATTCTTTTTATAAGAAAAGATTCGTTATTTTTTAAATAAAAACAAATATTATTAAGGCAAAACTAATAAAATGGCAAGATTAATTAAATAAATTAAAAATTAAGATTAATTAAAAATTTTCTAAAATTTTAACATTTTAAAGATCTTTATAGGAAGTTCAAATTAATTTAAATCCTCGAGCTCACTTTCGCTACTACAACATCTTTCGATAAGAGGAATCCCTCTGGGGTTTCCACAGATTGTTTTACACAAGGCGACAAGCCCAACCCTGAGATTTGGGAAGGCTCGGGAGGAGGGCCTCTCGTGACAGGGTAAAAGAAGGAGTAGCTATGCCTCGAGCTGTTACTAGTCGAGTTTTTGAGGTACCCGTCATTGTGAAGGACGAAACTAGCAATCCCAGGCTCCGCAGTGGATAGGGCTCTAGTCGGCTGCGGGGCCTCTAGCCCTGGGGACGCTTCGTCGTAATCTATGGTCGGCCAATGCCAAAACGAGTGGGATGTTTAGAATGTAGTAGCTGTTAAGAATCAAAAGTTTTATCATTATTGTAAAGACCGTACTTGGTGTAAGGGTGGGCTGCGCGAGTATATAAATAATTATTTAAATTAAGAGAAACTAGCTTTTGGCTCGAGAGCCTTATGTTACTAGAGTTACACGCGGACTGCAAGATCTCAGTATGTCCCACGTTACTCGTCGGCGCGCAAAAGCGTATTCGGGCGTGGACGATATTCTTTCCGCGCTGCCTGCTAAAGCAGATAGGTACGTTTCGTGCGAACGTTGTTGTTGTCACAGCAGTATTGTCACGCTGTAGCTTATGGTACCTTGTGTAGCTTATGGTGTTGACAGCAAGTCTATTTTCTCCTTCTATTCTCGTCTCGATGGTTTTAGGTTGTTTTATAGATGTTATTGATTATTAATAATAATAATAGACTGATTGATTGTTATTGTTTTTGTTTTATTGGAGACAACTCGGAACTCAGCAGATGTTACAGTTTTGTATAATTTGGTTATTATAGTATGGTTGTTATTACGTTGTACGGTGGCTTATTTATAATAACTTATGACGCTTTTACAACTAAACTTACGATATATTTATATATCCATTCTCTTTCGTGACCTGGAAGCTGGATAGTCCTTCGTGGCACGTCAGATACTGATTGGCCTTAACTCTACACGATTAATCGTGGCAAGTCTTATGATCTTATCTAAGCTGTGTTACCACTAACACCAGATTTATTGACGGGCCCTTTGCCTATTGCACGATGCAGACTCTACCAGAAAACAAGGAGTCTACTATATCTCGCACGCAGAGTTTGAGTGGTTTGCACACACTCAATAAGCGATGCGTACACAGAGATAGCAATCGTACTCGCTGACCAGGTACAGCTACATGACAACAGGTTACTTGAACAAAAGACGCTCCATGGATTGTTTTCTCGCTTTTTAAAACTTCGGTTACGATTCAAGGAGTTGTGAAATTAAATGAAACGCGGCAACGATCGACCAATCAACATCTGACGTGCAAGGATGATGTACAAAAGTAAGTCAGTAATACGCGCGTAAGAAGTGCTGACTCCTAGGTTAAAGCACTCGCTCCAATGTTCGGCGCTCGGTTTCGTACTGTCGCAATCGGTTTAGTATACGTTGTCTGTATGAGTGTACGAATGCAGTCACACAGGCGTTATACATATACGTAAATGCCAAAGTATATATGAACATGGGACATTGCAATAAATTAGTTTAAATAACGAATATGAATGTTATTGTCTCTGAATAATCGCGTATATGTACGCGCTATAAGAAATAGTCAATGTATCTGTGAATTCTATGTAGTAGAAGGTAGCTTGAATTTGCATAACGAAGAAAACCGAAAACGTCGAGCTGCGAGCCCTCGAGAAAAGCTTGACGGGAGAAAATTAATACCGATCCATTGACCTTAATCGTTCTTCGATGACTCCAGGAAAAATCCCACTTTGCGTTCTTTTTCTCTTACTCGCGTTTCCCGCGCTTCTCTCGCATCATTCTCGTTTCTTTCTTTTTCTCTCACGCGCGTTTCTCTCTCTCTCTCTCTCTCTCTCTCTCTCATTCTCTCTTACATGTGTCTCGCTTCTCGATGACCTGGTGGCTCGTGCCGATGCCGGGAGGACGCTTACCCGATCAGAGGGGAGATAAACCCCAGGTTCATATTTTTCCCTCGAAGCAGAGGAAGCCTTGCTGGCCTCACAGTCGCTGGCGGGTTGGTGGTGACGTCAGGACTGGCGTGAAATTTGAGCATCACTCAATTGGATTCCGCAATGGCACCAGCGGGTTGCTCCGTCTGCAATAACGACTCTACACCGCCAACAAGTACGTACCCGATCTGCTGCCTTCCGTACCACACTCGCTTTTTAAGCAAGAAGATGAACGCAGTGCGTAAAAAGTGTCAATCAGCCACAGACGCTCCAGCCAGAGACCTCCACTCCTGCTGTGGTGACGCCTTGAACCAAGTCGGTCAAGCAGAGTGTCAAATCAACACAGAGGAAGCCCTCTCCACCTCCTAAAATCAGGTGAGCGTTAGCGCTGGGCCAGTCCTCCGAACCAAGTCGACAACACCTCGCGTCTCTCCCCACCAGCGGACGCAGCGCGCGGCGTCGACGCCGTGTTCTAAAACACGGTCAGGTGATCGCGGCAACAGTACAGCGGTGCCACCGAATCCCTGCTGGCGTCTCCTCCGTCCTAGCATAAGGGGGCGCCATAGTCGGTACAGAGGGATTGAATACCCATATCTCTGCTCTTGAGACCCAGCTAGTCGATAACATCAGCACGTCTAATAGACTGCTCGACGTCAACAAGCTGCTCCTGGACGAAAAAAGTATTCTTAGGGACGAGTTGCAACAAACGCAACAACTCCTCAAAAAGCTCTATCGTGCTCGCCGGGACTTCGACACGAGCTCGATGCCGGTTTCGGACTGCGGTCCGATGCTAGCCTCGGGTCCTAGTATTATCGAGCGTGCAGCCACTAAGGTAGTGGAAGCACGAAAATGCTCCTATCCTCGGATGGCACCTACTGGCGACGGCACGGGGTCGGGGGGAGGCGGTGCTGAGGGGTGCGAGGTCATAATTCATGGATTGATTCAGGATGGTGATAATGTCAACGAGAAAGTCTCGGTCGAAGCTTCCTTCGCACTACTCAGAACCGACCTTCTCGCCCTGCAAAAGAACGACATCGCCAGTACTCCTGTACTGCGCCAGCGTAGACCTGACAGGGCTCAGAGAAATAACACGATCGCGACAAATTCGGCAACGCGTCGAGGTGTGCTGCTCTCACTCGTCGTCAAGCTTGCAAGCCCGGGCCTGGTCAGGGAAATCATGCGAGCGAAAAGCGCGCTAGCTAACAACTACCTGACCACAAATGACATCAAACCCGGTGCTTTAGACCCGGAAGCTGCTGCCTGCTTGACCGAACACAAAGTTTATATAAATGAAATGTTGTCCCAGGAAAAATTCTTGTTGTTTAAGAACTTGAGGCCCATTGCACAGGGACTGGGCTTTAAATATGTCTGGCATGCAGGTGGTAGGTTTCTGGCTAGACAAAGGGGAGGGGCGAGCGCGCGCACGTGTTTACATCTGCTGCCGATTTGCAGGCCAATCTCACGGCGTGTCAGGCTGGCTCAAAATAATCTCGACGACCGAACACACGCATGACTGTCACTGAAAAGGACAAAAACTCTGACACTACCTCAAGTAACGGACCTAAGTCGGACCTGGCAAGCCAATCGGCTGTAACTTTGTCAGCATCGTCGCTATCATTGACGACTGTATTATCTGCATTGACATCTATATAGTCGTCATCATCGTCATTATCATCAACTGCGCCCTCTATATGACTGGCGAGGCCCCTTGACAATGCGCTGGGTGCTGGGAGTAGCTTGAGGGCAGGCTTTTTTAATGTGAACTCACTGTGGGCTCGCATCGAGATCGTCCGTAATTTTTTGGCAGAGCGACCCTCGTGTGACATTTTTGGCTTTACAGAGACATGGCTGGGTCCGATTGTGGATGACAGCCTAGTTAGCGTCAGGGAATATTCGATCATTAGGCAGGACCGAAATGTAAACGTTGGTGGCGTCACCTTATTTGTATGCAATGGATTGAAAATAAAAAAGCTTGTCTCTTCTGATACTATGGGTCTAGGAAAACCTGGAATCCCAGAGTACCTTTTTTGCAGCGTACAAAGGGGCGACTTACATCCGGTGCTCGGCGTTATTTACAGGCCCCCAAACATTCTGATGCAAAAGGAATCAGATGTATTGCAGGACTTATGAGGCGAATTTAGTCATAAGATCATAATGGGTGATCTGAACTTGGACCTACTGACTGACTCGGACAGCGCTGCTACAAGCACCTGTCCGAGGAGTTATCTCTTCAGATCATCCGGCATAGTCCCACGCATTATGCCTCATCGTCTGATATATGGATTGACCTTATCATGGCTGACGAAAACGACACGATCCAGGACTCTAGAAATGAGTGGCTGCCTAGTTTTGGCAAGCATTGTGTTATAGATGTCTCGCTAGACATCTTCGCGTCCACTCCCGTATGTGACACCTTTTCTTACCGTGATTACAAGTGCATAGACGCATCTAATCTTAATTTAATAATAATTTAAAATTAGCAATAGATGAATTGGCGCCTTCGAAAACGGTTTGCGCACGTAGAAAATATGCTCCTCGGTCTTAACCAGAGCTAAGGTTCCTCATCAATAAACGCAATGCTACACTCAGGCGCTATGAGCGCACGGAGAGAGCGGAGCTTTTCGATGAGGTTCTTTGACTCACCAACAGGTCGACATGCGTTCTGCTCGAGAGCGGATTCTTTCCTTCGCCAACAACTATCGGACGCTCTTGATGACAACAGAAATATATAGGAAGGTGATGCGTCATGTCGTCCTCCTACCTGGGCGTAAGGAGGAGGACTTTTTTGGTTTCACTCCGGGGGAGCTGAACGAGCACTTCGCGGGAGTATCGGTGTCACCCCTTGAAAATATAGACAATGCAACGGACACTATCTTATTTGCAAGCGAGGAGGGCTTTACTTTTAGCCCTGTTAGTATGAGTGACGTCGTCCTTGCTATATGACATTTTTCCTCGCAAGCGAGTGGTGTCGATGGTATTCCATACGGGGTGGTCGTCAAGGCCCTCCCAATTATTGGCAAATTTAATCTTAATTTATTTAACTGCTCCTTTTCTCTGGGAATCTTTCCGAGTCTCTAAAAGTAGGCACAATTAATTGCGCTAAGAAAGACCAGCGCTCCTTTCTATGTCAAGGACTTTCGTCCAATTGCATTGCTCTGCTTTCTCTCAAAGATATTCGAGAAGATTGCGCATACCCAGATCACAGAGTAACTTAATGAAAATCGTATACTTGACCCCTTCCAGGCCAGTTTCCGAAAACACCACAGTACACAAACAGCGTTATTAAAATTAACCGACGACGTACGCATAGCAATTGACAAAAAGAAGGTGACGCTTATGCTGCTGTTTGACTTCAGCTAGGCCTTTAACACCATCTCACCTTCCAAATTACTATCTAAACTGATACCGTTGGGGTTCTCAAGGGCGGCTCTCCTATGGATTAAATCATATTTACAGGGATGATCTCAGATGGTAATTTCGAATAAAAACGGAATCTCAGAGTGACTTGAAACCAATCTGGGAGTTCCGAAGGGTTCTGTCCTGGGACCCCTGCTGTTCAGTCTCTATGTCAACGACCTGCAAACTATACTCGACGGTCCCACAATTAAATATTTTTTCTACGCGGATGACTTCCAGATTTATCGACACACCAACAAAGATAATTTCCTTGATGGCGTGGCTCGACTAGCAGAAGCGTCACATCTATGTAACATCCAACGATGATACAGCGCTTATTTAAAATAATTTACACCTTTAGCCTGCACTTTCGTGCAATAGCTGGGTGCTTTGAATGTTTGTAAAAATAAGGATAGAAATGAAAAGAAATCTTCTAGAAAATAACCGGGAGTTACTCGGATTTAAGTTCTAGAAGAGTGAGAGAGAGAGGGATAAATGACCCGGTATTAACGGTTCATTTATCCTAGCGATAGTTTTAGGAACGATTTTAGAAAAGTTAGGACAGTTAATAAATATTTTACTTACTTTTTCTTTCTTCTGTTCACCTGGACCTCATTGAAGGAAGGTTTTGTCACAAAATAAAAACACCACAAATTCTATTTGATTTTAGATTATATATTAATAAGATAAAAATGGAAAATATGCGACTTTTGCGCCGAAAAAGCACGATTTCTGTCGGCAGCACAAAGGGCCTAGAATCCTCCCTCCTCGATGTTGTTGGGGTCTCGTTCTGCCTAGATACCGAAAATTAGCGAGTGAGAGAAGCCGTTATATTTTAGCTTTCCCTCACTCACGCCGATTTTCCGCATCTCTCCTCCTACGTATAGTAGGTCAGGCCCTTCGGTCTGCCTACGCCCTCTCCTCTACAACCGTGGTTCACGCAATGTTATAATGTTAATGCTTGTAAAATTCTCTACAAACCGATACCAAATAATTATACCTAAACTTAAAAATAAAGACCTTATGCGCGTTAGTCTTAAGAAAATTTCATTTGTCTGCAGCCTCAATATTTATTTTAACTACTTTATTATTTTTAAAATTTAAAAATTTGCAATGCATAGTTATAACAATCGTAGCTTCACACCGAGCGATTATTAGAATAAAATATAAGACAAAATTAAAGTAAACTAATAGATTTGATCCATTCATAAATTATGCACATGAAGCGAACTGTATAAATCGAAAAATATACAGTTTAGTGCCAAATAATAAATAATTAGATCTCGTTATTAGTTTGTTGTCTGTAAAATTTTAACTATACTACAAGCTGCAAACAAACTATGCATTTATATATATTTATGTAGAAATATTTCACCAAAACTGTTGCTAAAAGCGAACGTATGCAATTCGAAAAATGCATAGTTTATACAATAGTCTGATGATAAATAATTCTAAATAAATATTTCGAATTTAACAAAAATAAATATTCGTGTTTTGACAAACAGCGGAAAATTCCGGGATCAGTACACAGCTGCAAGCGTGCGTATTTTCCGAAACTGTACCTGCAATAAAAAAAATTCCGAGCCTCGTAGGCTGTCTTAATTACGGTCACTCTAGACGCTGACAATAGCTTAGGCGAACGCAGCTGCTCGTTGTAAAATTGAGCTTGGTCCGTCGCGCTGAAAAATTTCTCCTGCCGATTAATGCACAGAAAAACTTTATTATCGCTATTCTAATGCATCCGCTGATGCCTCTCGTCGATGCTCGCAGTTCAAGAGATTTACGATAGGGATATCTGTCCCTCGCTTTCTCTCTTCAGGCCCGCATTTCCGAATATGTTTTGGACGTGTGTCAAGTACGCATTTATGCATTTTAAAATTAAAGTTAAAAATTTTGAAAATATTGAAAAAATCGCACGATGTGACACCCCTCGCCTAAAATGATTGTTATAAGGAATATAATGACGCAAGAACAATTATACGCTTTAGCTTATTATCTATAATTAGTTTATAATTTTTTTTTAATTTTTATGCGATATGAAAGAATTATATAGAGATTTATAAAACTGAATTAATTAATCAAAAATAAAATAGTATTTAATATATGAAGCAGCCAAACATTGTCAAATTGAACTGCTTATCCTTTAATGAAAGATTCATTGCATATTAAAAAATGGTTTCTCATCATTTTTCGGTTGAACATCTACTACTTGTGATGTACTAGGTTCTGACATTAACTCGAGTACAATATCCTTATTATCATTGTCTTGATTCTGTGCTTCATTTGCTTGACTATTAGAATTCGTTTTGTGTGAAATTAAATAGTAGGCCAAAGTATTCCATATTGCTCCGAGTATATGAATTGAACATCCATATATTTGATGTAATGCATATCCATTTATACACATTCCAATTGCTGTCTTAATGATTATAAATATGATCATTACTGCAATTATTCCTGCACTAGCTGTTCCAAACGAAACTAGTTTGCTCCATATTCTTCCCCAAGTTGACTCCACTATCTTCGTTACAGCATCTTCGTTCATTAATTTGAAAAGTGTACCTTGGTCGTTCGGTATTGGATGTCCGTGTAATTATCTTGCTATATCATTTAATACTGCTGGTTGTTCGATTGGAAACATTATTCTTTCTCTCAGTTTTTCTAATTCTTGTTCTATATAGATGCCACTTGTAGCAAGTTCTCCTGGACTTAAATAATTCCAAGTCATTCTGGTCATTGGTTTTATTACAATAGGGTTATGTGCGTCTGTTAATCCTGGTATAAATGTATACGAACTATTTCCAACTTTGTAAATTGACGGTAAAATTTTGTTGCAGATTATTTCTGTGCCTTTTCTTTTTAAAGTGTGAGTCCGCAGTGTTAAGAAATAAGTCTGATTGTTTCTTGATACTCTTAACTCTGCATAGCAGATTTCTCCATGCTCTAATTTTACTTCTATAGGGATACATTTTATAATGTGGATAACTTCTCCTGTAACTACTGCCATAAATCCTGGCCCCTTCATTAAATTATAAGCGAATTCATCCGGTGAATGCGTGGCTATAGCTAAAGAATTTTTTATAGTTTCTCTTTCTAAATTACAACGCTGAACTATTACATCTCTATATAATTGTTTCATTTGCATTCTTATATGTTTCTCTACATACACAAACTTTGAACTCACATACGAAAATATATCTAGGTTAGAAACGGAAATATTTTTCTATTTGCAAAAGATTCACCTCGCACGGTTTCGAAAATAACAAGTTTTGGATGTTCGGTTTTTATGATTTTATACCCGCATACACTGTCTACGCTTTTACTCGCCAAGGCAAATGTAATGTCTTGTGTCGATAAAGAATAGATTACCTGTTCATTATAATCGGGGTCTATTAATTTATTTGCGTAACCTTCATATAAAATGCTAAACTGATTGAATTTACAATAATCGTTAGGTATTGGTTCCCAAAATGAATAATCACCTGCCATATCTATGCAGCTCGTATCGGATAATGTACATGTAGTTCCTGATTTTAAATATATTTTATTTTCATTGATATTAAATTTTGCTACAAATTCTTGTAATGTAATTTTTAAAGTACCAGTAAATACCTTATCATAAGTTCCGTATGGATCTGAATAGGCTTGTCCATTACATACATTATTACTATCTATGCTTCCTGCTAAATCTATACTATGAGTGATTGATCCATTTACTCTTAATCCAGTTATTACATTATCATTAAATTTGAGAATTCCAGTTTTATGCATTTCTATACAAACTCTTCTACTTATTTCATATATATAACTTGCTTGTGATTTTGAAACAAGCAAGTTATACAACAACGCAAAACTGAGTTAATTTATTAAAAATCTTAAATTCAACAAATCCTAATGAATTAATAGTGATTCCCGATATTCCTTTTAATAAAATATTTTTCGAGTTAAAAATTTCAATATTCTCTGGTACCTGACTGATTTTAATTATATTCCTTCGTGCCCCAGAATCTATCATAAATTTAATAAATTGTTCAAAACTACTATAGTTATAATTTATACTAACATAAGGTATCAAAGAATTTCTAACATCTGTTGACTCTATTTTGTTAACTCTTTCAAAAACTCCTTCTCGTCTTGGTCTAACGCTGAGCGCTTTTTTGAGTCGGCTTCCTGTGTCGCGCTCTGCTTCAGGAAACCACTGCCGTTTCCCTGATTATGGCTAGTTTGATATTTTTTAACCCTACACTCTTCTTCCGAATGTCCTAAACGCTTACAATGATTACAGAATTTATTAGTATTAACCTTACAATTCGCTGCTGTGTGACCTCTAAAATTGCATTTTTGACACTTAGGATGCTGTTTGGATTCATTTTGACTTGATTCTGGTTGGTTACATTTATTCGCAGGATGTCCTGGTGTGTCACATATTTGACAAACCATGATTGGAACTTGACGTATACAAGTTTTGGCTGTATGCCCTATCACTTCACAAATTTTTCAAAACTACACTGATCTAAATTCCTGCATTTTTTTGCATTATGACCTATTCTTTCACATAACTGACATTTTTCTTTACTTTGATTTTGATTATTTGGACAATTCCTGGCAATATGACCCGGATTTTTACATAAATAACAATTAAAACTCGAATTTCCTTTAACATTACATTGTTCCGTTTCGTGTCCGTCTTTTACAAATTTTACAAAAGCTAATTCTTTTCGTATCTTTAATTTTCGTATTAGATTAATTTCTTAATAATCTTTGCGCTTCATAAGCTCTCTCGGCTGTTATCGCATTTTTTACTATATCGGTTAAACCTTCGGCTAGTTCTAATCTCCTTTCTATTTCGGGCAATAAACCTCTTTTAAAACATTCTACAACCTTCGTCTCAACTTCGGTCTTAAAAGCTGCGGATACTGCTCCATCTAATAATTTTTTCGCGTCAAGAATTCTTTTACCTATCTCTCTTAATCTATTCGCGAATGTTATCACTTTTTCACTTTCTCTCTGATATTCATTACCTAGTTCACCCTGTAACTGATGAATCGATTTTGTCTGTCCAAATATACTTTTTAAAAAGTCGCCTAATGCATCTACCGTTTCAAAGTTTTGTCCATAAATCGCTTTTCTCGCTTCTCCAACTATCTTGCTTCTAAGAAGTTTTACTAAGTTTTTCACGGATGCTGCCTCTACCATTTCTTTTGCTTCTTCGCAACCTTCTATAAAATAACTAACCGGTATATTACTACCGTCAAATTCAGGCACAATTTTAAGCGCATCTTTTAAAGGTACCGTAGCTGCCGCCATTTCTATTTCTGCTTCCTCGTCTAACGAGTCTACACTATTATTTTGTGAATCCTGATTTTGATCGTCTGCCTCAACTACAGTTTTATCTCCTGTCAAATCTATTATTTAATCTTCTGTCAAATCTATAATTTTATCTCCTGTTAAATCTAAAGTTTCCGAATTTAATGTATTATCGCGCGATGTTGCTGAATCAAACGCCTATGATGTATCCGATTCAGACGACTCTACTTCCTGATTTTTAAATTGTTCAAATTTATCTACGTACTCTTTTGAATTTAGGATCTTTAGTCGCGGAGCTTCTAGTTACGCGTCTATCTTCTTCTCTTTTTCCACTCATAAGCTAAGTTTTATTTAAAATAGTTATAAAATTTCATATAATGTACAAAATTTAAATAGACTTAAGAGTGCTTTAATCAAAACAAATATTAAAATATAAAAATATCAATAATTTATTAATTCAACAATTTATATTTTTAAATATTTAAAGAAAAATGTAAACAAAGTATTTCAATACACTATCTCTCATATTCCCCTCGCCTAAGTTTCCACTTATAGCTATCGAAGGTATGAACAAAAATATATTTAAACTTTTATTAACAAATTATTATATATTATTAACAAATTTAATCTCAAAATAAAATCTTAATATTCGTTAAAAAAAAATTTCTTTTTAAAGGTTGTTTATTAAATATTTATTGTTATAATTCTTTTTATCTAATTATTTAAAATTAATTTGTTAATAATAATTCGATTATTTATTTAAACGCAAATCAAAATTTAAACTATATGTTTATACATTCTTTATAAAATTTCTGTTACAATTCATTTAATTATTTATAATATTTAATAATTATTTATTTATTGAATACGTACTTTATTAATTATTTCAATTCATCAATTTTCTTGTTAAATAAATAAACTTCCAATACAAGATTTAAGATCTGTTCAAAATTTCAAATTCAAATTGCGCGGTATATTTCAAGCGCGTTAGATGGCAGCACTGCAGCGCTTTGAGTTCGACTGCAGCCACTCGATAGTGACGCTATCTTCAAGCCGATGCTACTTAGGCTATGCTTGTATTAACAGAAAAGCGTCTGCTATCTTTTTCCAACTATTAGATAAATCAATTTCTAAATTTTCATATAGTGTATACATACATACACATTCGTCTATTCTAAATCACTCACAACCATACCAAAATTCAAAAGACCGTATATTCAAATATTGTTTTATCAAAATTTTCTTTAAATATGTAAAAATATATTTCAATATTGTATAATAATGTTTCTCTATTTATTTCTTCCATTGGATTAGCCCAATTCTTAATGCTCTTTTTATTGTATTTGTCTCCAAACACGAGCTTTTCATTGAATCGAACATCTCTCAGTTGGTTTGTAGCCTATCAATACTACCCGTTTTCCCAGCTGATCAAACTTAGGTACTGTTTTTCTTTGTACTTTGATATAAGTTATACAACCAAAACGCTTTAGTTGTTCCAGGTTGAGCTTGAAGTCTGGTTTGAACATTTGTAAGGGCGGTACCATTTCATTCGAGCTATGGGGCGTCCTATTATAGAAATAAACGGCTGCATTCAGGGCAAGATCCCACATATTCTCAGGTAGGTGTGTATCGTACATTAAAGCTCTCGTGAGTTTTTGGATGGTCTGATTAAAACGTTCAGCCACTCCATTATGGTCAGGTGTATCTGGGCTAGCTAACTGTAGCTCTGCTTCGAACTTATCTAGAACTTCCTGTGTATACCCTCCTGTAAATTCTGTACCCTGATCACATATAAGGTAACAGAACTTAGCGTTAGATCCTAATACATTTTTCGAGCTTTTATTGAAAGATTCAAGACAATAACCCGTTTCGCTTTTCTGTTTCATTGGATACGCCATCCCAAGTCGTGAATAATCATCGATAAATACAGATATGAATCTGTATTTCTTGGGATGTGTAGATGTAGAGACTAATCGGTCCCATTGTATCTGCGTGAACAATTTGCAGAGGTTTACTCGCTCTCTGTCTAGTCGAACTGAAAGGTAGCTTGTTGAATTTTGACACAATACAAACTTCGTAATCCAGTACAGAATCATCGAACTTAATTTCCTTCAAGTTTTTCAAATTTGGAAACTTTCTTTGGAATTCTTTCAACTTTTTCAACGAAGCGTGTCCCAATCTGACATGCCATAGCATAGCTTTATTAGTGTGAAATAAGTTATTGATTTTACTGATATTAGATTCACAATCTATATTTTCTAAATCAATCGATTCAGTTAAATTAGTTATTTTTCTATCTTTTCGCGTATTTTCAAAATTTGAATAGCTGGAGCATAACTCTTTGCTATCTTTGTTTACTTCTACGTCTAATTCAGTGTCAATTTGCATCGGTTCATCAAGCTTATTATTTTCATCAATCTCTGTACTTTCAAGCTTGTCTTGTTCACGAGTTATCTCTTTGGTTGTGGATTTGCTCTCCTTATTGGGCGCAACTCTTACAGCTGGATATTCACGACGCCTTGTGGTTATATATGCAATAACCTTATTATTATTTACATTATTATTTTCATTTTTATCCGAGTTATTTGTTTCTAACTCTATTACCCAATAAGGTTGCTCATATATCCCAGAGACAAAAATCGTTTTTGACATCGGTTCAAATATATCAATTTTCTTGTTATTCAAGTAGATACCTAAGCCCTTATCAACAAATTTCCTCAGTGATAGCAAATTTTCCGACAATGACTTAGCATAGATTACATTTTTCAAGCTTAAAAAGTTATCATTTTTAGTGTAACCAGATATGTTACCTACTCCCTCCGATTTTATAATCGCTGAATCATTGTCATTTGCACATTTAATATCGAGCCTTTTAGTATTATCAAACGTTTTAAAAATTAATTTAGAATTAGTCATGTGCTCCGTAGCACCAGAGTCCGCCAGATATCTAATCAGTTGGTTTTTATCGCTTTCTTCCACGTTAAGAAGTGTACTGTCTACATACAGACCTGTGCACTCACCAGATTCGGAGGTTTTGGTAGAATTGTTGTTGTTTTGTCTATTTTGTCTACCTCTCCTCCGTGATCTGCCTCGTGCATGGCCTCTATCGGACTTGGTTTTCTTAGGGTTTCTACCCTTCTGTGGCTTGTAATTGCGTCGTTTTACACCACGACTAAAGCCACCTTGTCTACCACCCCGATTAGAATTTGAGGATTCATACCTTCTTTGACTTTTATTCTCCTTCAAAACCTTTTCCAGCTGACTCTCCGTGGATGGGCAGTTTGCACAGACATGCCCTTCGTACCTCTTGCATCTGAAGCGCATCTTCCCTGACCTTGTGCATTCGTCTTGGTAGTGGCCCTTGTTACCGCATTTGTAACAAAGCGCCGTAGGATCAGACACGTAATATGCCTTTGCTCCAGCTTCTGTAGTCTTTCCAGTTGATTCGATTGATCTAATTCGAGCTGTTTTCTGTCGCACAATATAATCTTTAAGTTGGTTTAAAGTTAAAAGTTTGCCAGTCGTATTCTTATTAAAAAATTCAGACTCTTTAACTTGAGGTAAATGTACGACAATGGCCTTATAGAATGCATCGCATATTTCGTCATCTGATAAGGAAGGTGTGTCGGGCAGCTTATTATAGAATCGAAATAATTTATCGAATCTATCCCAGAAAGCTGATGCTTTCTCTTTATTTGGATTGTATCGAATAGTGTGCAATTCTTTTCGAATACTTCTTGTAGTCACGTTCAATTCATTTGCTTTAATTCGTTTAATTTCATCAAGCAATTCAATAGGATTCCGGATATCCGATACCTTTTCGTAATAAGAAATATTGATTTGATTGATAATGATGTCTCGAACTCGAACTTTACCTTTTTCCAACTTAGTTTGATCAGGCACGCGTGATGGCTGAACCGTCGAATCAATTACGTACAATAAATCAGTAAGAGTTAGTTCTGAAGTTAAAAAGTCAAAAAGAAGTTAAAAAATATATTAACATTCAAATTTTGTGTTAATTTATATTCTCTACGAAAAGTACTATCTTTATTTGTTACTTCGATCTGTATTTTGTCGTTTATACCAGTACTTTTACTCAAATCAATTTTATAAACTTCATCTTGGACTAGTTTTGCTAAATATTCTCTACTCACATGAGGTTTTGTAACTACTTCATTTGCAGCGTTTTGATTCGATGATCGACGGTTGTTTTGTGCATATTTTTCAGCTGATAAAATCTTTTCTTCCTCGTACAGTCGATCTTGTTCTGCCCAATACTGTACTTTGTCCTCCATCCAGCTGTACTTCTAATCCACTGCATATTTGTATCTGATCGATTCGGTGACTACGTCATCGTATACTCGATTGCACTCACTTTCGATTTTCCCTCTCAATTCTTTGTTTTCTTTTTCTAATTCATTCAGCTTAGCCGTTACCTCTGAAATTTCAATATTTTCATTAGAATCATTCAAAGAAAACTTTCCAAACTTAGCTGTCCCCGCATCCAGACGGAATTTGCTCAGTCCCAAATTCAGTTGTATCGGTATATTCGATTTAACAAGAGGGGTGGATTTACCTTTCAAGCTTTTCTCAAACTTAATTTTCCAGCTGTCATTATCCACAAAATCGGACTTTTGTTCTTTCCCTTCATTGAACTTATAGGCCGGCCCACCGTCAGCAGTTACAGTATCAACATCCAGCTTTGGGGACAAGGTATTCCCACGTTGGCTTGGGTTAACCGTTTCAGCTGGAGCCACCTCTTCAGTTCAAAACCTTTTGATCTCCTTCTTCACGGATTCCAGTAAATGTTCCTCGACGAGAGTTATCTAAGAACATTTTGTAAATGAGTTGTTTATTTTGACGAACGACAATCAAAAACAAACACTCTATTACATGCAGCAATTTATTAAGCATGTGCTTAGTTGACGAACAACAATCAAGAAAGCAATGCAAATTGCCTTTTTTTTTTTTTTTGAATATTTAATATGTACATATTTTGTTGTGGAAGATCGAGTTTTAGTTTTCAAACTTAACAGAAAAATTCAAACTTTACCTAAATCGAATCTTTTACCACTTGACGTCATTATGTAGATGTTCCCATCAATATCCAACTCTGGATAAAAGGAGTCATCTGGATACGTTTCTGAAATTTCCAACTCCTGGTCCTGGAGCAGCAGAAACAACTGCAGGTTTATCTCATTTGTTAAATTCAAGCTAGTCAGTTAACTGTTTCACTATAATTTTTAATCGGACTTAAAATTGCAATTTTTATTTATAAAAGGTTAGTCGAACTTGAGTCTAGTTTTAGTAACATTTCCGCTTCCCGATTTGATCAATGCGTCGCAACATAGATTTTATTTGAAAATGAATTTTCGATCAAAATTCGAGCCATTGTTCTCAGTTTGCAACATAGTATTTTCGAGCATTCACGTGCGTTTACCTACGTGCAGTCAAGCTTTGATTAGCGGAACTAGCACCATCGTTTGTGCGCATGGGGAACTAACTCGCCCCGGCGCTCTAATGTGCACTGAGAGCAAGATGGCGCTCGCGCTTGACCGCGCCAACGGCTTCTCTATCCCACGCCAACGACTTCCTATTCCCGCGTTGCCGGGCGCCGCCATTTTGCTTCGCCGCGCGCGCACAGGCACGCTTAAACACGTTACCGGCTTCGGGCTGATTCTCGGAATCGCCTGCCTTGCATGCCACGTTATGGATTTTGCGTCATGAAGATTTTACTGACTTCACGCAACATTTTTCACTCGCGCACTTCATGAACAAAACACTGCGACTTACCTCGTGTCTTCGGCATCTGCAAAGATACCCTCTTTGCCTGATCGGACATGTTGTCACTCGAGCTGAGAAGTCGCCTTTTGAAACAAAGCAAAGCAGCGGGTCGTCTCCGCGGCCTTCTCCTCCGCGGCAGGTGTCAACCGTTGCTGATCGAAAACGGGAACGAAAACATAACACGTCGAACTTGTTTTCAAGCTTTTAAACCAGCTATGCACTTCCAACGGTTTCATCCCCTCTGAAAAGGCAAATCCGTAATTTTGGCACTTCACTCGCGAGGTACTTTCTAGTACACGCGCAGGTCTAGAAAATCCCAAGCAGCGCAGTGGAAGCGTGCTGGGCCCATAAGCTGGGCCCATAACCTGTTGAGCTTTTATTAGGCCTGGCGTGACTTGGAAAATAAATAACCCTAATTTACCTATAAAACACTTTATTTAGTGAAGCTTACCCTCGAGCTTACTTAAAACAAATAATGAACAAAAATTGAACTAATAAACAAAGGAACTATGTAAAACAATTGTATCGCGACCGCGTCTTTCTCGCATGAGAGCACACAGAGAAGTGAGCGTCGCCGCCGCAGCCGCGACGTCGACGCTGGCCTTAGTTGGACGGGGAGAGAGGGAAGAACAGTCCTATCTCTTATATATTTATAGGCTGTTATTTATTTTATTTTATTGTATTACTATTATATTTTATACAATACAGTTGCTCACATGTGATACTTGTAAAATAGTTCTATTTTGTTTTGCTACATGTAAATAAAGATCTATCTATCTAGTTATTTATCTATCTTTCTCACCATCTCGTTCCGTCTCCGCTGGCGGCCTTCCTCTCGGGCTGGCTTGCTTCCTTCCTTGCGTGTTGGCTCGATGATGGAAGGCTCCTGGACAGGGAACGACTTCCCAGGTTGCAGCGGTGGATGGCTGGATGGCCAGGTCGTCTCCTTGCTGCTCGATCTCGTTCTCTTTCTCTCTCTCTCTCTCTCTCTCTCTCTCTCTCTCTCTCTCTCTCTCTCCCTCTCTCTCTCTCTCTCTCTCTCTCTCTCTCTCTCTCTCTCTCGTTGACGTCTTGCGCCAACGGGATTCATACGAGCTCCTTCCTCGAGTTCACAGCGCCCGGCGGCTTCCACGAATTCCCGGGACACAGCTCGTGTCCAAGAAAACGCCGGCCTCGCCAGATCTGATCGGCTTTTTGTTCGTCTTTTGGCGCCGATGAAACTTTGCTGCGCAAACCACAACACGCGCTTTATGCGGCTGCGACGTGCAACGTATCCACCAGGGTAGGAGAGTGACGAGCGAGCGAGCAGCTCACGCTGCTGAGGCCCGTCGCCGCCTCTTCTGTACCGCCAGCTCACGCTCTCGCCCATTGGCTGCCGCCATGCAGGACTTCTGTTTTGCTCTCGCTCGCTATCTACTGACTCGCGTGCGCCGTTCTTGTTCGTTGTGCGGCGGCGCATGCGCTGCATTGTTCTACTCGTAAACTGTTAGAGCTGATACCCGGGAAATTCAAACTCTTGCGTTCCTTACAACAGACAACCATACGCTCGCAGATAATTCAGAGTTTAGCAACTCCAAATTACGTAACCCGAAACAACAAAATGTCACTAATGGCAGGGCCCTTGACTTCAATGTACAATTATCAAATTTCGAGTGCGATACGCAGCAGTTTATGTTCCCGACACTGCGAAATACTGCAACGCCGATCTAGCTGCTTCGGACTCTAGCGTTAGCAGACTCCACCAGGGCTCCGCTATCTGCGTACGACGAATTATGATGCGTGCCGTTACTCGATCACCCTGTCGAGTCGTTGGCTCCTCTGTTGCCGCGCCAATCTGGTTCGTCGTCCTCTCTCGCCCCTCCTTGACCTCTGCGGGAGCTGGCGACGGCCGTTGTACTTTCGTCCTTTCCCAAATAACTTCTCTACTACGGCGTCGTTTTGCTCAAAACAAACAGATGCTATCAGCCACATACACTCGGACTCATTCACTAGACCTTGGGACACTCTACCCAGGTTTCTCCCGAACTTTGTCACATGATGGAATTTTACCATGTTACAACTCTCCCCGTCCTGGGAAAAGGAGCGAGCCAGTGGATCGCATTGACCCCCCGGCAGTCCTTGCGGGCAAAGCAGGCGTTTCCCAAGGTGCATCTCGTGCACGACAAGTCACGACGTCGAAAGAAAGAGTAGGGCACTTGTCGGTGGTCTTGTCTCTGACGAGCACGGTTACCCCTACTTGGGCCAAAACCTGATCCAGGAGGTGTAAAGAGTCCTGGATTTACAAGTTCTACTTTTCGTCTAACCGCCGTGAAGTCTTCTTCGGAGATTCGAATATTTGGCTGCCATGAGGGTTCTTGTCGAGTCAAGGCTGTAAGCCCATCAGGTTGGGCTTCGGCCCGTGGATGGGGGTTTGTTTTTGTTGATCCCGTGGAAGTGGTGACTGTAGAGGCTGGGCTCATTGGCTCTGGCTCAGAGATGATCGGAGAGAGAGAGAGAGAGAGAAAGAGAGATAAATTTATTATATGTACATTATGTTGTGCACTACTTTGATTTACATAGTTGTATTAATAATAAGTATTAAAGGAATTGAAATAGCATAAAGTTACAAGCTTAATATTTAGCGCATTACAATTAAATTAAATATTTATACATATTCTTGGAATAAATTTAGCGTGTGGTTTACAGTAGTAGTACATACAGTCGTTTATCAGAAGTATAAAGAGAATCAACTATTGGAGCACAGATTTCGAAGTTGTATAGTCATGTGTAATAATATGAACTCTGTATACGTGAGTTGTTGAATACTTTAAAAGACGTTTGAATGTTATGTCGCGCCTTCGGCATTAAAAAGAAAATCGTAAAATTTTGCTTTAAACATTGTGGTTGAAATGAAATCTCTAATAGAAGCTGGGATGCTGTTATAGAGGTAGAAAGTGCTGATGTAATATGAGTCTCTCAGAAATTCTAAGTTAAAGCTCGGAATAGCCAGGGGCTTCATCTCACCCCTTACAGGTCTACTGCTCGTGTTTATTAATGTTCGGGAATAAAGTTAATAAAGTCAAGTAAAATGGTCAATAAATAAGACTCAAACAAATAATTTGAAATTATAAAATATATTTAAATAAACTATAAATCTAATACAAAAACGAGAAAATAGACTATGCAAAAAATAATAACTTAAAAAGAACTTAATTAAAAAATGAGCAATAGAACGTGAATGGAATTAGGGTTCGAGCTAACTGGATGAGGAGTTAGAGCGAAGTGACGACGCGTGGCAGTCTCGCGCCCCTGCAGACACGGGCACTCGAGCCGCCGAAAAACCCGGACCCGCTAAAAGAAAGACGCTTTTCCGAGGATTACCGAAGGGACTCGAAGCAGTGCGCGCGTTCCTCTATATCTATAGCTATAAGCGTAGTCATATACACGCGCGAACGCCTCCGACCACTCGACTCTCTAGACTGGCAGTCACAAATCGGCCCTTTAGCCTCTCCGCACTGATAGTGACCCTAAAATCCGTGGAGTAAAACTCCTAGATGGGGTTGTGGCAGTCTAGGAATGGTTATAAAATCACTCCTAAACATATTGGCCTGAAGCCACAAATCGCCTTGTCGATTCACGCATGTGAGAATCGAATGGCATAAAAACGTTCGCTAAACTAATACTAGGCAAAATAAATATTAATAAAAATAAATTCGTCGCACTGCTCTTATCCTTAATAGCCCTTGATTACGTCCGGAACAATTAAGAAAAAATTAGCAAGGTATGATAGTTTTATACAGTAGATTCCATGCAAAATAATTTCTGCGTTCTCTAGTTGTAGACTCCATATACGCACCGTATGCCCATGTTGATCACTCTTTGCAGTCTGAGATTTCGATCTTCGGAAATGTTGCAAAAACGTGCTTATTAGATGTTTTTGCAGCTTTAATGTGGTGCTTTTTCGAAAACGATTTAACGTAAACATAAGCCGACATACTCGTTTACACACAGAGGTGATATGCTCCTTCCAAGTGAGGGTGCTGTCGAGTAGGACTCCGAGGTTGCGCACACAGTTCTCAAACATGAGTCTATTTCCGCCGATGTTCATTGATGCTGTTGTTTTTTTAAGCTTGTTTATATAAAATGCAGTCCCACAGGCTATAGCCTTCGTTTTGCCAACATTAAGCTTTAAATAATTATATGGGCTGCCCATTGAGCGATCCAAACAGCATTGTTGCTTAATTTGTCGAGTAAACTATCAAGATCTTGCAGTTGACATTGCACATAAATTTGTAAGTCGTCCGCATATAAGATGCGAGAGATTCCCTTATCTATATGACTAGAGATGTCGTTATATACAGTGCAAACAGTAGAGGACCTAACACCGATCCCTGAGGCACACCAG
The DNA here is from genome assembly GCA_016647725.1 of Nasonia giraulti. Taxonomy (NCBI): domain Eukaryota; kingdom Metazoa; phylum Arthropoda; class Insecta; order Hymenoptera; family Pteromalidae; genus Nasonia; species Nasonia giraulti. The sequence continues at coordinate 177,604 of QLYP01000212.1, forward strand.
TGTTGAGATAGCGAAAAGTGGAGTGGGAGTTATCTCTATCTTGTACCGCCTGCTTTCTGCCCGTCCGATACGACGCCATCCATTTAATGACTGATCTAGCAAAGCCATAGCCTTTGAGTTTTAAGAGCAGAGAAACATGACAGATGGAGTCGAAAGCCTTGCTAAAATCGAACAGGATAAGAATTGTAAAGAGCTTTCTATTCGCACTTGTTCTAATCTCGTCCGTTAATTTCAACAAAGCAGTTTTTGTGCAGTGTCCTGTACGGGACCCTGCCTGAAATTCATCCATGAAAGCGTTTTCTTCAATAAATGCGCTGATTTGTTTGTGAACAAAATATTCCAATGTTTTGGATAGAAAACACACGAGAGAGATCGGCCGAAAATCATTCACACTACTTGGAGCCGATACTTTATTGAGAGTAAGTACAGTCGACTTTTTCCAGTTACTAGAAAATTGCGATTTTTTTAGTGATTTGTTGAAAATCTCTTAAGGATAGGGAGCAATAACCGGCAGTTAGGCATTTATAAAAGATTGAGGCATCCCATCTGAGCCATGAGCTTGGGACTTAAAATGCTTTACTGCTTCTAGAACTTTATCGAGAGCAATATCTGTAAAAAGAAACTTTCAGTGTAAGTGCGGTTATTTAGGTCAATTAAATATTCATCAACTAATGGAGCTTGCGGGTTGTGCGATATTGAGCAGAAGTGGTCGTTGAGTTGATTGACTGTGAAATAGTGTGTGGCTTCTGTTTTGTTTGGGCATATTTCCAAGTTCCGTAGCTCTTTCTATATTTGGTTTTGGTCTGTTTTACCAAATAGCCTATTGTAGTATTAATCGAGCAGCACTGATTCTATAATATTATGTGCGTAGTCGCGAGATTGTCTGTATAGAAAAAGATCAAAAAAGGCCCGAGTGTGTCGGTAGCGCTGGTAGACCCAATCTCTGTCCTTGATAAGGTTGCTGTGGTGAGATGTAAACCACGGGTGCCTGCTTTTATTGTTGCTGACGATTTTAATCGGGGCGAAGCAATCCACAGCCCCGGATTTTCTTCAAAAAGTTTTAGTGTGGGCTATTAGCGGGTAGTACGGGTAGTCCAGGATCTTCTCAGCCATCTCGTCGTCCTCTGATGTCTCTACCTCCAAGACGGTTATCAGCTCGTATATGTCGCCCTCGACGAGACCGCTGTTGCTGTTCGGTGAGCCAGGCCTGTGCGTTGATGCTGTCGAGTTGACTTCGTCTGGATCTTCGTTGCACTCTAGTTATTGGTCGTCTTCGACCATGACGAAGACATCCTCCGAAGAAGACTCCCCCCTCCTTATCAGAGAGCCTGCCACAGACTCTCAGCCTCTTAAGCCTTCTTGGTCGACAGCTGGCGAATTAGCCTCTCGTGGAGAAGGTGGAGGTAGCGAAAATACTTATGTCCGAATCGGAAAAACTTAGCGCTTTTCTGTCAGACTTAACATATAACAGTAGCCGTTTCTCTTCTTCCGTTGTCAAATCGGGTTGATGGTCCATTATCCGGTAAAGATCGCTTTTTTACAAATGGCAGCCGTCGTAGACCTAAACCATTAAAATAATAAAGATATCCGTTTGCTCTGACTCTTTTTCATAATTTACGATGTACTTACAACCTATGAAGGTAGTCTTATATATAGATAACCAATGCTAATTCCAGTGTAGGTAGTCGGTAATATAAAGATCTGCATGGTAGCCTTGGGTGACCTATGCAGGATTTGGATTTTTGAAATTATATGGTTTAAGGTCACATATATGTATCTTCGAGACAACCCGATTGTCCGCCGTCTTAAGCTTATAAATCAGTAGTTAAAGGACTTTTGAAACTGTGTAAAACTCTTTAAAGGGTTTAAATAGTTTGGCCGCAAAATTTTTCGTTGCGTCTGAGAGGACTCTATTGTGCATTAGAACAGTGTCACCTATTTTAAAAGTTATTTCGCAGTGTTTTTTGTTGTAGTAATCTGTCTGTCTATCATGCGCTTTTTCTGTGTTTTCTACTAACCAATCTCAGATGGCCTGTAATCTGTACAGTCTTTCCGACCACTGAACAACATTTTCTTTTTCTAATGAATTTGAACTTTTTAATTCTCGTCTATGAAATTTTATCGAAAGGGGTTCTCTCCCGAAATTCAGAAAAGCTGGTGTAGCTTGTGTGGAGCTGTGCTTAGGCGTGTTAAATGCGAAACGGAAATCGAGACTATGCGCGTACCAATTGGGATGTTCTTGGTCAATGAAAGCGCATATCACTGTTTACTTCGCCAGTCGGCTACGGAGCCGGCCTGTTTTTATGCTGACTGTAAGCAGGCTCAAGCCTGCGTCTTTCGGTGCCCTTTGTTTTCGCGTGTTTGAATACTTCACAGCTACGCGCTGTTTTTCTGGTGATACAATGTGCGCTGTTGTCGTCTAACCTTTCCCCTATTTATAACTTTGACTAACGGTTTCTCGCGTACCAAGAATTCGTATTCCTGATAAACTAAAACTATTTTTTGTTTCTCTCACTTACGCTAGCACTCTCTCTCTCTCTCTCTCTCTCTCTCTCTCTCTCTCTCTCTCTCTC
>QLYP01000212.1:180186-193654 GCA_016647725.1 Nasonia giraulti
TCTCTCTCTCTCTCTCTCTCTCTCTCTCTCTCTCTCTCTCTCTCTCTATTTCCCTAATTTTTCTATATTATAACTTTAGAAATAGATAACCAAATTAGTGCTAAATATATCTAGACAACTTAATTACGCATAGATTTTTGCAATCGGATTTCTATTATTTAATATATACTATTGTTACTACTATGTGTCAGATAGCCAAATTTTATCCTGACTCACTCGAAAGGACCCCGGAAGAATCGAATGGGAGAGTGGGTCCGTATGAAATGCGATGAAAGTGTATCTGACTTGTAGCTTATTATCTCCTGAACAAAAGTCCCCATGGGCCCAAGTCTTGAAAATCAGCCGATTTTAAGTAAATAATGATTTAAGACAAGAATTCAAGGAAGTAAGACATCATTTTGTTACTTCTTAGATCACTTGCCGAACGTGAATTTTTGTCTAAGAAATAAAAATAGACCACCAAGAGACACTTTGGAAGCTATTATCAAAGATCGATAATCCTTCCGATAGTATTGCCCGATCATAGAGAGCTTGACATGTAGATCGAGCTCTTGCATATTTGAGTTATAAAAATAATTAGGCTACACGCGCGTCAGCCAATCTGACAAATATTTCTTTCTCGTCTATATAGGGCAATTTTTTACGTTGACAGTCAAGAGGTCTGTGAAACGATGGCAGTTATACGCATTTCATTTCTCCGAACCCGTGCAGCCGCGTTGGCGGACTACTGCAGTCGTTGACGATATGGCGAGAAGTCGAGAAAGTGAGACAGAATTTTTTATTTTGAGACTTCGAAATCTATCTCTCGACGATCGACAATACTTCCGAGAGTATTTGTCGACGATCGAAGAACCCTCCGATAGTATTGTCCGACCACAGAGAGCTTGAAATGTAGATCGAGCTCTTGCATATTTTAGTTACAAAAATGTTTAGGCTACGCACGCGTCAGCTAATTTCGCTAATAGTTCTTTCTCGTCTATATAGGGTGATTTTTCATTTGGTAGCCAGGAGGCGTGTGGAGAGTGAAAATTTCGTCGACGGCAACAGCGGTTATACGCATTTCATTTTCCCGGACTCGTGCAGTCGCGTCTTTGGCCGCGTCGTCGGAGTGCTGCAGTCGTTGACAATATAGCGAGGATACTAGGAGATTTTGTTAAGTGGCTGATCGGCACTTGCAAAACGTGAATTTTTAACTGAATTATAAGTTTAGGAGGCTATCTCGGCGATCGATATCGCGTATTTAAGAAATGCTTACTCATTTTTTTTAATTTCTAGCATAGGCTGATTATTGTGCTTTTATCGTTAATGTCTTTTATTTGATCGTACTTGCATCTGACTTCCATAAACTCTTTCTTTCTCAGCGCGTGCACTAATTTATTATTCTAAAACAGTACTGGGAACCTGAAATCGTTTGAGTACCTGTGAAGATGAAGCTTATCCATTAAACCTTGTAATAAGCTGAGTCAATTCTATGGCATATACACCGACGTTGCGTTTTCCATGCAATCATCCTTGTAGCTGCTGACTCGTACGCGCATAAAGCAGGTCGCTTGTAATCATTAATGTCACAAATTCGTATAGTGCGATTCATATTCTGCTCGTGGATTGTATTTGAGTATCTTTTCTTCCTAGAATGCCATGACATAGGAGACTTCAACAAAAGCTTGCCAGAAATGAAGCGAAAAACAGCACCAGAGTGGCGGATAATCTCTTTGTGATCTCTTTTTTTGTCGCACGAGATCTGAGATAAAATTGTTAAATATTTGATGTATTTAATGTACTGACGCGTTTTAACTTCAGCGCAAGTCTCTTACATATTGTATAATACAATAATACTGTAACAATATAATGTAATATTAATAATATAATGTAAATCATTAAGCGCTCCGCCGGGGGCTATATGTCGTATCCAAATATTGTTCCTATGATATTTTCGCACTTGCGTATAGCGTAGCCGTAAGAACTTTGAATGGCATATTTATTGAGAAATTGCGTATATAATTTGTCATGGGCGATGCGATTCTCTCGGCACGGCCAGGTCGTTTGTACCTACAACGTTTGTCGACGACGCGTCGTTTGCTCTCTATTTTCTATACGGCCTCTACACGAACACACGGTTTTCACGAATTACTAGTCTGATTTTTTTTTAATTTGTATGTTTCGAAAACAACAAAAAGTGATATATGAGTAGTTTCACTTGCACGGGGCCTGCAAGTTTACGGAGCAGCGAGTCTCAGTCGTTTAGTCGTTTTAAAAATCGATTCGATTGTTGTATGTAAAATATTGTTTATAGCACTGGGTTGCATAAATCCGCATCTATGCCACGCCTATCTGTTGCATAAATAGTTTATTATTGCACCGTGCTGATCGCCTACACTATGCTCGGGCGCTAACTGCACAGCGCGAAATGGACTGTTCAGGCCACGGATAGGCGTGACAGCGGATTTATGCTAGTCAGTGCTATAAAACAGCGTACGATACTCGTGGCACTGCGTTTAGCTCCCTCGCTACGCTTGGGTACTAATACACGCTGTGCCGTAATAGACTATTCATGCCACTTGTATCGTAATATACTATTATAAATTCATTAATAAAAGTATTGCCGTAGATGGCTGAACCGAACGACTAAGATGATGTCGTGTCTTCCGAACTCGCGTGCAAGGTTTCGTTCTTGCAGTCGCCATTTGCCGCGTCTAGAAGAACGGAACCCGGTCCCGATCCTTTATCTTACCTGCGCAATGCGTGGGAAAGAACGAAAGGCGTCGTGCTAACGAGTCGTCTGATTCTAGAAAATAGGCAGAGTAAGCAAGAGTCTAGAGAGTAGAGAGCATTTTCTTTTTTAAACGAAAGAAGCTCTGTAGAATGTATGCGAGCTTTTTACTAAGCGTTTTCTTCGTCCGCTTCCGCGGTTGTACGGAGCTGAGAAGCTTTGTATACATATAAATGATAAATGAAATATTGGTAGTTTGGCTGATTTTCACTTCGAAAACGTATTAAATGAAAGCTCTGTTGTAATCAAACTCACCTAAATTATTTATTTTTAGTGTTGATTTACGGATCCATCATTTTCTGTTGAAAAAGTTTCCTATTATTTATTTTCTTATTGGAACTAAATTGCTGCGAAGTATCGTAAAGCGCAGCCCTTGAAAAGGAAACCTGATTTTTCCGTAAAAAAATCTAAAACTTCTCAGAGCTTTTATACAAGACCAGGAGCTTAGAGAGTCGTTGACTTAATTAATTTTTTCTGCAGAAATTTGCTTGAGAAGAATCAAAAATCAGAATCCATGAAAAGACTAGCTCTTGGGAGTTTGTTCTATTTTTCGATTAATTTAGTAGTGAATCACTTCATGAATATCGCCTGTTCGGAGATGTTAAAAAAATTGTATGTCTGTAGTGACATAACCCTCGTTAGATGTCAGAAACTGCGACATAGTTCTTCGTACTATTGATATTAAGGAAGAAGTTGATATAAGAGAATAAAAGTGTCAGGAGAAAAAAATATCATATTTTCTCTTGCATTCATCGTTCTTTTGGGACCTGTGTTCTTTCAAGTATTTGGATGATCAAGATTTATGCTTCTCTAACATAAGGTAGCTTATTCATGCGTGATTACAAGAGTATGCATGAGCATGTGTGCGTTTGCGTGAATCTTATCTACAAGGACATAATATGCAGAAGCAAGGGCGCGTTTCTATGGCTGAATACGTGCGTAAATTTATATTAGGTATAGATATTGGAAAATCATAATTTTTAATTCACTCATACGCTTCGAAAGCTTAAAAAAACGTTTTTGTAAGATTGTGTGGGCAAGTTAATACGTTAATGTGAGAGTGTATCTACGATGCAAGAATGTGCACGTGCAAGTTAACAAGTATATTAATGCGAAAACGTATATGTCAAACTCTACGAAAAAAATTCATTTTTAGTTTGCCCAGAATTGGAAATTCGGAACCAGTATGACGTTCGCAAATTGCCTAAATTGTTATGTTTGCAACAATCGGTTTCGTGCACAAAATATGTCTCGAATATATAGAGAAGAAAACAGATAAATTTGCGAAATAGCTGTTGCTCGTCGAGACGGGTTTAATAGAGCTCCACAGATTGTTGTACCTAATACCCGAGTATGTTCTAACTGCTATCAAGATATTCTAAGAGAAATACGATTTATTCAAGAAAATCCGATGAGCATAAGATTAAATGTCTTAATGCAGACTCGTAATAATTCATGTTTTATTTGTAATAATGTGAATGATTTTCATAGATTGTCAATGGATTGCAAAGTTCAAGCTTTTATACAGCGTAATATATTCTTTCCCGAAACTGTTAGATCATTCAATCTTCACTTGGATGAGCGTGGTTACATCCTGCATCCTTTATTAGCTGGGCTGCAGTGTATAAATCGCGCATACGTTATCCGAGGTCCGTATCTGCAGGTTTTTCTGTAAGGTATGCGAAATGCTCCGTTATTGAATAATCAAAAATTTAACGATATCTTTGATTTAACGGATGAAGAAGCTTACACTTTAACAAGTTTGACGAAAGATCAATTCAATGAGCTCTTTACTTATTGCGACAGAGTCCCCAGTAGACGCATTAATAGAAAAGATTTGCTTACGTTTCTATGTAAATTATGTCAGGGACTTTCAGATGAATTCCTCACTGTATTATTTCAGTATAATAGCAGACGGGATACAAGTTTATCCGTCGCCGCAGTGAGGCAATCATTAAAGTTGCGATTTGTACCAGAGAATATTGGATTAAATCCAATTACTAGAGAACAATATATCTAATAGCATGTGACTGTATTTTCAAATTTTCGATGGAACTTACAGCTACTGTCATAAAAGCAGTAATTTTCGAGCACTGCGACAATCATTTTGTCGTCATAAAGGACGGCATCTTATAAAGCCATCGCTAATAATTGCTCCTTATGGATATATTTTAGATATCCACGGGCCTTATTTTTCCGATGATCAGAATAATGATGCAACGATGCTTCGGAATGAATGGAATAATGACGAAGACCTAAACAATTGGTTCCAAGAAGGATATATCTTTGTTGTTGATAGAGGATATCGAGATATAATACCAGTGCTAGAGAATTTTGGATCAGTTTGCCTCCATTACTCGAAGCTGGAGAACACCAATTAACCACTAAAGATACGAACGAAGCTCGTATAATAACGAAAACCAGATGGATAGTTGATGCTAGAAATGGACACCTTAAATCAAAGTTCAAATATTTGGGCAATGTTCAACAGATTCACGTTCTTCCAAATATTGGTGATTTGTATCGCATTGCAAGAGCTATTATAGACAGGTATTAATTTAATAGTACATTACGGTACATGTGAATTAAGTAGTACTTTTTTGCACGGCGTGAGGTTAGGGCCCGAGCGTAGCGAGAAGCCGTAGCGTATAGAATTTTATAGCACAGCCTACCTGAGCCCGTAGTCACGCCTATCCGTGTCTTAAGCAGTCTTATCACTCGCTATGCTCGTGCCCTCACGGTGCAAAAAAGGACTACTTAGGTCACGGATAGGTGTGACTTAAGTGCGGGCTTAGGTCACACTGTGCTATAAAAATAATTAAATCTACAATTATAAAGCATTATTACAATGATATATAATACCTATAGGTTTCACTCATTGATTTATACGGAAAATGCAGATGCTGCATTAGCTCGAGCAATGCAAGAAAGAGCGTTACAAGAGAATAACGTTCAAAATAGAGTTAAAGCTAAAAATTTGGCAGATAGAAATGTTCACAGGTGTGCGTTTATAGTAAAACACGCGCAGTTTGTATACTCATTACTCGCATATACACGAATTGCATTGTGCATATGAATACAATTTAATATTCACACGCGCTCTTGCATACTCCTACGCATTTTTACAAGTTCTCGAATAAATTTGTTTGCATTTGCGCAAATACATAACCTATAATTCGCCCTTGCTTCTTCATTTACGCTGTATCATTTATATTTGTAGATGGATTAGGTTGGATGCAGATCAATTGGATGATTTCCACATCCTAACATTAGAATTTTTGCAAGAACTAACTACTGCAATTTATCAAATTGAATTAGCGCCATCCTACATTCAAGATACATTAGTAGTAAGAAGGGCCATATAGCGAGACAGGCGTTATTGATTTTCCCCCTCCCCTCGGCGTCGGGGCCTAGGCCGGTATAGCGTACATCCCCCTCTATCTCGTTATCTCTCTCCCGGCCTTGGGGTCTGTTATGGTGTAGGGCATTTTTGATTTTTCGAGGGGCAGATATGGTGTACCTGTTGCTAAGTGGACATTAAATAATGCAACAGATATGTCCTTATTTGAGGCTGACATGGTGTAGAAGCGCTATATTTGCGTTCTCCATTTTCATGTGTGTATATGTATCTGTTGTACATACTCAGCATCTCGTTTCTTTTATTCAAATGTTAGTTGTTCTATACGTATGGATGTTTTTGTTTCGATGGTTTCTATTAATGCTAATTTTCCAGAGAATACATCCATCTTGCTTATCGGCTGATGGCCGTAGAAGGAGTTTTAATAAATGTTGCGGTACAAATTAAGGAAAGGTATTATGGTAAATAATAATAAAATGTATTTTTTTATAAATTTATTAAAAAGTTTATTCAGGAGAAAAACATAGTATACGCGAGAGGTTACATTTTTAGGCAACTTTAATTTCGCACATTTTTTGCTATAAAAGGTAAACCGTTTTTATTTATTTTAAAAAAACAACTTACATATAATGGCTGCATGTGATGCATTGTAGATCATAATATTGATAATTATTCTTTGTCTTCTTTCGGTGGATAGACAAAACGTATATCCGCCAAATTTTTCACCTCAACTGGTGTGAAGATTCTCTCCATATCTTCACGCGTGATCAGGCCGTCGAAAACGTGGTCGCTGAACGGCACCGTCTGCAACCTACTGGTCACGGTGTCTCCTAGCCATCGCTCTCGTAGCGCGCTGATTTGCGTCGCCATGCCATATGCATAACGTTTTCCTGCGCCGCTTTCCGAAACCACGAGCCAGAATATCTTGCGCAGCTGTAACATAAAACAAATATTTTTTTTATTAAATTATGTATAAAGAAAAAAATATTAAAAAAGTTATGCTTAGTATGCGGTACAGCATACTTGTAGCATACAGAGGTCGTGCAACAATCTGTACGCCTCTATTCTCATCACACGTTGTAGGTTTTTCTTTATCAATACATCCGTCTGTTACGATGCGGATGCTATTGATAAATCTTGATGACGAAAGCGTCATCAAGGGTGGAGTGCAGATAGCAGCATTTTCATCTAACATTTTTCGCGCTAAGGCGAACATAAACACGTGACCTTTTCTTAAGCACGAGTCCGTTACTGCGGTGTTAATACACGCTATACTCCTGTTGATTGTCCGCTGGAGCGTTTGCACAAGTTCTAGTTTCTTGAAGGGCTCCAAGAATTCTAAACTGGACGTGTAAAACGCTTGTGTGCGATGGACACGGTCGGCGCGGTATGTTTGATCTGCGCCCGAAGATAGTCGCTCGTGATGGCGGCGATAGTCAAACTTTTGGTTCTGGGGAGGCTCCTTTTTTCGACCGTCGCCTTATGTTATACAATCTTCTATCACCGAAAGTCGTTAATATTTGTCACGATGCAGCCGTGCATCATTTTTATATAATTTTGAATTTAACGGGTGGTGCTAAAAGTAAATTTTTTTGCGACCGTTGTAATAAAAAGTATCAGTACGTTGATCGACACGTGTGTAACTCGATATGCCCGCGTTGATTTGTTACACCTAGTTGTAGCAAAGACGACATTCAGCTGATTAAGTGCAACGACTGCTTCAGAAGTTTTTTCGGAAACACTTGTTTTCAGAATCATAAAACGGTGGGGTTGTATAAAAAGCGAAATAAGAAAATTTGCGATTTGTTGAAAATATGTCAAACATGTCAGAAACGCGTACACATACATCGTGGAAAGCATGAATGTGGTATTTTATTTTGTACAATTTGTCGGTCACGGCACTCTACAAACGCCGCGTGTTACATGCAGATTGTGCGCGCTCCAAAACAGCTAAAAGAATCTAAAAAGTACCTTTACGTGTTTTACGATTTTGAAACACAACAAGATATGCTGTATAAAATGCGAGCGGATACGCGTTTGCATACTCCAAATCTATGCGTTGTTCAACATTTGTGTACGGACTGTCTGACACGCGCCGATGATATGAAAATACGCTGCGACACCTGCGGTATACGCGAACGCATCTTTCGAGAAAACGCCATAAAGCATTTCATTGAATTATATGTTCGTGAAAAATCGGTGTTTGAGCGTATTATATGCATCGCACACAATGCTAGTGTTTTCGATGCCCAGTTTATTTTGAAGTATTTAGTCGAAGAGTGTGAAAATGCCAATCCTCGTGTCGTGCTCAATGGAAAAAATATTGTTTTGCTACAATGTGGCCGTACCAAATTTATTGACAGTCTAAATTATTTTCACATGCGCTTAAGTTTATTGCCCGAAACTTTTGGTCTGTCACCGTGCGCGAAAATGGGCTATTTCCCGCATTTGTTTAATATCCCCGAGAACGAAAATTACGTCGGCCCTCTACCCGATGAAAGATTTTACGCGCCAGATTCTATGTCTATCAAAGAGCGACAAGCGTTCTACGCGTGGTATAACAACGAAACTCGGCGTGATTATGTTTTCGATTTTCAAAAAGAAATAGTAGAATACTGCCGTATGAATGTGGAGATTTTGCGACGCGCCTGTGTTGCTTTTCGAGAGATATTTCTGAATGTGGGTAAAATCTGTCCATTCATTGAAGCAACTACTATAGCAAGTGCTTGCTCGCTTGTGTACAGAAAAAATTTCTTATGCCATAAGACTATAGGTATTATACCTGCTAGCGGTTATCGCCGAGGTAACAAATATTCTCAAAAATCTATAGAGTGGTTGGTTCAGTGCGAACGCGAGTGTGGTCGAGAAATCATTCACGCGGGGCGCTCTCGAGAGTTTCGATTACCCGAGGGATTTCTACTGGACGGATTTTTACCACCTTTAAATAGAGAGCATAAAGGCACAGTATACGAGTACGAGGGTTGTTACACGCACGGCTGCCCGAAATGTTTTGATAAAGCGCGTGAGAAATCGCTGGCTTATGGTCGCACCTTTAACGCCGCATACGAAAACATAATGTCTAAATTGCAAAAAATGCGCGATTGCGGCTACGATGTTCGTAGTATATGGGAATGCGAGTTTGACGAGGTAAAATTGAGAAACCAAGAGATCTCCTCCAACGTGAAAAATCATCCTCTAATGAGTCGAATAACTTTAAATCCGCGAGATGCATTTTTTGGAGGGCGAACAGAAAACATCATACCGTTTTACAAAGTCAAAGACGGCGAGAAAATCAAATATACAGACATTTGTTCGCTGTACCCATACATCTGTAAGCGTGGAAAATTCCCAATCGGTCATCCGCGTATTTTCGTAGGTGAAGAGTGTCGCGAATTGATTGGCGATGATTACAACAATCTTGACGGTGTCGAGGGCTTGGTCAAGTGCAGAGTTTTACCGCCGCGAAATTTGTATATGCCGCTGATGCCTGTTAAAATGCACGGTCGCCTCCTCTTTACGTTATGTCGCTCTTGTTGCGCCGAGGCGCGCACCGAAGATTGTCATTACGATCAAATAGCGGATCGTGAGTTTACCGGTACTTGGGTGGCGGACAAGCAGCGCAAAGCCGTTGAGCTCGGTTATCGCATAAGCGAGATATACATCATTTGGCAGTACGACACGACGCGCTTGGATGGTACGAAAGGTGGGCTCTTTGCGCAGTATGTAAATCTATTTTTGAAGATAACACAAAAAGCCTCCGACTGGCCCAGCTGGTGTATCAATGAAAATGCGAAAGCGCGGTATTTAACCGAGTACGAGCGCGATGAGGGTATCGTTCTAGATCGTGAAAAAATTAAGAAAAATCCTGGATTACGGGCTGTTGCCAAACTTTGTTTAAATAGCTTATGGGGTAAATTCGGTCAGCGCACAAATATGAAACAAACCACTGTAGTCAAATCACGCGAAAATTTGTTGAAGCTTTTATTTACTACCGATAAGGAGGTTTTCGACATCTTACCTATCAATGATGATATTCTGTATGTAAATTGGCAATTCAGAGAAGAAGCTGTAACATCAACACCCTATACGAATGTCATCATAGCAGCGTACACAACGGCGCAGGCACGTCTCAAACTGTATGGTTACTTGGAAAAACTCGGATCGCGCCTACTATACTGCGATAAAGACTCGTGCATTTTTGTGAAAAATGAAAACGACCCGGCCGAATATGAGCCGCCAATAGGTAATCTCTTAGGTACTATGACGGATGAGTTAAGAAGTTATGGCGAGGGTACGTACATAGAAACCATGATGTCTGCAGCGCCGAAATTTTACGCTTTTCGGGCAATCATACCGGGCGCCGGTGCCACTGTATAATATAGTAAAGTAAAAGGTATACGTCTAAATTACAATAATTCTTTAAAGATAAATTTTGACAGCATAAAATCTCTAATTGACGACGAATTTGGTGAAAATGCCGACAAAAGCGACAACGAAGCCGTCAAGGACAAGCGTACAATTAAGGTACACTTTTCAACAATCAGGCGCACACTTACTCACGAGGTTGTGACTCGCGACGAGTTCAAAACTTGTAGCGTTGTTCTTAAAAAAGATGATGTGTCGAAAAACTGTTCTCTTCCTTTTAGTTATAAAAAATAACTAATCCATTGTAAAATATGTCTACATCTCAATAAATATGATTGAAAATAAAATAAAAACCTTACCTTGATGTATTCTTATCTGTACTGTAAAAGTAAAAAAATCAATACATTACCTATCACTCCAAAAATCAGCTTATTACCGCGGCGGCCGGTCATCAGCTGATCACACCGCGTGTAGTAGGCTAGAGAGCAGCGGTCGCGTCGTTTCAGCGTATCTTGCGCCCACCCGCCAGGGAAAACGGCTGATAACGAGGCACGCGATGAGCTGACTGTGACGTGCCTCGACCGCGCTGCCACCGCGCCGCCGCCGCCGCGGGGATCATCGTCGACAATAAAACAGGTGCACGGTTGTTTGTTTTTCTCAGTAACAGAGATGGATATTCGTTGGAAGCATCCGTTCACATGCATCATATCAGGCCCAACGATGTGTAGTAAACCCAGTGAGTGCCCCTATTTTGAAAGTCGTCCAAGTTTACCACTGCTGTTTCATTATGCCATGGACCATCGGGAGGTAGATTATTTGTCATGAAAACACCTCTGAAATCTGAGATTTTCATCATATGAGCATATTTTTTTAGATCGTGGTCAGTGAGTGCACGATTTGGCAAAGTTAAATCGAAGTTTTTGTTTTTCTACTGACTTGATGACCATGACCAATATGAGGTTTCATAAATAATCCCATTCCAGTTTTTCCTTTTAATTTCATAGCACTGCTAACAGCAAAAGCAAAAGCTTCTTCGCCAAGCTTTTTAGCATCCTTAGCTCTGACACGTTGCATAGCTTCCTCAGAATGCTCATGCTATGCTCATATAGGAAAACATCTCATTAGAGATAATGTCAATTTGTTAGTAATTTATCGACAAGATGATGTAAATCTTAAACATATCTATGAAGATCATGTGAATACCGATTTAACTTTGAACGAATTTCGGAATCTTTGTTCTGAATGTTGGAAGAAGATTAGATTTGTGCTTTCTTGATGAGCGCTTTGAGCTCCAGCTGGAGCCGGAGCCGGACCTGGAGCCGGAGCCAGAGCTGGAGCTGGAGCCGGAGCTGGAGCTGGAACTCGATCTCACTCTCGGAGTATGAGGTCTCATGATCTTCTTTCCTGCTGATACATGCCTTGGTGTTGCTGCGAAGCAAAGCGTCCCTGCTGTAGTCGTACTCGTCGAGGCTGCAGGGTGGTCAGCGCTTGTACTTGCAGGGCGATCAGCGCTCGTACTTGCCGTGGCTGCAGGCCGGCGATCAGCGCTCGTACTTGTCGAGGCTGTAGGGCGATTAGCGCTCATACTCGTCGAGACTGTAGGGCGATTAGCGCTTGTACTTGTCGAGGCTGTAGTGCTCGTTCTAGTAGAGTTGGTCGGGCGATCAGTTCTCTTTCTAGAGGAGGCTACAGAGTGAACAGCGCTCTTACTGGAAGAGGCTGCAGGACGATCAGTCCTTGTTCTTGTAGAGGCCGCAGGACGATCAGTCCTTGTTCTTGTAGAGGCCGCAGGACGATCACTTCTCTTACTTGTGGAGCTCGCCCGACGTTCAGTGTTCGTACTTGACAAGGTCGCAGGGCGATTAGTCCTCTCACTAGTAGCGGCTGAAGGGCGATTATCACTCGGACTCCTCGAGACCACAGGGTGAATAGTCCTCACACTGGTAGCGGCTGCAAGACGATTAACGCTCGGACTTCTCGAGGCTGCGGGGCGATTCGTCCGTGACTTATCTGCCGTTAACGAAGCTCGATTAGTCCCTGAGCTACCTGCCTGCTCTGATGAAGCATTGTTGCTTTGGAATAGTTGCTGCATCGCAGCAGTCGAAGGTAGTGGAGGCACTGAATAACGATAAAAAAACACGAGAAAACCAATCGTAATTTTAATAAAATTTTAATGAAAAAAAAAATACTTATATCCCGAGACAGCATCCGCCGCCCAAGTCAAACAGTCCATCAGCATTAAAACTGATGAACCGTTGTTGAGGAGCCACACGATCCTCTCTTTCAGAGCATTCATGCTGCTGCTGCTTACACCTTTTACCTCTGCCATAGTATTTCAATAACTAATATGAAGAAAACTTGAAGAAAACTGGAGACTGTACTGACTGACCAAGCACGCATGCGGGCCTTATATTGAGGAAAGCAAAGCTTCCCTTTCCAACTCATTTCTTCAATTTTCAGCCAAAATTCTTCTGATTGGCGAACAATTTCCACGCAGTTTTCTCACAGAACCTCCCTTAGAGACTTCCCTCTGAAATTTTTGAAATTAGATCCCTCCTACTCTTTCTAAGCGAGAGAGCGATAACCGCTAATTGATCGTATACAGATTTTTTTTGAGTGTGTCCCTTTAGGAGTAGATTGAATTTTCTGCACATCTTAAATTCCAGCTCTTCAAGGAAGTAATTAACAGAGCACTTAGGCTAAGCCTATGCATACACTACTCGCGCGCTGTTCCGTAAGCGAATGGAAAATATCTGTATACCTGAGCGAGATTGTGAGAAGGGTGTGGTAGATATATACTCGCGCGCTGGCAAATGAGTGGTTGAGGTAACTCTGTTTCATGTATCTCCGCTCGTGAAAATCTCGGGTGCAATCAGTGATAAGGCAGGAGAGCGTTGAAAACTTACTCTGCAAGTAGCATGCATACATTCAGAGAGAGAGAGAGAGAGAGAGAGAGAGAGAGAGAGAGAGAGAGA
>QLYP01000212.1:198795-213196 GCA_016647725.1 Nasonia giraulti
GTAACTAAAATATGCAAGAGCTCGATCTACATGTCAAGCTCTCTGTGGTCGGGCAATACTAGCGGAAGGATTATTGATCGTCGAAAATAGCTTTCGAAGTGTCTCGCGGTGGTCTATTTTTATTTCTTAGACAAAAATTCACGTTTGGCAAGTGACCAGAGAAGTAACAAAATTATGTTTTACTTCCTTGAATTCTTGCTATTTCGTCGCAGCAGCACTCTGACGACGGGGCCAAAGACGCGGCTGCACGAGCCCGGAGGAACATAATGCGAATTACCGCTGTCGTTGCCGTCGGCGGGAATTTTCGTCCTCCGAACGCCTCTTTGCTGCCAATGTAAAATTGGGGTATGTAAACAATAACTTGTTGCGCTCGACGACCATCTGAAGTTGCGCGCTCGGTCTCTCTAACCTTGACCGAAACCGGCGTCTTTAATCATTATTTACTTAAAATCGGCTCATTTTCAAGACTTGGGCCCATGGGGACTTTTGTTAAGGAGATAATAAGCTACAAGTCAGATACACTTTCATTCCATTTCATACGCACTCACTTTCCCATTTGATTGTTCCGGGGTTCTTTCGTGAATTCTAACCTACTAAAATTCTACAAACAATCACACTCTAATTTTCACGCACACTGGTTACGACTTATTCTGAGTCAATGGTATTTAAGAAAAATCACCTGCGATTCTTCTATCCCTAGCACACATGATGGGCGCCAGTTTATAACGGGAGTTTTCCTGCAGGTGATATACAGAAAACTTGCTGGTTTTTCCGAGCAACGTTACAACTTCCGCGCCTCGATGAATCTCGTAGTTTTACCCGGGGCGCCAGGCGCTCGCCGACGCCGACGCCTACGAGCGCCAGAGTCTCGCGACTTCTTTGTCTCAATTGGTTGAAACGTGGAAATGCGCGGTCAGCACAGACCCGCGCTCGCGGTTTAGGAGAGAGGGAGGTTAGGAAATAATTATACTTCACGTTGGACACGTCTTGTCTTTGATTTTCAGCACGCCTTTATTTAATATACTCACGATTTACACTTTGTCATTTTGCACAGAGATATCCAGTTTTCCACGATTTATACGACTATTAACTTGCGCAGTAATTTAACATTTATCAAAACCTTAATACTGACTTTTCCGAAATAGATAGCCTATATTTTCCTAGAAAGCCGATAACCACTTAACCGTATTCCAAC
This sequence comes from Nasonia giraulti, assembly GCA_016647725.1. Lineage (NCBI taxonomy): Eukaryota > Metazoa > Arthropoda > Insecta > Hymenoptera > Pteromalidae > Nasonia > Nasonia giraulti. The sequence goes on from QLYP01000212.1 coordinate 199,991, forward strand.
CGCAAATGTCCTAATAATCAAAATTCCGCCAAGGTAGCCGAAATACTAAGACAACTACCGATAATACACTCTATTTGTGACTCTCGCGTGTCCCAAGGTTTGGTCGTAACCAGGCGCACTCACACTTTCAAGATATCAACAAATACACTTGTATATATATATATATATATTTGTTATATATAGTATATAAGTGCATGCTAGTAAATACTGTGCCCACATCTCATTTATTATGGTTAAAAATGTAAAATACAACGATCTAACTTATTATCGGTAAAATCGAAAAAGGACATTCTAAAAATGAGGTCAGATTTTGAGGTGGGACAAAAAATATAGACGTCCGCGGGTTTCGGGGGAAACGGATTCGGAAACTAGGCATTCTGACGAAGATTTTCCTACCCTTGAATTTTTTTTCAAGCATTTCTTCGAGTGAAGACAGACCGTGATCACTTTTTTGATTTTCTGGCCCACTGTGCGACGGCCGTTGTACTTTCGTCCTTTTCCAAACAACTTTCCTACTACAACGTCATTTTGCTCAAAACAAACAGATGCTATTAGCCACATACACTCGGACTTATTTACTCAATCTTGGGAAACTCTGCCCTGGCTTATCCCAAACTTTGTCACATGATGGAGCGAGCCAGTGGATCGCTTTGTCCCCCTGGCAGTCCTTGCGGGTAAAGCAGGCGGACCCAAGGTGCATCTCGTGCACGACAAGTCACGACGTCGAAAGTGTAGGGCACCTGTCGGTGGTCTTGTCTCTAACGAGCACGGTTGCCCCTACTTGGGCAAAAACCTTATCCAGGAGGTGTAAAGGGTCCTGGATTTACAAGTTCCACTTTCTGACTAACCGCCGTGAAGTCTTCTTTGGAGATTCGAATATTTGGCTGCCATAAGGGTTCTTGTCGAATCAAGGCTGTAGGCCTATCAGCTTGGGCTTCGGCCCGATTCTGACCATTTTATGGCCATATTATAGCCATTTTTTGATTTTTGCTTTTTTTATGAAACCATTTATACAATATATTTAACAATAGTGTATCTAAAAGAGCATAAAATTTTCTATTTTTTCTTGCAAGATTTTTCAGATGGACTGTTCTGTTCAATTTTTATGATAAAAAAAGTGATTTTAGAAAAAAATGTAATATATTACTAAATTGTTAAACGATTTGAAATTCATCACAATAAAAAACAATAATACTTATTAGCTGTACAAATTTTAAACTATGTTGATGACTAGCCTTCGAGCTAAAAATCGAAAACGAAAAAAATGGGTTTCTTATGTCGTACGATTACGGGAGTAAAAAGGCTTTAATTAAGTTGAAATTTTGGGAAAATATCAATCTTTCGATAACCTCGGTTAGGTTATTTTTGCAGCTTATAAAACTGTTTAGTTTAAATAATATTATGATTCACATTCTTTGTCTCTCACCCTGTATACCCTGTATAACTGATAATGACTATTTTTGTTAAACCTTATAACTAACTAAAGTTCAGAATGTTTTGAGAAAATTCATGATACTATGAGGTTATGAGAACCCTGGGTTATTTAAAATATTAAAGTTTACATTTCTTTATAAAAATTATATGATTTGATATTGTGACGGGTGCTTCTTCAGTAACAGAATTAAGATTGAAAGCATTTTAAAAATCATTAATATACATGTATATTTGAACAATATTTTATCTATCAGAACTATACATTTTGTTGGAGGAAGCTACGTGTCAAAAAATTGGCTGCGATTTTTATTTAAAGATTTTACGCATTATTAATGGTAATCAATAATTATAATAAACACTATCCTCGATAGATACCTATATGTGGAGCATTTCAGAAATTAATAGTTTATTGAGATTCGGTTTTCTGTCTTTGATAGCAATTTTACTACAATTAAAAGTGTGATTATTGTTTTGTAAATGGGCAGTGATTACATTTTTGTTTGATTTTTTGTATTTATTGATACGTATACACACACATTTCTTTTTGTCTGTCCTACATACATTGCGAAGCAGTCATTACATTCAAGTTTGTATGCAGCATTGTTTTCGAGAGTTTTGTCCATTTGTCTTTACCTTTTTGGAAATTACACACATTTCGCTATTTATTTCGGGACCGACACAATGTTATTCGCTTTGAGGGCACAAGCCGCTCATGATAACCGCTTATATAAGGTACGCACAATATAGTTTGTTTGGCCGTATTATTGCTCGTTTGTTGTCTGGGTTGTTCGTTAGATGTTATTGTCGACAAACGTCTCCGTACGTAGATAAAAAAAAACAAAGTCACACATAGAAAACAGCTATGGATTGACAAAACATTAGTCAAATTTATAAAACATTAGTCAAAAATAGCATTGAAAAGAGGTAACAATAACAGCAAACCACCTAACTCTAGTCCATATACAACTCGTGTATATAAACTCTGCGAATTTCAGGCTTACGTGGATACGAATCAGAGTAACTGAGAGACCTTCTCTTAATCCCCCGCTTTCTTGGCGCGGAGATACGGTTCTCTTTGGAACATGAATTAACAAAAAACTCCGTAATTATAGGTTATGAACACAATGTTATATTTTTATTTCGTAAATAACATCTACTTATTAAAATAAGTTGATACGACAGTTTCCTTATAAGGTCGACATTGGCAAAGTGAAAATAATGTAATTTTTTCTACCCGTTCTTTAAACATCTTTTAACTGCCTTGGGAAGATCAACAGATGTTTTCCAACGTTTTTGTATAACCACCGAGAGATAGAGTCAAATAAAAGAGGACTAGATATTCTCTATTGCACTTAACACTTTATGATTTTTATTTTTCAAATTTTTTTCCTTTGTTTTAAATGTTGCTGTTGTTTTCCGTATCCTTATATGCACTGTGGTTTGTTATGCACATAGTATTTATGTGTAAAACTGTATTTTTCGCCTATAATTACTCTAGAACAGACTTATAAGGTGAACCATTGAGAACGCATCCTTAATATAACCTAAAATCAATTTAATATTGGAACCAAAAAACTTGTTTTGGATTAGTGGATATTCTAGAATTTCTGAGAATCCTTTTATGTATTCTCGAAGCGCTGACTTCCAGGAGTTCGTTATCGGCTACTCTAATCACTGATTAAGTACATAGTAAACAGCTGCTGTATAGGATACTACCCCAAATATTAATATGTATAATGACCAGTCTAAAATTAAACTTACCTTACTCCAACTTAAAAATGTCCACATAATCATTTTTTTATATTATGTATTACCTCTACACGTGTGTATAGATTAACTAAAATTAATTGTTTGTGAAGAATTCTTTGTTAGCAGAAGTAAATATTATTGAAAATGACAAAATTAGTTGCAGAATTTTCGTGTTTCTGTGGTCAAAGTATTGGCTGAACCTTATTGTAATCCTGATTACGAAATAATTTCACGCCTTCAAAAGATGGTGGCTGCTCATCGAGACTTCACAATGCTATCACGTAAATATGAAGAGCATTTAGATCATAGCACGTCAAGATGCACAAGGTAAAATTTTTATAATAATTAAATATATAAAATTGTACTCAGTAAAATTATGGTTCTTAATAACTGATTATAAGCATATAGTCGCTACATGTCTGTTACATTAGAGTCTAATAGTCAAGAGAAAATATAAAGTACAGTCTAGCATAGTCTGACAAAGAACTATAAAAGTATAGACAAAGTACGTTTGCTTTCGCTTAAGTTGGCTGCACGAAATCGTCGTGTACTAAGAGATCGTGCAAAGCATATGATTTTAGAGTAAAATCAAGATAACACATAAGTACTAAACAATACATGTAACTTAAGTCGCATTTATTACACGGTGCATAATTAGCGCTTGGATATTGCGAGAAATTTTATATCATCTGCCTGCCTTAAGTCCGACATGTTAAGCCTATTCGTGACACAAGCAGTCCTCTATTGCGCCGTGAGGTTAGCACCCCTGCGTAGGGGCATAAAGCACTGTACAATATGCTTTAAAACACTACACGCCCCATTCAATATCTTCAACATCACTTTTAGTTGTGACCATATATTTTATTCCGATTTTCAATATAACTTCTGCATCCAATCCCCCGCATTTTTTAATTTTTTTTTTAAGATTTTAAAAGATATTGTTTCGTTTTTTTGGTATAAAGTTATATTAAATTTTACTTTCAGTATTAAATAAATGAAAATGCATGCACTAAACTGTATTCTAATTTGCTCTCATTAAAAAATAGTATGTGCAATTCGTGTAGCGTTGACACTTTACTATTACATTTAGAACAATGACAAAAAGCGGAATAGGAGGAAGCTAAGTTCCAAAGTCTTCGCAGCGGTTTTTTAGTTTTAGATCATTGTGATTTCAATATTAAAAGTTTGAATCCATTAAGATATGATTAACTTTCGTGTATTTTCTGTTTTCCACGCCCGTAAATACTGGATCGTGTGATAAAAAACAACTCGCAGGATTTACGGTAATTTGACAAAAATAACAAAATCTGACAATATAAAACTTATGCATAAATTCTGGATAGTGACATTTTAGATGCTAAAATTAAATTTGAGCAGAACCTCCCTACTGAAGAAAATCGCGCGATAATCGCGTGAGGATTTCGACCAATTTTTCGCGCGATTTTTGCGCGACACATGACAAAAAAAGTTTCTTACACGATTGTTGCGTGATTAGTCGCGCGAAAATCACGCAAAAATCGCGCGATTTTTTTCTGTACAGCTAGTACAAATCAATTAGAACTACCTAAAAAAATTATCAAAAATTATCAATACAAAATGGGTAAAAACTCAAACACTGATGATGCCATTAATTTATTACAAATAATTATATAATTATTGATAATAAAACTTAACCAACTAGTAGGGCTTTAAAAATGCTAGTCATTATCCCTTAGCTGACTTTTCTCAGGCCTGAAAGTACACTACAGATTACTAATATTATAAATGCACTGAAATTTAAAAATGGTGGTGTCGATAGGATGAATGCGAAAACAATAAAACTTATTTGTGAACTTATAGTGGAACCTTTAGCTAATATTTATAAAATGTGCATTAGAATAGTGATCTGGCCAGATGCACTCTAATGAAATAGTGCGGTGATGGCTTAGCGATAGCACACGCGCTTAAAGATCTCGGGAGTGCGGGATCAAATTAAGGTCCTGGTGCTCTTTTTTGCAATGTTTTCATCATCAGTTGTCTTCCGGCGTTGGCCTGGTTCAGATCTCCCTACGCTTTCGGATAAACAGCGAAGGGCACTGGGCTCTCGGTAAGGTCTGCGCTCCCGGATTATAGGTCCGGCTCTAACTCTTTCTCATCAGTTCGTTTTGCACAGTCGAGCAAGACGGTCGGTCGGCAGAGCCTTCGGCTCCTAGACGCTCCGACACTACTCGCACTGCGTTAAGACTTCTCTTTCCTTCTCGGACGAAAGACCAGTCAAAGCTTGCTTGCCGGACCAAGTCCACTTCTGCTAGGTGCCTTGACGCTCAAGCGGCCAAACAACCGAGGTCCAACGAATCATCTCCCGGTCGACTTAGTCCTGGGAGATATACTAAGGGACACTCGGATCCCGTTTCGGTCGTGTCTACGGACAAGAGTGCAAAGTCATAGTCGCTCTACATCCTCGGCTTTTCTTCACCTACCATATACAGTTCTCTTACCCCCCCCCCCCGCCCAAACCCTAGCCCCCCCCCCCCCCGGCCTTTTCTCCCCCCCCCCTTCCCCTTCCCCCCCCCCCCCCCCCCCACCCCCTCAACTAACGTAGGCTTCCTATAGCTACGACTCGGCGAAAAGCGCTTGTCTTTTACGCTTTCTAATTTCCACGATTACAAACTGCTCTTTTCAGGGCCACCGGCTAACAAAGAGAGCATCTTACGATCTCAATATGTAACAATATGGTTGAAACTTTGGTTTACTCAAATGCTCGCAGGTCACATCGCTATCTTAAGGACCATATCCTAGATCGACCTTCCTTCACTCAATAATTAGCGGTGCATCGCATCCGCTCATTCGCTTGCTTTTCTCGGCAGTCAAGCGATGTCGTCCTCTTCACTCTTTAGCGATTTCTTTATTACCGTTAGCTTGTATTACACTTTGAGCTATATGACTTTTGCCACATCCTTAAATTCCCTCTTCGACAAATCATTAACATTTTCTGATTTCAAAGGAGGCGTCAGCTTGGTAATGTTTTGCTTCGCATCCACAGTTCATGACTTTCCTTTGTCGTGGTATCGCCATCCTTGTATGTTCCCGGTTAATGTCCTGCGTTATAGCTTGCCACGCTGACACGCTACTCGCACGTTGATACAATCGTACTGAGTACCTCTTTGCGGAGCCACGTGATCTATCATGTGAGAATTCAAGTGATCTATCACGTTATGGATTGCGTGATAAATCATGGAATTTTTATTGCCAGAGATACTAGGGAATAGCAGAAATTCTGCTGCCACGTACTCGCCTAGCAACCACCTCTGTAGTCGTGCAGCTTGACCGATACGTCTGCCGTCACTCCTAGGTTGTATTTCCAGTACTACAACGCAGGCTACAGATTTAGGACCTGTCCACTCGCACACATACACTCTTTGACGTGTCGATATTGAGTGTAACTAAATTCCAAAATTCAATTAAAAAACAAGACTTCCTCACGTAAAATTAACGCGAATTGTCGTCAAATTCGGAAAATAAGATACAATTTGAATCAAGACGAGAAAGCACACTATGCACTTTAGTGCTTGAACACTTTGCAAATAGTGCTGCTTATATTATATTGTAAGTTGCAATTGCACCATTATTATCAGCAGAGGCAGTGGACAGACCAACGTCCGCAAAAATATTACAGTGCAGACATACTAACGTCAGCATAAAAACAAAAGAGCTGACTGATCTTCATCCGCTAGCACGAGTCTATCCTTATAATTCGCCTTACGGAGATAAAAGTAACTTACGCGTAACTCTTTTGCTTAACTTGACATTAGAATCGGACGGTCACAGGCAGATTTAATTGTCGGCGCAAGCTAACACTGAAAGGTATGTATAGTACCATGACACGACTATACACGACTATACTAATACACGCTGCTTTCTAGAGATATGCTCTTGGTAACAATAAGGCTTTCGAGCTATGTTTCCTTAAATAAAATAAATATTTGTGAACTCACGCAGCCTGTTCTTGTCCTAAGCAGGATATTTACATATCATATCCTACCCCTGGTAAAAATAACTTATTCAATCCGTTTTAAAAAATAATAGGTTTCAATAGTGCTTGTTAATCGGAAATTATCGAATTGAAACGCACACGCACCCACGAAGAAGAAGCTGTACCTCTATGTGGCGAGTCCTTAGGTGTCGGGTAGAAGAGTATTTGATGTAGGCATACAGTGCTACTTACGTAGTGTTGCCTGCAGAGGGTAGGCGAGAAATAAAATATCTCCCGCAGACCAAGAGCATAATGAACACCCCTTAAAACCCATCACATAAAACGAGGCTAGACCTTTAGAGCAGGGCTGAGTAGACGCTCGTCGGTTGCAGCAGTGCGACTTAACTTCGATTGCTAAGGATGAAGAATGTGAGATAAACTAGATTCTGACACTTTTAGGCTGCCAGTAAGTACAGGAGCCTGAGGTGGTTCAGCCTGCCTGCTCTGGCTGCTCTATCAACCGGCCAAAATCCTGATAGCTATGGCGATGTCAGGTGGTACCCGAACAGGGCCCTGCTATGGACAAAAGCTGCGCTTTGGTATAAGACCAGAATACATGCCTGCAAGGCTAAGATTTAAAGAAAAAGACGAGTAGAAAGAAAGTGGAAGAAGCAAATAAAAATATACTTATACAAACAAAAGAATCAAAATGAAACGTATACTTACGAGAAATAACTTGTGGACTTTGGATATCCCAAAAAGTGTCAATGAAACTAGATCCCCCATCCAGAAAACAGACGACAACATCAGTCTGGAAAACGCTAGCTCTGGCGTCATGGATGTGGCTACTTCGAGTGCAAAGAAAGAAAAATACAAAGCCTGGAATAAAATGCGGATGACTTAGAAGAACAGTAAAAAGACCTGGGAGAAGATACGAGAAAAGCTGCACTCGGTGGATACGATTCGGTAGTATCAGTTGCGATGAACATCCACAAGATCTTTGAAAACGACGTAGCGACGATTATAAGGCTTGTCAAACAACTAGAAGATGAACAAGTGGCAGTAAACTAGAGTAAGGAGAGCCTTAAACTAATGCTAAGTCAAGTGAAAATTTCACGGGGGCCGTAGCTTATTGATAAGAGAACAAAGCGATGCAGACGGTAAGAACGTTGATCCCGGCAAAACCACCTACAACAATAATGTTGATTAAATCGGGAGTGACGCCAAACAAACGGAAGAAAATGTCTCCAAGTCGACTGGAGGGAAAACCAAAGATTCACATAAAAAAACAGAGAAAAATAATGAGGAAGCCTCTGAGGCAGGTACATTTAAATCCTCGATGTAAACTCTTAAAGAATAAGGGAAAATGACGTGGCAGAAGGTTACCACGAGGAAAGCAACAATGAAAGAAAAACTAGAGCGCCACTTGAGGCCTTACGGCCGCATTACTTTGCGATGCAAGCAAAACAATTCGCATTTTGCGCTCGTTATCTAACGTTTGTGATGGTTATGTACTTTAAAAACTTTTTTGAGGATTTGTCTTTTGTTAAAAAATTTCAAAAAAATATTCATCACAGTAAAAAGTTGTGTTTTAAAAATATCTAAAACTCCTACATTGAACATTTTTATATTAAACGTACAGCCGCAGTTTTGTAAAAAATAATTAATTTTTTGGCGTAGAAAAACAGTTTTGGGCTGTTAACTCGAGTTATAAGCATCTTCATGATTTGATACGTAAAAAAAGTTAAATTATCTATAACTTTTCTATTTAACTGTTTTTAAAGGGTGCTTGAAATTCGCATTAGAGCCAAAATCTGTTTGTAACGATTTTTGGAAGTGACATCATTCACATAACATGTAGCTATCTGGCTCATCAAACAGCAAAGCTTAGCAGGTAATGAGTAACATTACACGAGCCTAAGATGCCACCATGCCAAAAAGAGTACCAAATTAGAGATAATTACAAGAGTATAATTTGTGACAACAAGCTAAGGAGTCTTAAAGGAGCAAGTCAAGGTCAAACTAATGCCTGGGTCCGATCTTATAAAGTAGTGATGAAGAAGATAAAGGGAAGTTACGTACCCCCGATAAGATTTAACTATCAATTATTTGGCCTATAATTAATAATCAAATCTTTTAATCATGAATTACATGACATATAATTAATAACTAGCAATGGTCACTTTGCTAGTCATCCACCACACGCGAGTGCAAGCGAACTGCACATGCCTCGCGTCTATACTCTAAGCGCCGACTATACTGTACACGCTGTTCTCGCCCTCTCTGCTGCAAGACTCTGAATTGAACGGCCACATTGTCGACTCGTGGCTTATGCCACTTACTTTCAACAATATACTTACACTCTTATTAACCTCACAGTCTTTTATTTATGCACAACTCCAACAACTATTATTAAAGTAAATAATAAATAATTAAAAAATTAAAAAAAAAAAAAATATATATATATATATACTATATATATATATATATATATATATATATATATATATATATATATACAGGGTGACCCAATTTAAACGGGCACCGCTCATAACTCGTCAGGGACAGCCACAATCGAAAAAATGGTAGAGACCAAAGTTGTAGGATATCGAAGGGGCAACCCGATGGTGACCTTGGATTTGACCTTGAACGCGTTTTTCAAGGTCATTTGAAGGTCAACTTTGGATTTTTAAATAGGAACCCCATTCTTTTATTGCGGGAATGGAAAGAGCGGTAAATTTTACGTTCAGAATGGTATGTTCGGTTGCGGCACTGAAGGTCATCTCAATGTCCTGCAGCCAGAATGAAACCCCGCCTACGTAATTCCTCTAGCAACGCCAAATTAAAAAAAAGTGGTAGAGACCAAAGTTGTTGTATAGGGGGGGGGGGAGAATTGTGACCTCGAATTTGAGCCAGTCCTACAAGGTCATTTCAAGGTCAAATTATTTTTTTTCAAACAGCACCCACTTTTTCGACTCCGGATCCTGAAAGCGTGTAAAATGTTGCACTTTAAACGAAGTAGTAAATTTAAAATAGAAGAAAAGATTTTAATCATTTAGCGTGCCATTTCGTGCGTTTTGTCATCATTATAAAACTTGATGTCCAGGACCCACGACGAGGACGTAGCAGGGTGGATTTGCAGGTCCCATTTTGATCCGGCCGATGAAGGCAAGACGTGAAGACACCGGCAGATGAAGGCAAGACCATGAAAAAATCACTTTATAAATAGAGTTTAAGCTTTACCTAATTAAGTGTTCAAAAATCCCTCCATGATGTCTAATACATAGTTGAATTCTTCGCTCAAAGCTTCCAACAGTCGACAGAAGCACATGCCTTGGTATGCCTCTGCAAGTATTAATGATTCTTTGCATCATATTTTCTCTAGTAGTAGGGGCGTCCGCATACACGCTGTTTTTCAAAAAGCCCCATAAATAAAAATCTGGGCTTGTGAGATCTGGGGATCGTGGAGGCCACTCAACATGATCTTCACCACGTCCAATACCTATCCATCTATTACGGTATGTTTGATTTAAAAAATCTTGAACATCTAAACTTCTATGCGCAGGTGCACCATCATGTTGAAGCCACATACGCATTCTGGTTTGTATATTAACATCTTCTAACAGATTTGGTAATTCATTTGTCAGAAAATGGAGGTATCTATCTCTGTTAACATTACCGTCAAAAAAGTAAGGCCCAATTAGATAGCCATTAACAATACCACACCATACTACAAGACTCCATTGATGTTGGTGATCGACTGCACGGGTCCAATGAGGATTTTCAATGGACCAATAGTGGGAATTGTGTCGGTTTAGTTGACCTGTATTATGGAAAGTGGCTTCATCGGAAAACATGACGTACCTGAAAAAATGTGGATCGTTTTGCAATCTTTCCTGTGCCCATTGGCAAAATCGTAACCTTCTTTCAAAATCACGTTCTGTTAGCTCTTGGGTCAAAGTAATATGATATGGATGGTAACGATGGAGTCTTGTTATTCTTCTCACTGTTTCTCTCGGGATGCCAGATCATACTTCTATTTGTCGAATTGAAATATGAGGATCTAAATAAATCATAGCAAGCACCACCAATACTCGTGGATCATTTCGCTCGATAGTCATTACTCTATGACGTTGTCGTGATCTTTGAGGTCCTCGCCTCTCTCGCTGTTCAATTCTCTGGATCGTACTTCGAGATGGATGATGATTTCTGTTTGGGAAACGCCTCCGATATAATTGTGCTGCTGCATTATAATTTCTTCGACACTCTCCCAAAATCAATAAAATATCAACAATTTCGCTTCGACTATAGTCCGGCATATTTACTTAGATTATAAATATTACAAAAATAAAAAAAATGACTCAAATCACATATTTTCAATTATTAAATTAGTATTTGAAGTCGATAAATATCTAAATAAATTTAAAAATTCTACTGCATTACTAGAACTTAGACTGTTTTCTGCAAAAAATAATAAATAAAAAACTACTTAAACAATTATTTAATTGCAAATAGTAATTATTAATTTTTTATTATAAAATAATTTATTGATTAGGAAGCTTTTATGAAATAGATAATAAATAAATATTTTGTAATTCCAAAAGTGTTAAAAGTAAATTTTAATAGATAACTTATAAAATAGTTAAAATTGTATTTTAGTAAAAGATTTATTTTAACTTATTAAATTTTATGAAGTGAAATCTAACTTATACATACATTTAAAATATGGGTAATTAATCGGAATATTTAGCTCTTAAACAATATTTTCTAGAATAATCGCTATGACTTGAAATTATATCAAACATTTTTTAATTTTAAGTAAATTGATTCTTCAAGAAATACCTTCATTACGTATTGCAGAACTTTTTTTATACAAGACATTAATACAAAAATTTTAATAGAAAATGTATATTCGTATTATTTTTAATATTAAATGAAATGATGTAAAAAGTACAATCTTCATTTGTTAACAATAATAAATATTCTGTTACGTTAGATAAAAATTTTTTTACATTAACATAACTTTAGATGCAATATTTTATATTAATATGTATGTTATTAATTAATTATTATCGTGTTAAATACAATATTTTACAGCTTACATATTGTACAAGTTTAAATAATGAACATACATTTTTTAGTGTTGTTGGTTGTTTATTATTACTTATCTAATAGAAAAGTGCAAAAAATTTAAGTACCTACCAATTTCTGCTGCAAAAATATTTCTAATAGAATTAAAATATTTATACAGTGGAATTATCACTAAATAATTATATTAACTGTTGCCAGTAATTGTATGTATAATCTGTGTGACGACTTGGTATGTATTACAAACTTTATAATTCTGCTTATACATATGTATTTTCAACATGCGTGTTTACATGTATGTGTGTATAGCATATGTATACAAACATACGTATGTATGTGTATCTATGTATACTTAAAACAATAATAATTTATGAATAAATTAAATGGAAAAACAACAACGTTATTTAAAAAAACATAATGCAATTTATTTCTGATTCAAATAATAAATGTGTGTAAAATAAATATAAAAACTTTTTTACTTTATACTTCGATGTTTTACTTTTTCTTTTTCTGTATCGATGGCTTTTTATTGTAAAATTCTATTCATATTTTGGCTTTACGGTTTATCAATTTATGATTTTTTAAAAATAAAACATTGAAAATCATTCGTGAGTTAAGCGTCGTAGGGGAAGGTTCGACGGAGTCGCGGTGGCAAGACTGAGCGCGGGACTTATTTTAAAAGGCTTATTTCGGGAGCCATTTTTATTTTTCGCACATCAGGAGTTCGGGTAGGTAGGTGGCGACCACCTAGAGGAGTCATTCGCAAGTTAACCGTCGGAAGGGATCATTCGGGGAATAGCGAGACTTATGTTTGGACGCTAGCGAGGGCTCATTTGCGTCTTGGCCGCTGGACAGAGAACATCTAAGAAGGGATTTCATCTCGGATACAAAGTAAAAGTAAAGTTTGAAAAAAAATAATTTGACCTTGAAATGACCTTGTAGGACTGGATCAAATTCGAGGTCACAATTCTCCCCCCCCCCCC
>QLYP01000213.1:10363-38755 GCA_016647725.1 Nasonia giraulti
TATATATATATATATATATATATATATATATATATATATATATATATTAGGAAGGAGATATAGAGGAAGGAGAAAAAGGCAAGCAAAGAGGATAAAAGCTGCAGCAGGAAAGAGCTATGCAGACATTTTGTCAAAAATGAAAGCGGCTCCGTCACTTAACACACTGGGGAATAGCGTAAGTAAAATACGCAGAACAGTTGCAGAAGATCTCCTGATAGAGCATAAATGCACAAAAGAAGTCAAAAACTCAGACTTCCAAGAAGCAGTTAAAGCGGTACTAGTGGAAGGCGTCACAATAAAAGCACTTCAGGAAGAAGAAACCATTGAAGTTAGAGATCTGGACATGCTTACCTCAAAAAGGAGGTACTAGAAGAACTACAGAAGGAAATTGGCAAAAAGAACATCATAGAAGTCTCTACGATAAGATCTCTGCGAAAGACGTATGGTGACACGCAGGTTGCAGTCATACGGGTACCAGCTCAGATAGTGGCTAAGATCACTAAGCTATAGAAGATCAGAATAGGATGGGTCAACTGTCGGATCCAAGTGGCTTAACGCGAGAACCGCTTAGGTGTTATAAATGTCTAGGTTTTGGCCATATCTGTAGAAACTGCACAGTAACTGAAGACAAAATTAAGCTTTGCTTTAAATGTCGAAAAGATGGGCACAAAGGAAAGGAGTGTAAAAACCAACCCAAATGTGTACTCTGCAAAGGAGACACAGGTGGGAAGAGTGACCACGCAGCTGGTAGCTATGCATACCCAGTTTACCGAGCTGTAGTAGAAGCCACTGACAGACGAAGAAAATGAAAATAGTGCAGTTAAATATGAATTACTGCGCGACTGCACAGGACCTACTGAGCCAGTATGTCCGTAAGAAAGGTATCGACATAGCCATCATCTGCGAACAATACAGAGACCCAAACAAATCATCGTAGGATATGGATAGTACTAGTAAAGCGGCGGTATGGGCATGCGGAGACGCCGTTTTTCAGGATAAAATGACAAGACGTAATGAAGGATTCGTACGCGCAAAGGTCGCAGGCGTACACATTTACAGCTGCTATGTTTCTCCTAACACGTCGATAGAACAATTTAGACAACTGTTGGACTGGATAGTATAGGATACTGCAGGAAGAAAATCGGTACTAATAGCAGGCGATTTTAACGCCTGGACAGTAGAGTAGGACAGACAAAGGACAAAAGAAAATACGAGTCCTATTGGAAGCATTCGCCCTCCTTGACTTGGTTTTAGTATTCCAGGGATGTTTTTACACATTTCAAAAAGGAGACGCAGGGTCCATCTTAGATCTTACATTTGTCAGCAGCTGCCTGATTGGCTTAATTAGATCGTGGATGATCGTGGATGGTGAGCGATTATTAAACAAATAGTGACCACCAAGCAATAATAATGTAGATAAGAATATCAAAACAGAGATCCAACGGGAGGGCAACGACAAAAAGAGTCGGTTGGAAAACGAAGAATTATGATAAGGAGATATTCCTGCTGACTCTAGAAAAAATACAGCTGTCTGAATTTGTGAATGATAAGGTCAAGCAGGTAACGGGAAATATTACCTAAGCCTGCGACGCAACGATGCCAAGGAGGGCTTCCAACAATAGACGACCGCCAGTACACTGATGTGATAAAGAAATTGACGCGGCTCGCAAAGAGTGTCATGAAAACGGAAGACGGAAACAGCGGGCTCGGAAGAAATACTACAAGACTGATCGTGGTAGAGAAATAATAGACCCCCTAAATAAAGAAATGAAGGATGCTAAACGGATACTTAAGAAACAAATCCAAGAAAATAAACGACGGTGCCTGAAAGAGTTACAGGACGAGGTTGAGCTGGATCCCTGGGGGCGACCGTACCAAGTGGTAATGAAGAAGATACAGGGATGTTATATCCCCTCTCCTAAGAGCCCGGAATCGCTGGATCGTTTTGTGACCACAATGTTTCCCCTTTAACTGGAAGTAACAGCTATTCCTGAAGCAAAAACATATGACGAAATCATTCCAACAATCACTGCAAAGGAATTACGGGCTGCATGCAAAAGAATTGGGAACAACAAGGCTCCAGGCCTAGATGGCATACCCAATATTGCATTGAAACAAGATATACAGGCACGCCCCGATGTCTTTGTGGACCTGTACAATTCATGTCTCGGAGAAGGGACGTTTTCTAAGAACTGGAAGAAGCAACGCCTGGTGCTACTACCAAAAGGAGATAAGCTACCTGAAGAAGCTGCCTCATACAGACCACTCTGCATGCTGGACACCCTGGGCAAGATTTTAGAGCGCATAATCGGCGTTAGAATGGACCAAGTCATTGAAAAACCAGGCGGACTAGCAGAATATTAATACACTTTTGATGCCGTAAGCTTAGTAGTCGACACCGCTGGAACTGCAACAGAAGGGAAAAGATGGAAAGGAGACTCTAAGAAGTACTGTGCTATTATTCACTGGATGTTAAAAATGCGTTTAACTCAGCCAACTGGGGCAAGAAACACGAGGCATCACGGAAATAAGAGGTACCCGCATATATAAGAAGGATTATGTCTGACTACCTAAAAGACAGAACCCTTTTGTATAACACAGAGAGCGGCACGAAAACCTATCAAGTAACCGGAGGGGTCCCACAAGGGTCAGTTCTTGGCCCATTATTGTGGAGCACTTAGGGTAGAGCTACCCGAAGGGGTAACGGTCGTAGGGTTTGCAGATGACATGGCAATAGTAGTAGTAGCAAAGCGAAAGGAAAAGGTGACGAAAATCGCTAACGAGATAGTAGGCATAATCCACGATTGGCTGAAGCAGACTGGACTAATTGAGCTTTCTAGACATAAAACGGAGGCTAACATTTTATCCAGTAGAAAGAAAATAGAAACAATAACGCTGTCAGTGGACGGACACGGAACAGACTCTCAGCCGACCATTAAGTACCTGGGAATCACCATAGACGCCAGACTAACGTTTAAGTAGCATCTCGAAAGGGCGAACAATAAGGCAGCAAAAGTCGATGCTGCACTATCGCAACTAATGCTAAATGTAGATGGGCCAACGTGGGGTCGAAGGTTACTCCTAGCCAGTGTAATTACATTGATTATGTTATACGGTGCCATAATATGGGCGGACACTATGTTGGTGAAGTCCTATGCACGAAAGCTGTCAACAGTTTATAGGAGAAGTGCATTGCGGGTCGCTTCTGCCTACCGAACAGTATAAGAAGATGCAGTGTGCGTTATTTTAAGTATACCGCCTATTGACCTTCTAGCAACCGAACGAAAGAACATATATGAAGAAAGCCGGTGTGGTGATAATACTCAAAAGGTAATTTGGAAATCCGTAAAGGATCAAACCCTAGCTGAGTAGCAAAGACGATGGAACTTCAGTGGTAAGGGGCGATGGACGCACCGCCTCATACCACGTATTGTTGGCTGGACCAATAGACGACACGGGGAAGTGAATTACTACGTTACGCAGTTTTTGAGCGGACATGGGTGCTTTCGAGCCTACCTACACCGCTTCAAGATAAAGGATAATCCAAATTGCCTAGTATGTTTGGAAGCAAACGAAGATGCGCAGTATGTTTTCTGTAACCGTTCGCGATACGAAATGGAACGAGAAGAACTCGAGCGTTACCTTCAGACTAGGGCGATCCCCGAGTCTATGATGACAGCTATGCTAGCGTCGAAGGATCGCTGGTGCGCAGTAAACAACTACGTAAGGACCATTCTCAAGAAAGTTAGAAATGACTAAGAGAATAGAAGGGAAGGACAAGGCAAAACAGCTGAGTAAAACTGTTGCTAGACGAAGGCCACTGGGTTATAGATACGAAACGCTCCTTGGACTGATGCAGAGGAACGTAGGTCACAAAAATGAGCTCTCACTCCCCTGCCCGATGCAGAGGAACGTAGAAGCTAGGGTTGAGTACCTCTAAGTGCTCCTCAGACCGATGCTGAGGAACGTAAGTAACTCAGTTGAGCCCAGCCTCCCTCACCCGATGCAGAGGAACATAGGTGTCGGGGTTGAGTCTGTCCAGATGATGGCCGGTCGATGCTGCTCGAAGTAGACGACTTGACAATGCTGCAGGAAGCAGACGGCTGGACGATGCAAGAATAAAGAAGACGGCAGGACGATGCAGAATGAAGAAGACGAGTTTGATCTTGAACCCCTTATCACCTTGGTGGATGGGGGATGTATGGAAACGTCAAACATCAAAGAAGAAGCCAAAAAAAGCCAGTTAACGGGCCCCACGGAAGTATTGTTCAACGATAGTACCTATGGGGATCCGGTGTCGGAGGGCCACTTGTGCAGAGCTTGTTCTGCCTACGCCGCATAAAAAAAACACACACACAGCCATCCACACGGAGATTTTCTAAAAACGCATGATTTGAACTCTAAACACCTCCAAATACGTATCTACGGAGTTTTAGCGAAACTGAAAATTTCACTGTTACAAAGCTTCCTCAAAGAGGAAGCAAAACGCGCTCTTGTATTTACCTAATGGGTGGCGTAAAAATAATAGAACTAATAATGAATATTAATACTAAAAATGTTGAATGAGATATGACAGAGGAAGGCTGAGGGAAAGACTGCGGAAGAGACAGAGGAGGGCCTGAATCTCATATTGGCTTAAAACAACTATATAATAAAGGTGTGTATATATAAGTATGGACATTCACGTCAACCCGTAGAAAACATTTTTTATGGCATTTTCGGTTAAAAAACTAGTTAAAAAAACACCAAAAATGACTCATGATAAAAAGCTTGACCCAATCTCCACTACGCCTAGATTTAAAGGTTTTATTATAACGAACATGTACATTTTCAGAATTTTAAAGCTTGGCGCAGTGCCACAAGATGGTTTTTTGTAATAAAAAAGTAATATAATTCAAAACATAATATATGTCCTTAAAATATTTTTTCAAAATCTACAGGAAATTCACAAAAAAAAGATATTTCTATATGTTTTTTACTTGAAATGCTTCTGTCTTGCTTTGAAAAATCATTTTAGTTGGCTTGGTAAACAAAAATTTAGAAAATCTCAGTTGTTGATATGGCTATAACTTAGCAAAGAATTTGAGGTCTAAAATTTTTTTGTGTTATTTTGGGGTCATACTGGACTGGGTAACAAATTTTGGCCGTAATTTAAAAAAAATGTCCACCGCTTGGCGTGGAATGTTATATATATATATATATATATATATATATAACATTCATTTGATTAGCAATATATATATATATATATATATATATTGCTAAAACAATGACAGTAGAAACTCTACGCACGATTTATCATGCTTTTTGTATAGCATACTAAGTTATGGCATTAGAGCTTTGGGAGGAGCATATCAAAACAACTTAAGTATTCTACAGAAATTACAAAAAAAAAAAAATGCTGCCAATTCTTTGGCACGTGGCTTCCTCCAACAAAATTTATAGTTCAAATAGATTGAATATTGTTCAAATATACAGTTTTTTGTATATTAATAATTTTTAAAATACTTAATTATTTTATATGAGAAACACCCGTCACAATATCAAATCATATAATTTACATTAAAAAATGTAAACCTCAATATTTTAAATACCATAGTCGTACGACATAGAAAACCCATATTTTATAGTTTTCGCTAAAAAAAAAACCCATATTTTTAGCTCAAAAACTAGTCATCAAAATTGTTTAAAATTTTTTACAGCAAATAGGTATTATTGTTTGATATTGTCATAATTTTTTTCAAAAAGTTTGACAGTTTAGTTTTGGAGATATTAAATGTTTTTAATATCACCTTTTTTATCATAAAAATTGAACGGAACGGTCAATCTGGAAAATCTTGCGGGAAAATGTAGGCAATTTTATGCTTCTTTAGATACACTATTATTAAATATATTGTGTAAATCATATCATCAAAAAAGGCAAAAATATTTATGAATCGAGTCTCCAAATTGGTATAAATCCTTATTACAATAATTGAGGCCCCAAAATTTAAATATTTATGGAGCATTATAAAACAACAGTCGTAAATAAATGGAGTTTCACCTTAGTACCTCAGCTTACACAAATACGCCAACAAATATGTGCATTTTTGCACATGCACATACACAAATAAACTAGTAATACGAAACGCGTGTATAAACTTGTTTTAATTGGTGTAATTTAATTCCAAATTTTACAAGATAAATTGGCAATGGATATGTTTTAAAACTTTATGTTTTCCATTATTATTTATTATTTATATCACATTGTCTTAACTTTTAAATGATAAATATGTATAGCCCTGTCTATAACAATTTACAAACCTAATCATTTTCAACATCTTTTTACGAATTAACTTTAAATTTGTATGATTTATAATTTTATTTTAAAAGATAATTTTTTTAATAAATTTTTAGAAATCAGTTTTATTACATGATGTGGAAAAATATTATAATTGTTTACAACTAATTGTATTTTAAATTTTTTGTGCGAGTCATTTTTTGACTGATCTGTTCTTCTTGCAAAAGTTGACCTCGGAATTTAGTAACTTGATTGAGAGCATCATTAAGAATATTACGCTGTTTAAGTAGCACATCTTCCCACTTTTTTGCGTAATCTGAAAGTAAAATAAGAAAATTAATTATATGAAAGCGTTATGATAGTATATTGCACAAATCATCACCCGAGTTTGAAAAAGCTATCTCCTTTTTTACGCGCCGTACTGTTTTTCGAAAAGGGCAAGAAAAATGGGCCATTTTTCGATTATGGGAAAGGAATGGGAAATTAAGAACTATATAATTGTATCGTCTTTGACTTTAATGTTTCAAAAAATTTTGAACTATTTTAGCAGTAGTAATAATACATTTTACAAGTAAGTAATAATACATTTTACAAGTCTGTTGAGTTTTGAGTCTGAAATAGCTTTTCTTCCCATGTCCCACACCTCATTTTTCTCAACGAGGGCATAAAAAGACCTTTTTTATGCATGAAAGTATCGTAGGTTATCGTGCATTTCGAGTCGGGCACAATGTAGTTAAAAATTGTTATATTTTCAATTTTGTTTAGTTTAAATATTCGCGCTCGTGTACATCTCGATTCTCAATCACTTTAGCGAGGAAAAATGAGCAGCTTGACCATTTTTTTCTCCCCGCTCTAACTCGAACTTTTTCAATCACGTTCGAAATGCACGATTTTCTACGCTACTTTCTGGCATGCAAAAGTGTCCATTTCATGCCTGAGTTGGGGAAAATACTTTTTTTCCTGCTCCGAGAAACACTCGACTTTCCATTTATTTTCCATGCATAAAAGGACATTTTTCTTTCATGTATTAAAAATATATATGCAATAATTATGTACTAATATCTTAATAAAACATTTTAGAAATTAGTTGTAAAGAATGATTTTATACCAATTCTCTCTTTCTTATTATTTGTTGATTCTTAAACTAAAAAAATTACTAAATCTGATCGAATAAATTGAAGCATAAGCATTGTATTATTTGTAAAGTGGTATGAGGTTGTTTGCAAAGCCAGTCATTAAGAGAGGAATAAAAGCGACAAAATATATAGATTAATCTCAGAAATAAAATTTTTGAATGATCAGTTCTTATCAACAATACCGATAAACATTAGCAAAGAAACATATCGGAGCCTGCATGCTGGCGTGGAAATAATGTGTACACAGGATTTCACAATAAATCACTATTTATTGATAACGCCTCAGGATAATTATGATAATGTAATCAGTATATCAAAGTAATCAAACAGACAAGCTAAAACGCGTGTTAACCGCTCGAGTACACAAGGCGAAGTATGCGCCGCCGCCGCAAAGCAACGTCGGCGCTGGCCTTCTCGCGGCATAGAGAGGGGAGCGTTGAGTTGCGTAGCTCTCTGTTGGGTCTGCCGTCCTCTAGCAAGCGAACATCTGCTCGTTCATACCCAACAAAAAAGTATAATTTTATTTTACTCACTTATAGTACAAAATTAAGTGTACAAAAATGCTAAATATAAATTATTAGATTTGGTCCAGATCAGATGATGCTGGAGATAATCATGATAATAAATATACAAGTAATTTAATTTACATACGTATGATATACGACAATGTATTTTGGGAACTAAGTCCATGCTTCTGGCTTTTTATAGTACACATACCTGGTGTACTTCTTCGTAGACGATCTCCCGTAGTCCTAGGGATTATCCTGACACCTGAACATCTTCTACGAGATCTGATATATATTTAATGGTAGTTTTGATTGATACTTGACTAGGGTTACCCTGGGTCCGGAATATTTGATTTATAAATTTTTAATTGTATAGACTAATTGCCCGCAATTCGCCAAAAATTACTAGGTACGTTTAAGTTTTAGTCTGTACTTAGTTTTTGACAGGGTTACAGATAATCGATTAGATTTTTAATTCGATAAGGCTTTAATTAGCAATTAGCTTATAATCGTTAATCAAAATTTTTCTAATTGACGATTAAAATTTAATCGTTAAGTAAAATTTTTCCAATCTTACATTATTTTAAAGTGAATTAAATTTTCTCTGGTTCTCTGGGCTACCAGCCCTACGTCACACTTTTTTCGATATTACGTTTTGTTATAAAAAAATGATTGACCATTATATTTTAGGCCTTACAAATGTTGGGCTTAAGAAAAGTTGGGCCTTACAAATATATATTTTCACAAATTTTTAGCGTTCGAACATTTGAGTATTAAAAATGTTAAACCCTTAGCAAATATATTTGCGATCCTTACTGCAATGACAAACACTTTACGCGGGAGTAGTGGAGATGGTTTGCTCACGCATAATAGAGAGACATATAGAAAGAGAAAATATTTACGTGTGCGCCGTGCATGCGCGAGTAGACAAAGACAGTCGTCATAATGCAACTCTCTTTCTTTCTAGTATATCTATGCTTCGTAAGTGACTATATAACAGTAGTCTCTCTATTTACACGTTATTTTTATCATAATGTTTAAACGAGGGTGTTATGGTAAATACCACGATCGGTTTGGTAAATAAGTTGTTCCTCGCAGTACATCATATTTGTTGGAGTTGTGGATAAATAAAAGACTGTGATGTTAATAAGAGTGTAAGTATATTGTTGAAAGTAAGTGGCATAAGCCATGAGTCGACAATGCGACCGTTCAATTGGGAGTCTTGCAGCAGAGAGAGCGAGAACAGCGTGTACAGTATAGCCGGCGCTTAGAGTATAAACGCGAGGCATGCGGAGTTCGCTTGCACTCGCGTGTTCTCGTCTGACTGCACGAAATCGTCGCGAACTCACAGATGTCGCGACGTGTACCATTTTTGTAGGATAGTACGTCAAGATGATGTGTGAGTCCTACTCTCTCTTGAGGAAAGGAGCTTGAGAATAATAATAAGCACCTGCTCTTCGGGAAATACTTTATTTGTGCCTTGATGCAACTTGCCGGTTCAAGCGTCTGAAACGTTCTGCGGCTCGCAGGCCGCGACATGCGCTCGTTCGTTCTCTCTCTCACTCTCTCTCTCGCTCCAACCAACATGGCGGACATCCCCACTCCTGACTACCCCACGTAGTGGGATTATCTGGGTACTTCCTGTGTGCTAAGCAATGACCAGATGAATTACGAGATTTGGAACGCGAACGACCTTTGGATCTGTCTGAGATAGAGCTCGAACGCGCCTGACCTTTGAAAGCTTTGAAAGAGCTTTCAAGGTGTCCTACTCTGGTAGAAAATTTTTCAAAAGAGTCAGCTAAACGCTTGACTTCTGAAGCTAAGGACGAGATGTCTGAGTTAACATTGACCGCAGAGAGACGAGCCTCTGACGGAGAGTTCTCAACAATTTTATCTGTCAGCGTGGCCAACTTGTTGAGATCACTAATGTCGGATGCAACTATAATTGCTCTATGGTTAGGCTGAAGCTGTTCGAGAAAGACGGATTTGATGATGGTATCATCGCATTTCGTACCGTCATCTAAGCTTCTAAGCCTATTTAAAATGAGTGATGGCTTGCCATCATTGAGAACTTGGCCCTTGAGAAGCTTACGAAGTTTGCTCTCAGTGGAAGCCGAAAAAGCAGTGATTAATCTATTCTTAATTTGAACGTACACGTCTGGAGGCTGAGGCTCAATGAGAGCAATGTCCCTAATGTCAGTCATTACCTCCTGATCAAGCGCTTCAATAGTAATATGCGCGTGCCTAAATGAGGCTTCTACTTGAGTGAACCACATGCCCGGGTCAGCTCTGATGAATGCCGGGAGTTTGGGGGAACGATAAGCCTCTACACAAGTGATTGGATGCGCCATCGCAGCCCTGGCCTCGTCTAGCTCTCGCTGCAGGCGAGTTGCGAGTTCTTCCGGTGTTTCCGGCATTGTCGCTTCTAACCTATTTACGCCGCAATGCGTAGTACAAATTAGCCTAGTGCACGCACGCAGGCGTGTCACAAATGTGAAAAATCTAACTTACAAACTAGAGCTAACCTAACCGCTACGATCAGCGTGCGCAGACGAGATCGTGTGAATACGTGCGCGCGATGATGAATTCTTAAAATTAAAACGCCGCTGCGTGAAATTCGCAACGGTTGAGGAATCGCTACTCTAATGAAATTCCGTAAAAAGCGAGCACCGAGCGCAGGCAGAGCGAGCAACGCGCCTTACAGCTGCAACCCGTGATACGCGCGCGCCACGAGAAAACCGCGAGCTAAAATCCAACGTACTTAAAACTAACACTAGAAATACCTTAATTTAACGCGCAAAATCTGCTGGACGGTGCTGACGACGACGGTGGCAGCGATGATAACGATGACGATGACACGATGAGGATGTCCGAGACGATCCGCTGCGAGAGACACGACGACGACGAAAGCTGCCTGGAGTGCCACCGCTGCTGAGAGTTGCAGGAACGGCTGCGAAAGCGGTCGCCTAGAGAGGCTGACCGCGGCTGGGATCCCGCTGATGATGCTGCTAGAGACTGCGGTCGCCTGGAAAGGCTGACCGCGGCTGGGATGCCGCTAACAATACAGTTGGAGACTGCGGTCGCCTGGAAAGGCTGACCGCGGCTGCAATGCCGCTGCTGCTGAAATGATGAACGGCGATGCCGGAGAATGCAGACGCCTGAAGAGGCTGACCGCGGCTATGATGCCGCACAAAGGGCTGGACAGCGCTGCTGCACAGGCGGTCGCCTAGCAAGGCTAATCGCGACACGGACGCCGTCGACGAGGAGAACTCGCTGGCTGGGCAAGGCGGTCACCTGAGAGGCTGGCCGCGGCAAAAGGCCGCTGAAGAAGCGATGAGCACGGCAGCGGGACACGGCGGTCGCCTAGCCAGGCTGACCGCGGCGAGAAAAGCCACCGGTGTAGATGATGCAATTCCCAGAATGAGAAGCAGTGCTCCTGGAGACGGCGGGATGAGGGTCCACTCGCTCGTATTCTTGAAGTCGGGGTCACCAATGTAGGATAGTACGTCAGGATGATGTGTGAGAGTTCTACTCTCTCTTGAGGAAAGGAGCTTGAGAATAATAATAAGCACCTGCTCTTCGGGAAATACTTCATTTGTGCCTTGATGCAACTTGCCGATTCAAGCGTCTGAAACGTTCTGCGGCACGCAGGCCGCGACATGCGCTCGTTCGTTCTCTCTCTCTCGATCCAACCAACATGGCGGACATCCCCACTCCTGACTACGCAGGGCTGCCGAGGGAGCTCCCCACATTTTAGGCTTAGATCACTATAATAATAATTTACATATTACAACAATATTACCAAAAGAGACAACTAACATCAAAAATTATTGCAAGAAAGGTGATTCTTGAGAGGATGCATTTCAAGTTATTGCTGGGTGGTTACGCACACCTTAAAATAAAGAACATTTAAAATTTTTATTTTTAATCTAAACAAATTAATTTATATAACCTAAAAATTAAAAATGTCAGTGTTTTTTATTTTAAAGTATTACTAGTGTAATCCTTCATTACAAAATTGAATATATTTTTTTACCTTGTAGGTTAAGAATAAAAAAACTGAAGATAATATAACATTACATGACAGTAGTACGAATAATGATTATTCAATGAAAGATTTAAATGAAATATTATTTAATGCACAAAGCCAATCCAAGGTATAAAATATTATTATAGTATATAATATAGTAATGACAATGGTTTTAGGAATTTAAAACAACAATGTGTTGTTTACTTTTATTTACAGGCTGATTCTTCTAAGGTAGCGTCAAAGTCAGACAAACAACAGATAGGAAGCGACAGTCATTAAAAATTTGGAAACCTCTGCTTGCGCTTGTAAAAATATTAACGTAGCTGAAATACTTCTTATGTGCATGATGATTGCCAAAAAGTATGCTTTGACTTGGATGGCACTATTTGACATTTTGGAAATGCTAAATTGCATTTTTAAAAAGCAGATTTTACCAACAACCAAATATATGTTAAGAAAATTATTACAATGAGTAATGACACGATGACATATCATGTAATGTGTCCTTCCTGTAATAAGTATTTTGGAAAATTAAATAGTTTTAAGAAATCTATCATCTGTCGTTGTGGTGCTACAGTCAAACCATCAACTGTTAGATCATTTTTTATTGAAATAAATATTGAAGATCAACCGCGTAAACTTTTTTCTACGGAGGAAGTATTGTTTATTGTTTATTGACCAGAAAAGTATTTACAGAGTATTTACATCTAAGTAACATCTGCAAAAACCTGCAGAGGTACACGTAGGTACCTGTGGGCAGGACTGGCAGTTTACAAAATTTAGAAACTTAATAACCTTAAAACTAAAATCTTACTAAGTATTATAACAAAAATATAAACTTAACAAGTGAGGCCTCCAGTAAATAAAACTGTATCACGGTGAAAATATATAAAATATTTGAGATAAATTCAAAAGATAACTGACAAAAAATTACTAAATTACGTGTAGTTTAAAAGTATCCAATTTTTTAGTTTTTTCTTTTGCCAATTATTTACAATATTAACAGTTTTTAGTTCTTTCGGGAGATCATTGAATACAGATATAGCCTTAAGATAGCTCATTTTGTTGCTAACCCTTTTATTAAATTTGGGTATAGTTATGTTCTTATTTCTAGTAATGCTATTAGAGTTAATATATTTAGTTCTAAGATCACAGTAGTGTAGTAGTAGCGATTCATATGCGAATAATTTAGCTATATTCATAGTATTTTTTTGTACAAACTTATTTTTATTTACAATCTTTAATATCCTAAACTGCAAATTTTGAAGTAGGTAACTAGTAGACTTATATGCACCTCCCCAAGCAATAATTCCGTAAGAGAATATGCTATGAAAAAAAGGCATAATATATCAACATCAATGTTTCTGTTGACATGTACTGGGAGATCTTGTAGAAGATGTAAATTAGGTACTTGGTTTTATTGATGATATTATGTATGTGTTTATCCCATCTTAGGTTATAATCGAAAATAATCCCTAGGTATTTGCAGCTCTCGACTCTACTTAGTTTTTTATCTCTTATTTTGACACAAGACTGTATAGGCACGCTATCACAGTAATTTCCAAAAGTCATGTAGACAGTCTTATCAACATTCAGGGATAATCTATTACTCGCTAACCAAGCATCTACTTTTATTAGATAACTGTTCATATTATCCTGGGCATCTTTCCATGAAGACCCAGAGGATACTATGACGGTATCATCAGCATACGATGAAATGGCTTTGGAAGGGATTACTTTTAAAAGGTCATTTATGTATATCAGGAATAGGAGAGGACCAAGGATAGTACCTTGGGGAACCCCAATTGTTATTAGCTTGCTAGCACTCTCGTCATTACCTACTCTAACTTTTTGCAGTCTATCATTGAGGTAACTTCGCAGCAAATCAAGTGCCTGACCTCTAACTCCAACGTGGTAAAGTTTCTCAATTAAAAGATCATGATCAACAGTATCAAAAGCTTTAGCAAGATCCAAGAAGGTAACAATGGTAGGAGTACATTTTTAGTACCAGTATTCTTCCTAAAGCCAAACTGCTGATCAGATATCAAATTGTGTTTTTCAATAAAATCTATAATTCTAATATATACAATTTTTTCCAGGATCTTTGCCAAGTTGGAGATTAAAGATATAGGCCTGTAGTTAGATATATTATGCCTTTCTCCTGACTTATGTACAGGAATTATTTCCGCGTTTTTCAATGCGTTTGGCCAGATGGCTTTCTCAATACATAAATTAAAAATAAAAACTAACGGTTTAACAATAAAATTACTCAAAACCTTCAGAGTTTTGGTGTTAATCTTATCGACTCCACCATTTTTAAATTTCATATTATTTATGATATTCAAAATTTCAACAGAATTCGTTGGAATTAAGAAAATGGAATTACTGTTCATGTCGGGCATTTTTCTCGCATTATTAGTAGATTTGTCAAACTTGGCACTTAACCTATGACCAATTTCACAGAAAAAATTATTCATACAATCAGCTATTTCAGCCTTATTAAAAATCTTACTATCATCTATAACTATCTATCTATAACTTATACTATCATTAACTTTACTATTTTTCCCTATTTTGTTATTAATAATACTCCATAATTTTTTTGAGTTGTTTACATTACTTTCGATTATGTTCTTTTCATGCTTTATTTTAGCATCTTTTATTACCCTATTCAGAACTTTGTTATAAGTGAGATACTCAAGCTTGAGCTGTTTGTTATTAATATCTTTACGCCATATGTTATACAGTAATTCTTTAGTGGCACATGATTGCATAATAGCATTAGTTATCCAGGTCTTTCTGGGCTTATGACTCACATTTCTTTTTATAATTGTAGCATGTTCAATACAGAATTTGATATCATTTATCAGTTTATCGGATACTTTATTAGGATCATGGATTGACATAATTATATTCCAATTTATAGTCTTAGCAACATTAGTTAATTTCTTATAATCAATAAATTTGATGGGCTCAAAATTTTTAGTTCTCATTTTTTCGAGAGTAATAAATATTGGATAGTGATCAGTTAGAGAGTGTTTAAGTTTGAACGTAGCAGTTTTTAGATTATCTGTTTTTATGAAAATGTTGTCAATGCATGATCCTTTGCTACTTCCAATCGAGGGCCTGGTAATACCCAGAAAGCCTGGTATGTATCCTTTGTCCAGGAAGTTACAGAGAAACTCCTGGCTATCCTTTTCTGTATCAAGTAAATTGATATTAAAATCCCCCACTAGTAGATGATTTTTAACATTTCTTTTTTGTTTAAGAAATTATTAAGAGCTAAAATAAATTCACTCTTAGGAATTCCATGAGATCTATAAACAGAGGATATATCAATTCTTTTATTATTACTTAACCTAATATGAACGTTGATCAACTTTGCCCTACCACACTCAATAATTTTGGTCTCATGGACAATATTGCTATCAACAAAGACTATAACTCCATCATTTTGATTAAGATGGCTATCATTGTAGTAACTTTTGTATCCATCTAACTCAAATATCTTGTGATTAATTTGAACAAAAATTTCAGTACATATTAAAATCGATGGTTTAATAGTTAAGCTATTAAATAAAATTTTCAGTTTATCAAAGTTAGCTAACATACTACGAATATTTACATGCATTATGAAATCTGATTTGTTGTTCAGCGCTTTGTTAAGACTAGATGTCGTTTCGAAAACTCCATGATAATAGAATCGTTGTTTATTTTATCCAAAATTTCAAAATCCATAATTCAATTAATTTAAATTTGAGACCAGTTACTGGGAAGAGATAAAACTTTACCTAGTCTTACCAGATTTTGCAGTCGTTTTAGTCTTGAATGAATTTTGTTGGTTACGAGTCGGTAGTTGATTCCTAGGTTTTTGTAGATTTTGTTCAGCATGTTGATGTTGATTCCTTATAGGCTGTTTGTCAGTAATTTGTTGAATGCGTAGGTTTGCTTCAGTGGATTGATCATGGTCACTGTGTAGATCACTTGCGTTCGAGATATTATCAAGTTGATTATTTATCTCCATATGGTAATTTATCGGTATTGGTTTAATCGTCGGTAACTTAGGTTGCACCGGATAATCAGTTGTCTCAATGTATTTCTTAATTTTGTTTTTTAATATAATACACATATTATAATCCGTAGCATCATGATTGGTATTGTAATTGGTTTCAAACTTGGAGTTGCTGAAACTACAATTAGGACAGGCAAGCGTGGTACTGGTGCAACTAATTGTTTTATGCTTCTGTGAACATCTGAGACAAGTAGATTGATTAGTACATTTAACAGTACTATGTCCAAATCTCCCACATTTCAGACATGG
Source organism: Nasonia giraulti (assembly GCA_016647725.1). Taxonomy (NCBI): domain Eukaryota; kingdom Metazoa; phylum Arthropoda; class Insecta; order Hymenoptera; family Pteromalidae; genus Nasonia; species Nasonia giraulti. The sequence goes on from QLYP01000213.1 coordinate 26,637, forward strand.
TTTGATGTTTATTAGGTCGAATACTCTGCAAGATTGCCATCCGACAAAGATTTTGTTTTTACTTTCTCTGATATATTTGTATACTTCAGAGGTAACTTCAGCTAGTACACTAGTGAGGTTAGTTTTGCTATTCGTATACACGTGTAAAACATTTAATTTAGAGTCAAAATCAGGAAAGTTTCTGATATTGATGTCTTCTTCAATGCTTTTGAGTTCAAGATTTGAACAGTTTTCTATTCCAACAATTTTGATTTTTGGGTTGTTTAATTGTTCAAGTTTTATTTCACATAAGTCACTTAACTTGGTTTTCAGCAGTTTTTCAGTCTTGTTTACACTTTCAACATTGATACACTTCACCATTATCTCGTTACGTTTTTTTAGACAGTAGACATCATTGGTTTGAATGCTTTTTTCTTTAATTAAACACTTGGTAATGCACTCTTTGATTTCCATTTTTGTATAATCACTGTTAGGTTTAATGATAATTTTAGGGATGCGCTTAGGTTGCGGCTTGGTGCTACTTGCAATCTCAGCATAGGTTTTAGAGTTAGTTTGTCGATTTGACTGTTTAAAAATATCCTGGTTATTAAAAACATTTTTTATAGATTTTATAGAATAAAGAAAAATAAAAATGGATTAGAAGATATTTTTGATGGTGACATTCACAGGAATTATGCTGCAAAACAAGATTTATTAGGCAACGAATTTAATTTTTCATATACATCGAACACAGATGGTTATCAAGCTTCAGATTCCTCGAAAATATCAGTTTGGCCTATTTACATCATGCTTCATGAATTACCTGACAATATTCGAAAAAACATGATCCTTGTTGGTTTATGGGTTGCAAAAGTTGAGCCCGCTATGAATTTACATTTGCAATATATATATATATATATATATATATATATATGTATATTATAACGGGGCGAGACTTGACGTGAGAGAAGAAAATCACAAAAGGAGACGCCGGGACCGAGAATCAATCTGGCGCTCCCGAGATCTCTAGGCGCGCGTGCTATCACTTGAGCCAACGCCGCCCTATTTCGTCACTCTCTATCCTGCCTCGATTACCGGCGTGGCGAGGGACGTTGTTGTGTGTGTGTATATATATATATATATGACACACACGCGTGTGTGTGTCATAATATAAGTCAAAAATATAAAAAAAGAAGCATACAACTGAGCGTTAATCTAGTTATCAGGTTTTATCTGCTTAGAAGTAGTTACAATAGTAAATTGTTTACGTAGTGTTACGCGTAGTATACAAACGCGGTATGAATTTTTAGGCACGACCGCGACACAGAAGTGCCTTATAGTATAGTGTGCGAAAAATGTGTTAGATGAGATATCTCACGCAGTTTTCGACCGATCGGGCTGAAATTTTAGGAGAAGTCTCCTTTTGCAAAAGCTAAAAAACTATTTTTATTTATCCCGATCCCCTACGTCGTTTCGAAATGCGGGCGCAATTTGTTCGATTTTTAAGCGTTTTTTTAATAAAAATTGTCCTGTGATGCGATTATCTCTGAGAGACTTTAGTCAATCGGGCTCAAAATTTTTTTGGGAATACGTCTCATAATAGTATGCTGACGGTCCTATTTTGGGCCTGATTCCTAACATATTTACAAAATGCGGACACCTTCAAAAATCGCTAAAAACGGTTTTTGGACTGTAACTTTAAATCCATGTATTCTACAAAAAAAGTTAAATGGAAAAGTTGTAGATCTTTGAAAAATACAACTTTTTTCTATTGACATCAAATCATGAAAATGCTTATAACTCGAGTTTACAGCTCGAGTATAAGCAACGACAGGCATTACGAACGCGTGCGACTAATCACGTCAAAAAAAGGTCGATCAACTAACGCGATTAATTGTGCAAATTTTCTTGCGATTAATCAAGCCAATAATCGTGCGAGTAATCGCACAATTCTTTTTAATAGGGTACCCTGGCCAGAAAAATCACGTGATTTATCACACGATCAATCACGTGATCAGTCACTTGATTTCTCACATGATTTATCACCTGATTTCTCACGTGATTATTTGGTGTGATATCTCACGTAAGAAGTCACGTTAAAAATCACGTCAGAAATCACTCATAAAATTGAATTATTTATTTTAATTAAAGTAAAGTATTTTATTTTTACTAAACAATTATGTAAAATAGATTTGTTAATAATCCAAATAAATTGACCGCAAAAAAATTAAAAAAAAACGTTGCCCTAACCGAGGATCGAACCCCGGTCCTCAACTTCCTAATCCGTTATCTTACTGCTTAAAAAATGTTTTGCTTTGCATTACTTTAATATAGATGTTTGCTTGAAATTGTATACCATCAGAGCCGACTAATATACAGTAAATTATTATTTTTGTACAATTAAAAGAAAGTTGAGATCCGGGCTTGTACCCGTGATTTTTTAGTTTATAGATTAAAGATTATATATGACTTAGTTCTTGTGTGAGTTGAAGTATTTGAGTATAAATCATTCTATGTTATAAAATTTAGATTTTTTAAGTTTGGAATTCAGAGAAATTTATTGAAGAATATTTTGAATTTTTGTAAACATATCAATTTTTTATAATACTTTTAGATAAAAAACATTGAATATATATATATCTATATATGTATGTATGTATATATATATATATATATTCACACACACACACACACACATAATACTTTGCAGAGATTGAGGCTGGATAGTCAGTCGGTTCCAGGATCTAGATAGGGGAAAGGGGCAAGAAAAGTTTTTATATTTTTAATAATAACAAAATATATTTCTTAAGTAAAGGATAGCAATTTGGAATCAGTTGTTAAATCCCGGCTGAAACAGAAATCAATTATGCGTCTTGTTAAAAATACTTCGTCTTTACAAATAGAATTGTTAAACTAACGCGGTTGACAATTTACAAGAATATCTACGCGATTTCGTTACAAGAATGATTCGGTGTTCGCGGCTACGGTGTTTTGGTACGGTGGCGGTATGGCGGATCGGTGGCGGATTTTGAGGTTAGGAATTCATTCGGTACGGTGGAGTCGTGTGCGCACGGTTACGCCGATCCGAATGTGTCGCGTAACAACGATCTTGACCGCTCTGTGTGCGCACAGTAACGGCCGGGATAGTGCAACGAGGTTTTGAGGTTATCCCTCGGATTCGCGGAGTCGTGAGCGCACGTCTTCACAAATCTTCGTCGCTCGTCTCGTTCCTCTCTTTATCCTGTGTGCGCACAGAGATAAAGCGAGTCGTGAGATGTCGGCGTAAGGCTGGCTTTGTTGGTTAGGAATTTACCTTTGTTTCACCAGGATGTGGGCGCACGACCGAGTGAATCGCCGGTGGTGTAATTGTTACTCCCTCAACCCTGTGAGCTCACAGTGGCAGAGGGTGGCAGCAATGTGTCGGAATGTAGGTTAGGATTTTTACGGTGGCACCGGGTATCGTCACGTGTGCTCACGTAGACGAGGCTCGATGTCACTCGGGTGTTCCGGGTTACCTCGTGTGCTCACGACGGCAATTCGGAGTTTCGGGTTTCGGTTCGTCACGTGGGCTCACGAGACGATTTCGTCGGCGTAGGTCTATCTCTCGCTGTCTGTACTACCCGGAGTGGAGCTCGAGTAGAAATGCTTATCGTGCCGCGCGATCCGCCTTATAAAGGCGCGCGGCGCGGATATGTATAGATGCGTCCACGGCGCGCCGCGTACGCCGCTCGCGTCGCCTGGCGCGTCGTCGCTGAGTCGCTCGCCGGCTGCCGCGCTCCGCACTCATGCGGACTCGCCCTGCGAATATTGCGCGCGCGCGCTCATTCCGCGTCGTGCGGACTCGCCCTGCGAATATTGCGCGCGCGCGCTCGCTTCGCATGCTGCGTCTATTGCGGCCGCCTTCACACGTATTTACATGTGCGAGACTCGTGTCTCGTCACAAATTATTTTTATCTGCAAAAACCATGATAGACAATTTTATACAACGGCTGCGGCATTTTAGTAAATGATTGCGCTTGAACACTTAAAAGTAAATTTTGTAAAACGGCTGCAGCATTTTAACAAATAGATGCGCTAAATAACAATAAAATAAAAAAAATACATATGACTTTAGAAAAATATACCTAACCAACACGTCCTCGTCGTGAAAGTCGGATAAGAAACTTATAAAGTTGACTAATGTTGAAATAATAGAGAACATAGTATTCGATTATTTCTTTTGATATAAATTGCAAGAATATCGGACATCACAACCTTTTACGAGAACCATCGATGAACATTTTTTCATACTTAAAAATAGGTAAGTCGAACTATATGAAATAGATTAATCTTTATTGTGGTCGATAAAAAATCAGTAAAACTTAAATATTTTAAACATTAAGAATGTCTGGAATGTACTAAATTCACTCATTCTGCTCATTCTGCTCTAACCTCTATAAGCCGTAACATCGGTGAATCACAGTATTTTAATTAAAAAAATATTGAAAAATGTTCTTCTATTTTATTTTCTATTAATTATTGCAGTATCCGAAGTAGACTTAACGTTCAGAAGGCTGCGAAGGTTGTGTTTATATAAATGCTCTTCTGTTGTTTATTAATGACATTTGCGCATGCGCGAAAATATGTATAAAAAGCGTGAAAAATTGGTTCCAGTGCTCATTCTGCTCTGATCTCTAGAAGCGGTAACATAGGTGAATTCTATTATTTTGATTTATAAAATTATCTACCCTGGTAGAAAACTTAGCATATTATAGCGATATTTGTACGAAAATTTTTTTAAAGCAAGTTAATATTATAATTTTTTTTCTAAGTAATTCCATTATTTTTAAATATACGTCATTTTAACACGTGTTGACGATAAAATTATTGCAATAATATGCTTAATTTTCTACAGGAGTAGAATATACTTTCATAATTATTCGCTTCAATTTATTGCACTATCAGAAGCAGACTAAACGTTTGGAAGACTGCGCAGGTTGTTTATATAAATACTTTCTTGTTATTTATCAATGAACTTTTATTATATTTTCCTCTAATTATTCTGCTCTAACCTGTAGAAGCGGTATGTATAATCATAGCCATAGATAAATTAGTATCAGAAACAGAAACGTTTTGAAGTCTGCGCAGGTTATCATTTATATTATTTATCATTTGAAATTTGTTTAGTAATTTTAATAACTACAACCTTGTGCATATATTGACTTTATGGGTTTTAATGGAGGGACGCCGTTCGCTTTAGCGATCGGTGAGACGGGTCTGAAATCGTTACCTTTAAGTCGATGCTATTGCACAAGATTGTTTATTAATTAATGATTCAACTGAGATTTAATATAATAGAGAGGTCACTCTAATTCATAAAAAAATTATAACCTCGGAAAACCGGAATCCTCCGGTTCTCCATTTTTCTATCATAAATATTTTTTTCAGGTTTTAAAAGTTGTTTGTCCCCTAACGTAGACAACAAGTTGTTTTACTGACGATTTGTAAGATCATCTACTTATTTAAAGTGAATGGTTCTCGATAAAAGCTATTAATTAAAACAATAATGGCCAAGCGGTGCTAAGAATATTTTATTCCTAAAAGAAAATTTGAAGTACTTCTCAAAAAACACAGGTGAAAAGCAACGGGCATGCTGCGGAAGCCTCGATTTGCGCATAAAAATAGCTTTTTATGAATTCTACTAGGTTGGAAGACTTAATGCTTGGTACCGTTCGTGCTCAGTCGAGCAAATGAGGTTGAGGAGCTGAACAAGTCCTCCAAAAATATAAAAAATGTTGTCAGAATTCCTACTTTACTAAGAAACTAATTTTTTCTTCTTCGAGAAACCTTTGCAATAGTGAAATTTTTAAATTTGCTAAAACTTTATAGAAATGTATTTTGAGTCGATTGGAGTTCGAATCATGTGTTCTAAAAGAATGTCCGGGCAGATTTGTGTACGCGCGCACGTGTGTTTATGTACGTATTGGGAAATGAGAATTTTTTAATATTGATATTTATGACCATTTTTATGACAATTTTTCTATTTTTTGAGAAACCTTTTCGCAATTTTTTTAATGATATAATTATAATAAAATAAATTAACCAACACCCTTTCATTATAAGATGGCAAAAGATAAGATTAGCAGACTCCAAGAAAAAAACCGGCGAAGAAACTGTGGTTAAAATTCGACGTTAAGAATATTTGAGTATATTTCATAATTAATTAAATAAGATAGAAACAAGAAACATCATGAGCGGAAAAATAAACAAAAAAACGACAAAATCGAAAAAGAAATAAAGAAAATCATTAAAGATTATAACACATGGTAATAGAAAACTTAAGTTTAAATTATGATAATAATTTCGAACAAAAACTCAACAGTGCAAAATAGTTAAAGTAAAATCGAATCCAGACACACGGCTATGCATGCACGAAGCAGAGCTAAGTAAAGAACACCGAGGATACTAGCGACTATACTAAGCAACGCTCGAATAAAATAAGAAAGAGCCGAGTTACGTAATCACTGCATAGACCAGCAAAATATCAAATAATCATCGCAAATTTAAAATCACACGAGGATAAAACGAAGCACTGAACAAGCAGATACCATAAAGGAAAAATATCAGAAGTATCCAGATGATAGTGCACACACACGTGCGCGCGCACACATACACAGAGGCCATAGCACCTTATAAGGTGCTCCTCGGACTAAACCATATCGAATGAACCGTGATTTATTCAAAAATTTATAGAGAAAAATTATCAAGATTATCAATAAAAATTATTTGAGAATACAAGATAGTCCGTTAAATCTAGAGCAACTTTCCAAATGTCTATAAATGTTAATAGAAATAAAAGCATAATTCAACCAAAGAGCAAAAAAAAGAGTTCGTGAAAACAGTTATGATAATGCTATTTTAACACATAACTCAGAATCAAATGAACTGAAGGAATTAAACATAAGCCAAGCCTCGTCAAAAAGTAGGATTAAGAAATGGATTAAAAGTAAAATTTAAGATTATATATGGATGTAAAAGGATGTAAAATGTTTTCAATGTTGAAAAGTTTCATATAAACATGTAAATAATGCAAAATGTTGTTAGTATTTGATGAAAATATTTCGCTTTAATTTAAAGTACTAGCTTTATATTATAATGTTAAGTATTTTTTTCTGGTTATTTTTTATTTTATTTTTTTTTATTATTTTGCTTCGATATGCCACGCTAGCTGACAGGTAACTGTTTAACTCTGCAAATTATAGGGGTGTATTATTATAAGCAAATAAATATATAGTATAATATTATACTGGCGCAATTTACCTCACTCCTAACGTCGCTCGGTTAAAATATACATATATTGCAATAGTGATGAAATTCAAGTTTTGTTAATATATGTATATGTATACATATATATATATATATATATATATATATATATATATATATATATATATGGCATTATTTGTCAACCGGACACCCCCTGCTCTCCAGAATTGTTTAAACTTTTAAGAGTCAATCGAGGATTCAAAATTTGTGTTTTTTCGTCTAGTTTTTGGAGCCGAGTGGCGTTTTTCGATTTTCAAAATGGCTGACACGATATGGCGGCTTAATACAACGTCTTGATGTAGGACTTTAGTTTCATTACAGAAATTATTCAAAATGAATGAGCTCATTGGGCTAAAAATGTTTATGCACAAGTAATTAATGACATAAAATATGGATCAAGTCTAAAAATGATGAAATTCAAGATGGCGGATCCAATATGTCAGCCGTATGGTCCCTAGATATTCAAAATGGAGAATAAGCGTTCGACTGGCTCATAATTTGAGACACAGGGGTTTTTGGAGTTCATAATTAGAATTCTGATGTTAAAATGTAAAATTTAAAATGGCGGACGGATATGGTGGATCCAACACGATGGCGGATCCAATATGGCGGCCGCATACAAAATGGTGAACAATCGTTTGACTGGTTCACTCACAATTGACGACCTCGAATGAAATAACTCACCAACTATTCTGAAAAGGACTGTTGGCAAGCGAACACTGGAAATTGTCAACGTAGAATTAAATAACTCACCAACTATCCTGAAAAGGACTGTCGGCAGATGTTCACTCACAATTGACGGCCTCGAATAAAAGAACTCACCAACTATCCTGAAAAGGACTGTCGGCAAGCGAACAGTGGAAATTGTCAACCTAGAATGAAAGAACTCACCAACTATCCTAAAAAGAATTGTCGGCAGGTGATCACTCACAGTTGACATCGATGAATGGAAAATTGTCTCAGTTATTCTGAAAACGAATAATGCAAACAATAGAAGGATATGACTGACAAAATTTCGGCAATTTGTAAACCTCACGAGCACCAATTTTTCCGTAGCCGCGATTCCAATAAAATAATACTGTTGTAGAGATGTTTCAATAGAAGATTCAAACAAAGATTATGCAACTCAAGTCAGAAAAACAATTTTCATTTGAAAAGGGAGGAAAACGTTAATGGAAAAGTAGTATCCTAATAGTTCTGATAGATATAAACTTATTCAAGAATTAAGAAAAATTTATACTATTATTATCAATTATTGTATATGCGACTATGCAATATGCTCATTTAGTATGGCAATCCACCATATCCATCCGCCATTTTAAATTTTACATTTTGACATCAGAATTGTAATTATGAACTCCAAAAACCCCTGTGTATCAAATTTTGAGCCAGTCGAACGCTTATTCTCCATTTTGAATATCAAGGGACTATAAGGATGCAATATCGGATCCGCCATCTTGAATTTCACCATTTTTAGACTTGATCCATATTTTATGACATTAATTACTTTTGCATAAACATTTTTAGCCTTATGCGCTCATTCATTTTGAATAATTTCTGTAATGAAACTAAAGTCCTACATTAAGCCATTGTATTAAGCCGCCATATCGTGTCAGCCATTTTGATAATCGAAAAACGCCACTCTGCTCCAAAAACTAGACGAAAAAACACAAATTTTGAAACCTCGATTGACTCTTAAAAGTTTAAACAATTCTGGAGAGCAGGGGGTGTCCGGTTGACAAAAGGAGACGCCGGGACCAAGAATCGATCCGGCGCTTCCGAGATCTCTAGGCGCGCGCTCTGTACGTCGAGCTAATGCCGCCTTATTTCGTCACTCTCTATCCTGCCCCGATTACCGGCGTGGCGAGGGACGCTGTTCGCTGTTATATGTATAAATATATATTATGTACATTCTTTCAGCAGCAAGGTAAGTGGGGGAGCAGAAGACCCAGCGTGCGAACACACAGAGAGAGAGAGAGAGAGAGAGAGAGAGAGAGAGAGAGAGAGAGAGAGCCGCGCGCGTGCCGCGAGAAGGAGAGTGGGAGAAAGTCCACGCTGGTCTCGCCGCCGCGTCTCGCGCGAGATAACGATTTCGATTCGTTCCGCCGAAGAGTACAGTCGAACAGTTTCGCTTTCTTCGTTGTATCAAAAACCCTTGTGAATTTTGCGTGCGCGAAACCCGCGAGATTGCCGCTAGCAAGCCGTGTCCTGGTGTGTCGACGGTATTATCACTCCGAGGGCAAGTTCACGCCGCGTGACTGTTACGAGCTGAGCAGCTATTGCCGCTCGTCCTCCCGCCGTAGCCGGACGCACACCCAAGGCCACGAGGCGTCTACTCTGCTGCCCGGCAAGGGCCCCGGTCATCCGCTTGCGCCGTTCAGGACGAGCCACGAGGCATTCAAGCGAGACAGCACGGAAGCGAATGTAAGTACCTGCTTGATCGCTGATCTCTCTCTCTCTCTCTCTCTTCATTAGGCTTTGCTTTGTCTCTCTCTTGCCTTGCGCCGCAACTGTATTTGGCTGGTTTTACAATACATGAACATAATTCTAAACTCCACCTGCTCTTTGTGATTTTACGCCTGACTCTCTGCCTTTTCCCCGCGTTCACCTCTCTCGAATATGCGTTTACTTCATCCGCGATTAAGCTACGCAGCATAAACACTCACGACGCTTCTGCGGGCTTACGTGCTCAAGGACGAGCACGTACAGCATACTGCGCTACGGGCCAGGCTTCGCATAGCCATCAAGAAGCCTGCAACAAGCTGCTGCGTCAATTACTCTCGATATTCTTTAGATCAGTATACTCATTACTGATGCTTTATACACGGCAGTAAGCACCGTTATAGTATATAGTTATTTATCACTGGCAAGAACATTAACGTGATTTTGTTATGTGTTAAAATTATATAGTTTTCTACGTCGATTTATCACTGTCGATGTGACATTTCTTAAAAAAAGAGGTAAAAATAAAAATTATGCTGCAAATCACTTAAACTAATTAATTAGTACAGAAATACCTGATAAAAATGAAAATGAAAAATAGATTATTTGCAGTTGTACAAAAATGTATGATACATTTATGATACTCTAGATGTACTTATTTTAAAATGAATTGGAAATTATTCAAATTCTAAAAGACAATTAAATGATAACCATATACTTGAGTATGGTATATATAATACAAGAACATTTTAGAATTTCACTAGATTTTTAATATGCAATCTGCAGTTAATTTTCAGAGATTGTCTTATATTAAACCTATTGATAGAAATTAAGGATATATTCAAATACTAGATGTTAAAATAATTTATTTTGTTTTTAAAAGGTATGCCTGCTCAAGATCTCAAATCTTGAGAATAAACAGTGTCATAGCCTATTATTTCTAAATTAATTGTGCTCGTATAGACCGATAGAGTCATTTTAACATCTTTTATAATTTTAAACAAGCGATAGTCACAATATATATATATATATATATATATATATATATATATATATATTATTAACTATATTCAAATACATTTTTCTGGTTGTGTACAAGAAGATACTAGATTTGTTTGTGGTACAAAGACAATTTAATACGAATTTTTGATAGTATTAAAAAAAACGTCTTGATAATAATCATAAAATTTTCATTGATAGGGTGTTTCCAAATTAAGATAATTTACGCATATATTTTGAACAAGTACAGTATCAGACTTTAATATGACTAAGACATTAATATGTTTTAGCGACTGCAAATGCTATAGCTATTTTATTTATTATTTACCCATGCAATGTTCAATTTAATATTAGTAAAATGCGAAAACATTTCATTGAAGAATGTATTATACATTAACTTTATCAATTTTTCCAATATCAAAAGATTATAAAAAATAAAATTTATTTTAAAACAATTGTTAAATTTTTAATTATAAGAAACGTTATTCACGCAATAAAATTTGCTGAATTTAAATTAAATTTTGATAAAATTAATATTGAGGAGGTATTATATACAGCAATCATTAAATAACTCTTTTATAAAACAACTAATAAGTGTATTCATCATTTTGGAAGAATCATACCGATGTGAATAACAAAGATATTGTATATTTTGTAACGAGGTGCGAAATCGGGTAGATTCACGCATCGTTGAAACGCGACGTTGCGCAAGCGCGAGGCAAGATTCGGGGCCTCGCGATTAAGTTGCGGTCCGTCGGACAGGGAGATAGCTTCCGGCCGTAATAGCGAACGCGTCAGCACTCGTGTGTAAGACTGACCAAATCGAGCGACGACCGATAGCGTGCGATCGCGAGAAGACGTCCAAGACAAATCCTCCTACCAGAAGCAAGGGCGACCTGGCCTGTCGATCAGCAACCGAACGAGAGGGCGTCAGCCCCTGCGAGTGAGCCAATAACACCACCGGTGCAGAGTGTGTGGGCGTGTGTGTGTGTGTCTAAGTCCGTCGAAGAATAGCAATTCGAAATGTCGCTTCATACCCCGGCTGGACGCACTTCGAATCAATCCTCGGCTCACGGAAAACGCAAAACTTGAACAAGGAAAAACAGCAGCTTGAAAACGCGTCCATCTCGACTCGATGCTAGCTGCTGAATGCCGCGCCGTGCGTCTCGACTCGCGCGCTCAGTCCCGCTCTCCGCTCACGCCCAATATCTCTCCCCTCGGGCCGCGACGTCGGCCGACGAGCCTCGCAGATCGCTGCGAGTCTGAAATTGCGCTGTTTCTGCGGGCTTGCCCCTTCTCTCGCGGACCTCGCGCTCTTCGCCCGCCCGATAGGCCCCGGGCGTCTCTCTCTCTCTCTCTCTCTCTCTCTCTCTCTCTCTCTCTCTCTCTCTCTC
>QLYP01000213.1:38765-63078 GCA_016647725.1 Nasonia giraulti
CTCTCTCTCTCTCTCTCTCTCTCTCTCTCTCTCTCTCTCTCTCTCTCCCTCTCCCTCTCTCTCTCCCTCTCCCTCTCCCTCTCCCTCTCCCTCTCTCTCTCTCTCTCTCTCTCTGTCTCTCCCATACAGGCGGGAGTTGCAGTGGCTAACCACTGCCGGACGCAGGAAGTATTTCACTGTTTGTTTCCTAAGAAAAATGTTTAACACAGCCGTACCATCATACGTACTGGCATACTTTGACTTCCGCGTGACACTTCGGCCTGTTAGGGGGGAGGTGATGCCTCTGGATATTCCGACATTCGCGACGGAGACGCTGAGGAACTCGTTTCATATCAGCGCCTCATACCTATGGAACAACCTGCCATCTCACATTCGTAATACTACATCTGTCTCAGGTTTCAAGAGACTAGCTAAAGAGCACTTTCTTGAGCTTGAAAACACAAACACCTGAACTCGCTTGTACACATTCACTCAAACGCACACACACACGCCTGTACACACTCACGCAAACGCACACACTCACACACTCTCGCTTGACCCATCTTCACATTATCATACTTTCACAATACACTCCTTTTTGCTGTACTACTATTGCTGCTGTATACAACTTATCGTACAACATATTGTACGTCAAATAAATCTAAATAAATCTAAAAAATCTAAAATCTCTCTCTCTCTCTCTCACCAACACGGACAAGAATTCAATGCTCTGTCGCAACAGAGCTACACTTCGCGCCCGCCACACTCTTTCCCGGAATTCTCTCCCCTCGCTGGTCTTCTGCGAACTCTCGACTATTCCTCGCTTGTTGGCGATTCCCTCGAATTTCCTTGTCTTCATATTGACTCGTACAAAAACAAAGAAAATCGCGATTAATAATTGCGAAAAGCAATTATTATTTACCCGGGGAAGAGCGGCCTTGCGACGGATATCGTACCGTCGCAGCCCTTTTTCTGTATCGCGTCAGCAGTACCAGCGACTACGACTTTACGACTTGGTGCAGCGGCACCAAATAGTGGCCATTTTAAAGTGGCCAAATTATTTTCTTAATTATTTTTTTAAGGTCATTTTAAAATTTTTGAAAAACACTATTTTTCAATCATCCCATTGTTACATACAATTCAGCTAAAATGCATTTGAAAGGGAATAAAATTATCTACTTTCTCTTGTTTGGTCTTCGGGATCGACCGCTTTGTTCGGCAGATAAAATGAAAAAGGTGATTTTGTTTTTAAATTCATATGTCTGAAACTAAACATCATAACCTCACGAAAAAAATCATGTCGGTGGGTCATGTGTCAAACTATATCCCATTAAGTGATTTGACTACTTATTTTTTCAATAATAAATCGAAAATTGAAAAAAATGAGTTTTTTTTGTGCCTCGATTACGGACGTAAAAAGGCTTTATTATTACACTTGTGATTTTGGGAAGAAGTATACATTTTATATGTTTTATCTAAGTTCATTGCGCAGCTTTGAAATCCCTATGATTCTTCAAGGATTCAATTTTTTTTTTTGAAATTTTTTTGATTCCTTATATCTCTTAAACAATGTAATCAAACGCTTCAATTTTATTTGGCGATTAACCATTAAAAAATCTATCTGCTGCTAAAATTTAAAACGTTTTCGTCAATTGGTTCTCAAGTAAAAAGCTAAAATGTAAAAACCGATTTTTCTCAAAACTTTTGCTTCCTCTTATAGGGGTGTCGTTGCACGTCGTTAAAATCCCTCCCTATGAATTCATGTCATACTGATATATTCTGTGAAAAAAATTGACAGCAGCGTTTATATTCTATAATAAAAAAATAGAGGCGTCTGCAAAATTTATGTATTAAAAACCGCCTCATACATTAGCAGTCAGATTATACTGTATATTAAAACATCATTTTATTTATTAGACCTATAAATTTAGTTGGAGAAAGCTACGTGCCAATGAATTGGCAGCAGTTTTAATATTTCTGTAGATTTTCATAAATTCAGAATATTTTTGAAAAAATGTTTATGTATTCAATAGTGACACTCAATTTGTCATACCAGTTTTCTTGTATGAAAAAAGGGCCTCTTTATGGACTTATAAAAACACAAGGGAGAATGTATCGTTTTAAGACTAGGTTATAATTATCATTACAAGAATAAACCAAGCCTCTATCTCATTGCACAATCATTGTAAAATAATTTCTGAGACAAATAATATCGAATTTAAGCGCAGAAAATCAAAATCTTATTAGGTAAGATTCAAAATGACGAAAACGTACTAATTAAGCCCCATAATTTGTATATAAGATCAGCTGATCTCTCGAAACGTTAGAATTTACTCAGAAGGAGGCATTTGACGTCCCGAGATATTAGTTATGCGAGTACATAATAAATTATATTTTAATCATATCAGTATTTACCTTCTTGATCATAATCTACTTCATGCGTTATACTAAATATGTCATGGGCAACGTTCAGAAATTTTGTTGTATCGTCCATAACTAATTTGTGCATATCTAAAACTTCTTCCTCTAGCATTTGCAATGCTGATACAGCTTCGTGGAAAGTATATAAGTCTTGTGATAATTCTCCTTCCTGTAGAAGTATAAGTACGAATATAGATGAAATTTGTAGTGTAATATAATAATAGTATATAGCACAGTTAGGGACGAAATTTGGATTTTTCAAGCAAAGATAATATTTTCGATGCACGTATTGTAAAAATAACATTTGTGTGTGTGTGTGTGTATGTTTCTTAGTAAATTAAATTAAATTAAATTAAAAGTTACGACACACACACGCGCATTCACACACACGCATATATATATATATATATATGTGTGTGTGTGTGTCATCATTTATATTTTTGAGAAAAGTGATTAGTACATGACGGTATGACAAGTTTAAGCAGATGTTCGTACACAAACAATGTGTAAAATGCGAGATTTTATGCATTTTTCGATCGATAGAGCTGATTTCAGGAGGTCTTCTCTCGCACAAATAAAAAACAGTACCTTATGCAACAATGGAAAAATTATAAAATTTTAAATAATTTTAAATAAATTAAAATTTTTTTAAAATACAACTTTTTTTGTTGACATCATGAAAATGCTTATAGCTCGAGTTAATGACCCAAAATCACTTTTTGCAGCGACAAATTACTTATTCATTAAAAAAACTTTGCGGCTATGCATTTTACATCAATAGGTTAAATGTGACAGTAGTAGATATTTTGAAAATACAACTGTATACCGTGACAAATATTTTTTAAAACGCTTTAACACAGTATAAATCTTCAAAAACAATTTTCAACGCACATAATATAATATAAATGTGGAGTGACACAATTATCTCAGTGAGTTATAACGTGAATTTTGCTTCCACTTAGAGGAAGTTTAGTTAATAGTTTGTTTCAATAAAACTTCATTAAAACGTATTTAGAGGTGTTTCGAGTTCGAATCGTACGTTTCTAGAAAATGTCCATGCAGATGGCTGTGTATGAATATGTGTATGTATATACACCGTCATAATTCTGGAACCAGGCGACCGATCATAATAAAAGTTGACATGCATGTATGTTTTCTGATTCTAAATTCAGGTTTTTTATACAGGTACCGCAACCGAACATACCATTCTGAACGTAAAATTTACCGCTCTTTCTATTCCCGCCAATAGCCATATAACCACGAGAGTCTTAGATAAACACGATCAAGAAATTATGAAATTATGTAAATACGTTACAATAATTTTGACATAAAAAATATGAAAATTGTGAGAAAAAAGCATTAGCATCTACAAATTTTAAACATGATGATTTATAAAAAATATGATGACACAACTAATTTTGATTAATGTGATTTAATATATTAGCTATATTGATGATATATTTAATGTAAGCATCAGTATCATTTTTCAAAGCATTTGAAAATAAATTTTCCTTTGTACGAAACTTCAGAATAGTTTGAATAGTTAATACCATTTTTGTAGGAATTTGATCGAGTTCTGTAAAACATTTTGCCACGTTTCCAAATACTTCAAATTATTCATAAAATTCAATTTTTGAATTTAATATTTCTTTAGTTATCATCATAATTTTCTTGTGCCATCTGAATAATATAAAGTTCATAATTTGTTTCATAAATTACGTGTTCTTCAAGTTGAATATTCAATGCTCGAAAATAATTTCTGTGTTCTTCAGTGTCAACTTGAACGAAAGAATTTTGATATGGATCCCATTACATTGTCAAGATTTAGTATATATCTAAAAAATAATGAATGTAAGATAAAAAAAATGAAATGTTTTATATAACATTGTTTTGACATGTGTATAATTTTGTATGTTACATTTCAAAAGAAAGACTATAATTTCTACAGAGGGCGTAAGATGAGAATATGAAATCGTTGAGAGTCAATGCACATGTCGTGTATATATACTGATATCACGAAAGGAAGAAGAACAAATATTTTATACGAACTTTGTATTAATGAAAAATTTCATTCCAAACTACATTTTCTATTTCGGTATCATTTTCATTTTCAACTTGGATAAATAATTGATTAGGATTTTTACATATAAATAATGCTAGATATAATTGCCCATGAGAAAATAATACTTTTTTTAAATATAATCCCACATTATCGAAACTTTGACCTTGAGATTTATTAATAGTCATAGCAAATGCTAAGACTAAGGGAAATTGTTTTCTATATAAAATAAGTGGTAACGAAGATGAAGGTGAATTTACTGTATTTAAAATAATTCTAGGTATAAAAACTTTATTTCCAATTTTTTCTCCAGTTATGATTTCAGCTTCTATGTTGTACTTGAATAATTTTGTAATTTTTAATTGTGTACCATTACATAAACCTTCTGTTATACTTAAGTTTCTTATTAACATAACAATTGCACCAATTTTCAAATTGAGTTCGTGAGGTGGTAATCCTTCACGAATGTTATTTAATACTTCCATCGGAAAATTTATGTAAATATTATCATCAGATTTATCAACACCTTTATATGTTGCAGTATCTATACCATAATATGTTTTTGTCTCCCCATCCATTTGTTTTAAAATTTTTGTATTAAGAAAATACGTGTATTCATTATGAGAAGTAAGTATTACACTATTTAACGAAAAGTGAAGTTTTTTACCAAAAATTTTTGAACATACATCAGTTGTTTTCCATTCATTTGGAATTTTAAATGTTGTAATTTTTACTTCTCCAATTTTTAATAACAATTTTGAAAATTCTTTATGACATGAACGCATGTTTATATTTAACTTAAAAATATGGAAATTTGGCCAAAGGTATGATGATTTTACAGTTTCTGCTATAATACTGCTTCTGAGCCCGTGACACTACTTTTTATTTACTTCTATATTGGTGTTCGGATTTTTCATGATACAGAAAAAAATGCTTATAGTTACTGTTCGTGAGTTTTTTTGGCTTATTAGTATCTTTTCTAAGCTGAACTATGATTTCCAACGAAAATTGTTGTAAATAAGCCGTTTTTTTAATAATAAACGAGTGTATATATCGCGAATGCTCGGAAAAGTTTCTCTACATTTATCCAGTGTGTTAGGACCGTGAAGTTGGCTTCCTAGCCGAAAAATGTTAGGAGCATGAAGTTGGCCGCACAAGTTATTATGTATGGTTTTACTGATGAATGTGTTCTTTCATGTATTACTAATAATTGACTTTTCTTTTTAAACTTTTTTTTTACAACAAGCACACTCCATAGTTTCAACACCTCTGCAAAGTAAATTCAAACGTTATATTTCCTTTCTATTGTACTTACTGTTTTCTTAAATTTGAAATATTTTATAATTACCTGTAAACTTTGTTAAACAATGTTTAATCGATTGCATATAAATGTATCTTTCTTAATATACTATCTACTACTTTTATAATCACTATTGATTTTATGTCAGTTTTTAATGTCAGTTATTTATCAGTTAAACAAGATTTATAATAATAGTATCTCTCAAATGAGCGCGTGTGTGTGTACAAAGGTACGACAAAAACTTGTGGGAAAGCGATACCCTATGGCTGTCCTACAGAAACTTGTGGGAAAGCGATACCCTATGGCTGTACTACAGAAACTTGTGGGAAAGCGATACCCTGCGCGGAAAAAATGCGCAGTGAATCCATTGCTGCTCAGCTGCTTGTCATCTAACCTAACCTATTGTTTGTTATTTATGCGGACATCAGATTAGAGGGCTTTCGTCTGCTTCGCGTAAATAAGTTTCCTCGCATTAAAAATGTATTTATTTTTATTTACGAGCACAGTTACAGTCTCATTTTTATCGGACATTCGTACTTGTAAAGTATAAATAATAATTTATCCTTATACAAAATAGTGACGTGACTAACCTATTCGTGGCAATAGAACATTGACATTTGCAATCGGCATATTTTCTAAAGACTATTTAAGTGAAAATATTACAAGAACTGATGCGAGTGATTGAGGTCAATTTTATCTATGTTCTAAGATTCTACCTGTTCGTCATTGAGTGTACGTCAACAGTGATTTTTATAATAAAAGGTAAGAATTTACTATTATGGGTTAATAAACATACATGTACATACACACATAAACCTCTTAAATAAATTTACGTAGAGCATTTTTATAGATATATTCCTGTAGCTCTTTATCCGAGCAGTAAAATGACGCACAAAATTAATATCGACAATCAATAACAATTTTTTCAAATGTAGCAATATAACCTAACAGTGCTTTCAACTGTCAGTATATAGTACATAATCTTCATATTCGTCATTATTATGCCATCAAACGTTGTACGGGGGCTAAATATTTGATAAATTATTCAGAATCAATCCACCACATCAGTTTCTACTTAAGTGCTATAGTTAATTTTTTCACTGAGTTCATATGCACATTTGATATTCGTTGGCTGGTACTTCTCAAGAATAGTTATTGCAGGTGATCGTCGAGTCAGTCGCAGGCAGTATCTATCATTATAGTACCTTATATGCAGTGTATTTGTGCAAGATTTAATTTGTGGTGTAGATGCTTATTTTATTATGTAGAAAGAGGCTAGCGTAACAATTTTTCCTTAACTGTCTTTGCTAGCTGATCCACATCAGGGCCCATGGCTCCAGGTGCAAAATTTACAAATGGGTGTTTATATGAAAATAAAAACTACAGCACTTGAGATAAAGTTTCCATTTATCTCGACCAAAATTGCAGATTTTATCTTGTGATATGCATGTGCGTCATTTCATATTCACAAACACATAGAATTAAAAAAAGATTATACCTGCACAAATAACTATTTACAGCATCCCTTTGATCTCGACCAAAACTGCGAATTTTATCTTGTGATATGAATGAATACTTACAGCATTTGTTATTATATGTCGCGAACACAAAACTTAAAAAAAACGATTATATCTGCACGAGTAATTATTTGCAGCATCCCTTTTATGTAAATCGAATCTGCAGATAACATTTTGTGATATGCACGAATACATAAAGCATTCGTCATCTCATACTCACAAACAAATGGCTTTAAAAAGAACAGCATATCTGCAGAAATATTTAATCGCCGCATCCCTTTTATCTGGACCAATTTTTAAATAATCTTTATTCATCCATATTATGCATATATATATATATATATATATATATATGTAAAAAATAAAAAAAAAATAATTAATTGCGTTTATTTTTTAAAATTATTTTAACAGCTTTCTGTTAAAAATGATATACTTCGAATTTCCGGCCGCACATTTATTGCTCTCTTTTATTGCGTGCCGAGGGTTTGGGTCCTATGCAGGGCTATAAACCTATCGCCCCGCCGTCGACGTGGTGGCCGACCCGACGACGACGCTGTCGAAGTTCGAAGGGCCTAGGGTAGGGATAATCCTTAATAGATTTCGAAAACTCTGACAGCTTCTGCGACATGCGCTGGACAGTCAGTCGAGCGACAGCCCTTGCAAGAGTAACTGCGCTTACTTGGTTGTCGTCTCTCTTGTAGTTTCTCTAATTGTATTCACTTGAGTTATAATTAATAAATAACTAACCTTATTTTTCTGCTAAACCGAATTTCATTTATTTTGCTTAAAGCTTAAGCATATAAATTCAATACTTTCAATCTACCTGGACCAAATCTTGAAAATGTTTTTAGTAGGAATATATATTTTTATCATATGTACCTGTCTACACCATTAAATAGTTTTTTATTTATAAAATACATCAAGTTTTGTGGAATAAATGCAAAAAAATCCGGACGGACGGGCAGACGGACAGACGTACATTTTTTAAGTTCTTTTATTGCTAAAAACGAATCGAAATTTGATACATTTGACGTTTTTTTCGGTAACCTAAATGATTTACGTTCGAAAAACATTTCTACCGTAAAATAGATTTAATTTGTTTGTTTTTACGAGTTTTCAAGAGTTCTTACAAAATAGACCAAATATAATTTTTTTTTAATTGTTTTCACAGCTTCCAATCTATCTGGACCAAACCTTGAAAATGTTTTTTGGTAGAAATTAATATATTTATCATATGTACCTGTCTTTACCAATCAATAGTTTTTTGTTTATAAAATACATCAAGTTTTGTGGAATAAATGCGAAAAAAAAATCCAGACGGACGGACGGACAGACATTTTTTAAGTTCTTTCACTGCTAAAAACTAATTAAAATTTGATATTTTTTTTCCGTAACTTGAATGATTTAAGTTCAAAGAACATTTCTACTGTAAAATAGATCTAATTTTTTTCTTTTTACAAGTTTTGGGGGGTTTTTACAAAATTCACCAAATATAAAATTTTAATATAGTGTAGAGATAGATATTAATCAGATACAAACTATTCTTGTATAGTTACTACGTATCTTATTATGCCTGTTTCATAAATATTAAAGTGAGCCCATCATTGAACATAACAATTTTGAGTTTGTGTAATATTATGTTTGGAAAAATATTGTTATAAACTCGACTTACTTTGATTAATCTCACTTTATTTTTTATATGTAATTCCGTTTTAATTGACACACATACATACTATTATATTACATTTGTAACTTATTACACATTATGTTATTAACATGCACAGAAAAATGATCAAACTCGCGCAACCTTTTAATTTTTGTGTATATCATTACAATATCATTTTCTTTAAATTTTCCTTGGAGCTATGAACATTTATACCTAATATCAACCGAGCGACGTTAGGAGAGAGGTGACCCTGCTAGTAATGTATTATGCGGCCAATATTGTTTATATACAAATGTGTGCCAAGTCACCTTAATGTCGACTCGGCGTGGAGAGTATCTTGCAAAGCGGACGCGCGCGAACGAGAAGGCCGGTGTCGCTGCACCATGTCGCAAAGCTGTAGCCGCTGCTACTGCTGACGCGATACAGATAAAAGGGCTCAGACCTACTTACTCGCTGTCGCCGTTCTCGGTAGGCGCGCACCACACACTTACACACACTCTGTGCCGGTGTTGTGGTTGGCTTACTAGCAGGAGCCGACATCCTTTCGTTCAGGCGCCGATAGACAGGCTAGGTTGTCCTTCTCTATAGAAGCAGAAGTTGGTAGGGACATCTTCTTCTTGGGATCACACACACACACTCACTCTCTCGCACGCTATCGGTCGTCGCTCGATTTGGTCAGTCTCACACACGAGAGCTGACGGTTCGCTATTATGGCCGAAAGCTATCTGTCCGTCCGACGAACCGCGATTTATACGCGAGGCCCCAAATCTTGCCTCGCGTTTGCGCAATGTTGTGTTTCAACGATGCGCGAATCTACCCGATTTCGCACCTTGTTACAATGTGTATAACGTTAATCATTATAGATTATGTTAATTTAGTTAAATTATATTATATGTATACGTATATAGATACTATTATATAACTATATAATTCTCTACTTTTTTCAACTATCTGTAAAACAATTTATGTGCAAAAAGACACAGACATTTTTCCAATCAACATTTTGCTTAAAAAAGTTAAAAAAAAACATAAATTTAAAATGTTTACAGTATAATGAAGGATTAAGAACATTCGCACATATTTACTGCGAAGAAACATAATAAAAATCTGTATATTTATAAAAGAATCGATGTGATAGCTTACCCCAGATATTTTTTTATTAATATTTTGCTGAAAAAACGTTTAAAATAAGAATAAATGTAAAAATGTTTACGGTAGGATGAAGAATTAAAAACTTTTGCACATATATACCACTAAGGAACATAATAAAAATATGTATTGTTGTGACCGAGCCTGAACGTTGCACGATTCGAACTTCAAGAATCGCGCATAGCGACCCTTAGCAACGAGATCAACGACGTTGCGGATGTTATTGTTTACAGTCAGTCTGATCGTGACAGCTGATGAGTGTACGATTGAATAGAGAGAGTTCGAGTTTGAGTTACATGCGAGGATGCATTGAACTTGCAAAGGGAACTCCACACTCGAGACTCGGAACTGTTGTAAGCTCGACGTCGCAATGAGGAACTTGAAGAAGAGAATCAACGACTGAAAGATCACCTGGTTCGAAGAGAATTGTTCAATGACCGAGAACAGAGGGCTGATTTGAACGAGGGGATATCGAGACTTCGGACCCTGAATAACGTACTGATAGCAGAACAGCAAGAACAGCAACGCCAAATCAATCAGCTAAGTCGTTTTCAGAATACAAATACACATTCATATACAACAGAATTAGATAACACTAGAGTCAATAACGTCGGTTTATCTTCAAATCAGAATAGACTAGGGTTAGGAACCTCTGTTGGTAATTCCGCTTTACCGACACTGAACCTATCCATTCTGGAACAGATTCTGGATTGAAATTAAAAGTTAGTGAATATGATGGTTCATCACCTCTTCGTGAATTTTTAGTTCAATTTCGAGTTATAGCTGATGCAAACAAATGGTTACCTACATCTAAAACGTCAGCTCTTATTTCTTGTTTGAAAGGAAGAGCAAGATCAATTCTTGTTGAATCAGATTCTTCTACATCGAATTTTGATGATTTAGTATCGCGTCTTGAACTTCGTTTCGGAGATAAATATTTAGCACCCACTTATCACACACAATTTTGGCTGCTGATCTTGAACGACTTACTACTTTGGTTTATCCAGAATGTCCATTTGAAGTCCAGGATAAAATCGCTTGTACCCAATTCATTTCTGCTATTTTTGATTATTCGATCAAGGATATTCTTCGTTTAGAAAGAATAACTTCTTTAAAAGTTGCTCTTGCTCGTGCTATGGAGGTGAAAGTTATCCGTGATTTGTTAAGTATCCAACTGGAGAGAAGGTACCAGTTGATTTTTTGATTTCAGCTTCGTTAAAATTGGGTGATCATGTAACTAATTTAGATGTTTTTGTTGGAAATATCATTGATGATTGTATACTTGGAAGTGATTTTCTTGATGCAACTGGTATTACAGATTCAATTACTAAAATTATTTTAAATACTCCAAGTTCAATCATTAATAAACAAATTTCAAGAATAGTCGATTCTAGTAAGGTTGTACCAGGTTCATTACAAGAAATTTTTGATAAAAACTCAGAGAACTTGGATCAAGATTAACGTCAGGAGTTTACGGATCTTCTACACGAATTTCAAGAAATTTTTCAAGATGATGACGTCACTGGAAAATGTAATTTGATTGAACACAGAATTCAATTACTCCATAATCAACCAATTAAACAGCCTATTCGAAGACTCCCTATTCATCAAATTAAGGAATTAGATGAATGTATTGCTGAGATGCATTCTCAAGGAGTCATTGAAGAATCAGATAGATCGTATTGTTCACCTGTAGTTCCCAAGAAGAAGAAGGATGGACAAATTCGTTATTGTATTAACTTCCAAAAAATTCAATGCAATCACGATCGAATCTTTAATTCATACCCTTTACCAAGAATTGATGATACTCTTGATAAACTTACAGGATATTCGTGGTTTTGTACATAGGACTTGAAGAGTGGCTACTGGCAAATCAAGATTCGGAAAGAGGATAGGAAAATCACGGCTTTCTCAATTAGAAAAGGTTTATGGCAATTTAAAGTTATGCCATTTGGATTGTGCAATGCACCGGCGACTTTTCAACGTTTGATGTAAAAGTTACTCAGGGATTATCTTTCAAAATTTTGTTTAGTTCATTTAGATGATGTCATGGTATTATGAAAGTCATTTGATGAAATGATATCTAATCTGAAGAAGGTATTTGTTCGTTTTCAAGAAGCAGGGTTACGTCTAAACAAGAAGAAATGTGTTTTCTTCAGTAGGCAAGTCGAATATTTAGGATACATCGTTTCTGAAGAAGGAAAGTCAGCTGATCCAAAGAAAATTCAATCCGTTTTAAATTGGCCAATTCCTCACAACAAAAAGGCTGTATTGAGCTTTGTAAATTTCTGTGGTTATAATAGGCGTCTCATTAAAGGATTTGCTGATATAGCAAAACCATTGTATAAATTAACTGAACAATCGACTAAGTTTATATGGTCAGAAGATTGTCAAAATGCTTTTTCAAAATTGAAAGAGGTTCTTACAAACCTCCATTTTTGGCATTTCCTTCTCTTTCGTCTGAATTTATTTTAGATACTGATGCTTCTGATCATAGAACTGGGTCGGTTCTTTCTCAGAAGCAAGATGGAATCGAACGTGTCATAGGTTATTATAGTAGAGTTCTTTCTAAATCAGAGAGAAATTATTGCGTTACTCGTCGTGAACTCCTCGCTATTATAGAATCGTTAAAACATTTTCATCATTACCTTATCGGTAAACCTTTCATCATTAGGACTGATCATTCTTCTTTGACTTGGTTATTGTCGTTTAATGAATTAGATGGACAATTAGCTCGTTGGTTAGGGAAATTGGATCAGTATGACTACAAAATTATCCACATGAAAGGTAATTTACATGGAAATGCTGATGGACTTTCAAGACGCCCTTGTGAAGATTTTTCATGTAAATATCGTTCCAGAGTAGAAGAAAAATTCAATAAAGAGACTATTTGCCGTATTATTTTTGAAGAAAATACATCGGAGGATTGGAAGAAGAGTCAAGCAGAAGATGAGGCTATTTCTTTTATTTGTCAAACGAAGGAATTACAGAAAAAAATACCATGGCAAGAAATTTCTTCGATGGATGAATTCACTAAAATTTATTGTTCACAGTGGGATTCGTTTGTGTTGATTAATGGAATTTTGTATAGAGAATGGGTTTCAACAAATTTAGATCATAAAATTCGTCAATTGGTTGTTCCTATAGACAAAATCAAAGATATTTTAGAAGAAGCACATGATTCACCATCTGGAGGACATTTCGGAGTAAACAAAACTTTAGATAAAATTAGAAAAAGATTTTATTGGGCTACTTGCAAGAGAGATGTAGAAAATTGGTGTAAATCCTGTGAAGTTTGTATTGCAAAGAAAGGTCCCCCAGATAAAGGCCATGGTGAGATAAAGATTTACAATTCAGGAGTTCCATTCGAACGACTTCAAATGGATATTTTAGGTCCCTTTCCACTTTCTTCTTTAGGCAATAAATACCTCTTAGTTGTGACAGACTGTTTCTCGAAGTGGGTTGAAGCCTTTCCTCTCTCTAATGTGAGAACAAAAACCATTGCTGAGATTTTCGTTGATCAGATTATCTGTAGGTATGGGGTACCTTTAGAAGTAAATACTGATCAAGGAACAAATTTCGATTCGAAATTGATTAAAAATTTGTCTGAGTTGTTAGAAATTAAAAAGACAAGAACATCACCATTAATACCCACAATCAAACGGACAAGTAGAAAGACAACACCAAACACTACTTCACTATCTCACAAAATACATACACGACAATCAGAAAGACTGGGATCGCTGGGTTTCACTATTTCTGTTAGCTGACAGGTCCTCCAAACATGCGACGACCGGAGCTACTCCAGCTGAGATGTACACCCGTTTTTATCTGAGGCTTCCTTTGGACTTAATTCGAGGGCGTCTACCAAAGGAGGTCGAGATTAAAGGAGACGGAGACTACGTACACAGGCTTCGGACACAGCACGAGACCGGATTAACTTACAATCGGAAAAGGCAAAACCTTGGTACGACAAACGAGCTCTCAACGTTGAATATTCCCAAGGACAAAAAGTTTGGTTCTTCAACCCTCGAAGAACTAAAGGAAAAGCGCCAAAACTACAGTCGAATTGGGAAGGACCTTGGGAGGATGTGAAAAAAATCAACGACGTCGTCTATTGTATTCGTAGTTCACCAAGACATAAATCTAAGATAGTCAACATCAATCGTCTTGGGACTTACACTGAGACAGATACCCATCAATAAAGACTGCTCTGCTCACGGTTCTTTTGAGCTGTGGTTTTTCCCGTGGGCGTGAAGGTAAATACCGGAGCAGAGACTTGAGGTGAGGTTCCACGGCACGTAAACTTCCCCCCTCTTGTCTGAAGACTGATTTAGACCGACCCTATGGTAAAGATATAAGAAGGATGATTGAAGTAGATTGTTTAAGAGACGGCTCCGTCTCAGTCCTGTTAAGTGATGATTGGAATGGCGTCTGTAAGCATTGCTCGGTAACTTGATACCTAGGCTGGATCAAGGTAGAGGATGTTGGCGTCAGTTCCTGTAAGTCATCATTGGATTGTAAGAGAATCAACCCATTGAAAGATGGATGGTTATGATTGTCGAGACGACAATCTGAAAAGGAGAGGGCAATGTTGTGACCGAGCCTGAACGTTGCACGATTCGAACGTCAAGAATCGCGCATAGCGACCCTTAGCAACGAGATCAACGACGTCGCGGATGTTATTGTTTACAGTCAGTCTGATCGTGACAGCTGATGAGCTGAGTTGTATACGATTGAATAAAGAGAGTTCGAGTTTGAGTTACACTTTTATAAATAACGTGTTGTTATTTTACATTAACCCGTACCCGGTCATAACACTATATTCATAAAAGAATTAATGTGCTAGGTGGCCTCGGACATTTTTCCAATAAATGTTTTGCTAAAAAACATGTGATTGTCTCGGGGACAGCCGATAGAAGTGAATACTTAAATAGATGGTGTGGAATTTTGGAAAATTTTGAATAGTTCCGTTGCCAGTGAATCAAACGTATACGAAGTGAGAAATGTACTAGTCTTTGCAATAAGTCAATAATGTTTACCTGCAAACATTTTGCGCATATTAAAAAAGTCACGTCGTCTAGTTGACGCAAAAAATTGAAGTACCATGAAAAGGTACCGCTATATTAGCGTGACCAAAATCCGAGAAAACCCGATAGCCGCTTACAGCGTATGTAAATAAATGCGGCTGATATGTAAGGGAAGAGCTGAGCTGTGCGGGCATGCGGCGCAGAGTGCGTGGTGTGGGGAGAGAGCTGCCGCTGCTTTCGTGACGACAATCTGTCACGCCGCCATGACGGTCGCCGCTCGCCGATTCACTCCCCAGTAAAATTTGTACCCGACGAGCATATAGAAGTATTCACTTCAAAAATATTTTAAAAAAAGAAGAAATAAAAAATTTGTTTACAGTAGAATAAAAGATCCTTATCACCCGAACATATAAACCGTAGAAAATCATAATAAAAATAACGCACTATATAGGTGTGCTCGCCGGTCGAGCGGTGAGATTCAAGCTTCGCGTCTAATACTTCGTGCGCGAAAAGCGTATTGATACCGCTCCGTAAACAGGCCTCTCACACTCGCACGAATATAATTGCCGTGTGCGCAGCGCGTAGACAGGTTTTCGCGAATTTTCTTCCATAGTTGCTACCTCCTAGAGGAAGCTTTGTAATAGTCAAATTTTCAGTTTCGCTAAAACTTCGTAGAAACACATTTGGAGATGTTTTGAATCATGAGTTTTGAGAAAATGTCCGTATAGATGTGTGTGCGTATACCATCATAATTCTGAAACCACGCGACCGATTGTAATAAAATTGGACATGCTTATATGTTTACTGATTTTCAATTTGGGTACATTTTATTTCAAGATTCTAACCATTGTATGACCATTTTATGGCCATTTGATGTCTATTTTTTGATTTTTGAAAAACTATTTTTGCTTTTTTCTTAAACTTAATAGTCAAGACTTTTGAAAAATTATGATAAAAAATAGATAATATCTACTTCCTGTAAAAATGTTAAGCCATTTTAAGAAAAACCGTTCTGTTTTAGTTGATATTTACCTTTGACCTTTTAAAAATGCAAAAAATGCTTAGATCGCCTATGACTTGACCCTCGGTAATTCGAAGAATTTTTTGAAAAAATTTTGAAATAATTCATGAGACCCTTGGAACACTTCGGGAACATATTCCTACAGTTTTAAGAGAATAGAAAAAGAAAATTAAGCAGCAAGAGAAAGACAACAAGATGCTTTACGGTAAAGAAAAAGATATCGGCAAATGGCTGGTAGATTAAGGGGAAGAAATGTGCACACTGCACTAATTAACTTAAACCTGCATCGAGATGGAGACACAGGTGTCAAGGTGGAACGAGTCCACAGATGTCTGACAGGCGAATACAGCCCAAACGATTTGGAGCCGTCACTGCACTAGGATCCAGTGGATATCAAGGCTAAGCGAGTGTCGATGCGCAGAACATTTATACGATCGGTCTGCGAGTAATATCGACAGACGATGTGCGGCACAACAGCCGTCCCGCACCCACTGGAATGTATCTTCAACGACGCTATCATGCGCGATCGACTCCAGAAGACATTGAACAGACCAGAAGTCGGCAAGGAGGAGAGTCGCCTAAGCAAGAAGCACCAATAGAAGCAATCAAACAAGAAAAGGCTGAAACCATCACGGGTATAGACGGAAAAGAATACGTCATGACACTAGGCATGATGCAGCACCTCGAAAATCTGCAACGCTCAATGCACAAACTGCGCGAGCAAGTACAAGGATCGCAGGCGGAAGCTAGAGCCTCTAGCACCCAAGTAAGCAGCGCGACAGGCCACGCGCTGGCGAGAGTAATCTTCTCCGAGGACGCGACAAAAAGTACGCCTGCAACCCCAAGAAATGTCTGGTCAGACAGCAACATCAGAGGGGGACTCGCAAAAGGGTTAAGAATAACAGATGCCCTGACAAATCTAGAAAATAATAGAGGAAAGCTAAGAGATATCGTCGGAACAGTACGCAAATGGGACATGCAATTTGCAGGCACGAGCGCAGAATGAATCGAAAGATTTTTGAGTCAGCTAGAACAGAATATGGCAAGCGCAGATGACGGATAAAGAAACGCTAGCTGCACTGCCCTATGTATTTACAGGCCTACCAGCTGAACGGTATCACACCAACAGACAAATGGCAGAGCTGGGAGGATTTTCGTGGCGCAGTACTGCGCTGGTATGGAACGAAAAGGCGGCTACAACAACGCCTAGCCTCCGATGTAGAAACAAGATACCAGGGCGCGCACCAACCCGTGCGCGACTATGTGACGTGCCTACTGGGAATGATGAAAGAGATGAAACCGCCTCCAAACGTAGATAAAGCCCTAGATATTCTACATGAAAATCTGCGGCCAGAATTACAACAGTTAACACTTCGCAGAAGTTCTTTCAACTGGGACAGCTTCCGAGAGCTAGCAACGGAAGCAGAGATCGTAGTAGCTAGCGGAGAGTACTACAGAGCACCTCCAGCCCATGTAAAAACGCTATATTCCAACGTAGCGTACAGATCGCCATCATCAGCACAGTCAGCAACAACGAAACCCACTAAGATAGCAGCAGTAGCAGTTGAAGCGCCCGGCAACTCCAACGAACAGTTGGCGGCAAAAGTAACACGAGGGCGGAGGGCTAAAGCCGCCCCGCGACTAAGGTCTCCGGAAAGATGTGTTCCAAAAGGCACACGGCAAAGCGTAACCCCACTCACATCGGGAATAAAGCTTGGCGCCGAGACAGCGGCGGGTCTTAGCGAAGAGACAGTAGCGTAGGCGACGGACAAGAGCGCGCAAAAGTCGATGCGTTCTCATCCCTGTTGGCAACGTCCGCCGACGTAAAAGACGATGAGGCAAGTACGGAGCTCAGCACATAGAACCTGGCAGGATCGACAGCAAGCTTGATGAGGCGATAACGAAGATCCTGGGAAGTCAAAAAAGTAGCACAGATAACCGCTTAACCGTATTCTAACCGCAAATGTCCTAATAATCGAAATTCCGCTAAGGTAGCCGAGATACAAAGACAACCACCGATAATACACTCTATTCGTGACTCTCGTGTTTCCCAAGGTTTGGTCTTAACCAGGCGCACTCACACTCCAAGATATCCACAAATACACTTGTCCTTCCATATAACTTTTCCGATCATACTCCTCTAATTGCCCGCGAATATTACAGAC
Source organism: Nasonia giraulti (assembly GCA_016647725.1). Taxonomy (NCBI): domain Eukaryota; kingdom Metazoa; phylum Arthropoda; class Insecta; order Hymenoptera; family Pteromalidae; genus Nasonia; species Nasonia giraulti. The sequence continues at coordinate 57,073 of QLYP01000213.1, forward strand.
GCTGAACAATGTAGCGCTTGCTTGCGTCCGACGACTTACAGCGAGGGCCCCGTTACGCAAATAAACCCAAATTATCCGAAAGACAATAGCGAAGTTTAACTTAATCTAGCGAAGACAGCCACAAGATAGCCGCGCACAAGGTAGTTTGAATTTGCATAAAAACGGAAAACCGAAAATATGGAGCTGCGAGCCCGCGAGAAAAGCCTGACGGGAAAAAAATCAAAACCGATCAACTGACCTTAACCCTTCATTCGATGACTCCAGGGAACATTTCCGACAACCACAAAAGAAAGCACCGTCAAATGAGGAAACAAAGAAAGCCTTTTCTCTGAAGAGCTGCTGTTCGCACGTCCGTTCAGGATCCACCGGGGCAGGAGAGTGACAAACGAGCAAGCAGTTCGCGCCGCTGAGTCCTGTCACACGGTGGGGCCAAATGGAAAAAAATGGACAAAAATCTGCTTCACTTCTGGTTGTGAACAAAATAACATCTACCACGGTAAAAATGTTCGTTTTTAAGTATATTTTATGAATCTTTTTTCCTCGCAGTGATTTCTATTCACATGAAAAAAGTGCCCAAGATGTGAAGAATGTTATCAATTTTTCATAATTATTAAAATTCTTAAATCGGCAATAACTTTTGACAGGAAAAAATCTTTGTTTTAAAAATTCTTATAAAATGCAAAATTTATGTGATTGGAAGGTATGTATGAAATTATTATCGAATTTATTATATTATATTAGTAATGTCATCAACTATCAGAATGCCATTAAAAATGGGCAAAAGTGCGTACCTACGTATTTAAAAAATAGAATTTGTTATAGTGGCAGTGGAAATTTGCTATCGTTAAAATTTACAAAAGAACGACGCATTATTATATATGCACATATAAATATATTCCCCAGATACTTTCCGTACCAACATATTACATTAGTTTTATTTATTATCGGATGGGGAAGGATGGGGCCAATTGGTACAGGGGCAATTTCATATTTTACAATCTTCTCCTATTTGCGTGGCATTTGGTGATATAATAAATGAACTAATGCATAAAAATGAACTTTTCTACCCATATTTCACTAAATAATACGCCAATTTAAATTTTTAACAGAAACTTCGTTATTTTTGAGTCTCATTCTGTAACTTTGGGGTTACGTAATAGTTCGTACGTGAATCGTGTGCATACGTTGCGGTTCCGCGGATAAGGATATCTTCGTAGTACTCTTCAAAATAAAAATTTTGACGCCCGATAGGCCCCCAAAAATTTATTTTAAGGTTAAATGCTAACAGTCGTATGATTTTTAGTCGCCTGGGGGCAATTCGTAAAGTTATGCTGGGGTAAATTCGTAATTCGCGTATTCTATAATGTTGTTTCAAATATTTTTATTTTTAAGAAAAACTATTTTCCTACACGGAGAAATGAACTTGGGTATATTGCATGAACGCACTAATTGTAAGAAATAATACCTGAAATAATACTCGTGTACAAACTAATTACTAAGTTTATATTATTTGTCTTTAACTCAGATTCGTCTATAGCTTTCTTAGAGAAAAGTGTGTTAGCCATGCTTCAACTTTATTGACAATGTCTAAATATTTTGTGAAAAATAAATATATCTTGCCTTTTGGAAAGACAACGTAATTGAAACTATAGACGAACAAAAGGAGGCTATAATTTTATACCTTTTAAGAAAATGATTTTGTTTTTCAATACATCCAATCAGAAGAAAAAACTCGGGAGAAAGCAAATTTACTTTATCGTAGAAAAATATTATTGTGAGTGTTAGAACATATTTTTGCACTTTACAAAATATTGAATTGTTTTATACATTTTCGCATCAAACTGCACCTTTTGGTAGTTTACACAAATCTTAAAAAAAAATAAAATAGATAATAGTTTATTGTTGATTACGAGATTCTTTTTTTCTTTTGTCTGCGATAATTACTCACATGCTATTATGATTTTGCGCATAATTATATGGAAATTTTGTTAAACATTAATGAATAGTATATTACGCTACAAGGGCAGAAAGGTTGAAATTCCTGCACTGCGCGACATGATGCCAGAGGCGAAGCCGAGGGCATCATATCGCGCAGTACAGGGCTTCCAACTTTCTGCCCATGTGGCGTATACTATTTTTCTTTATACCCGGTCGAAAGTACGTCTACTAATTAACTCCAATTATCAAAAACAATGCAATCACGTTTAAGCCGACTGCTCTTTTGGACGAACCTCTCTCTCTTTCTGCTACTTACTTTTCTGCAGGGATTCGATGCCTGCCCCGATATTTGCCAGCACTCGCTTCGCTCGTGCTGCTGGTCGGGGACAGGCATCGAAAACACATGCAAAAGTCAAATACAAAGAAATAAACACTGACTCGCAACACCGATAAATCCAAAGCGGCTTTAAGGTTATACACACTAGCTATAGTACGGATCAGCAGACGACATTGCGGAAGAGCCCGCACTTTGGGGTCGATTACATGCGTGGAGCGACATTTGCCAGCGAAACGCGAAATCGCTAGATTTATCGAGCGAACAGACGAAGCGCGCAGTTTGAATAATGGTATACTGCTACTTTATAGCACTTTAACAACTACTCACAGTAATTTCGATTTAAAACATTCACTTACTAATTTTAATATGAAAAGTTAATATTCAACATTTATTAAATCAAGCTCAAAATCATGTCAACACAACATTTCCTATCAGGGAACATAACCTAACAACTGTAGCACTCATTGAAATTTAATTATGGCGTGCAATGCGCACTGTACTCTCTGATAGTACGTAGCTTTGAGAAATTGAGGTTATAGTACGCGCGGTCGTCCCGCCGCGACTATGGAATTTTTGCTCCCGCTGTTGTAGAGGGCGCGCGTGAGATCTACCAATGCACAAATCTTAGGCTTCCTGCATTGAAATCGATGCGGGATGTGCGTACTTTCGACCAAGGTATAAAGAAAAACTATTTTTAGGCAAAACCGCGACACGGAAGTGCCTTATAGTTTTGTCATCGAAAAATGTGTGAGATGCGATATCTCACGCAATTTTTGACCGATCGGGCTGAAATTTTGGAAGGAGTCTCCTCTCGTGCAAACCTAGAAACTAATCTTTTTTTATCCCGATCGTCTACGATTTTTTTTTTAAATGCGGGCAAAATTCGTTCAATTTTTGCGTATTTTTTAAATAAAAATGTTGGTGTTACACGATTATCTGTGAGAGACTTCTATCAATCGGGCTAAAAATTGGTGTGCGAACTTTCCTCGTAATGGTAAGATGCCAAATTTATTTTAGGCTTGATCCTGCATGTATACGCAGAATGCGGTCACATCCAAAAATCGCTAAAAACGGGTTTTTGGCTGTAACTCGCGCTTGTTTTTTTTTATAAAATATATAAAAATAGGTCGCTCTAAAGATTTATACCAAGATGCATCTGAGAAAATAAGACGAAGAAGAAATGATGCTTTAGCTGATAGTGTAAGCATGGATGAGCTTTGTAATACTGCCAAAAAGAAAATGAAGTTAGACGGAAATAGAGACGGAGCAAAGTTAATAGATAAATGTTTTGATCATGAATCTGCCACTGAGCTAATGACTACTATCAAAATTTGTCAGAGTTTAACAATGAAAAAACTGACACCTAAGGAAGCTTAAGAAATGTTGATAACATGTAATCTAACAAAAGGTTCCTATAACGAGATAAGAAGTAGAGCTCGAAGACATGGACGTGATTTATATCCATCTGAAAACTTTTTTGATAAAATAGCTGCCTATTTATCGAGGCCTTTTCAAATTCTGTCAAACTTAAAAATATTTCAAGCGCTTAATTCGGATTTCTACTACTTATTATTGAGAGATGATTTAATTTTTATATATTTAATTAATATATAAGCTCAAATTATAACATAGCAACAATAAAAATGTTTTATTGTTTCTTACAAAAAAAAAATTGGCTTCATCCTGCCCGAAATATCGATAATAAAATTTCATCTCGGTTTGAATCTCACGCTTTTTAATTATAATAAAATTAATTATTGTTATTTTTTATAAAGTTTTTCGGCAAATTTTGGAAATCTACTAGAACTGGCTCAGTGTTGTCTTGAGTTCATCTCGAATATGTTCAATCTACAGAATATTAACTAAAAAATGTTGTTCTATTTTTATATTTAATTTCAAACTAAAAATTGAGTCTATCAATGCAGCATACTAATTTTATTTTTATTTTTTCATGAGTTTTTATACTTATATAGCATGAGTTGCCAAATACGACAATGACAACTGTCTGGACTGATCCCGAAGCCCGATTCTTCCGACTCAGCGCGATCCCCTTTTCACGATTCTGACAATTGCGTGGGTAGGACTCACACCACCTAGTGATACTATAAAAGATGCATGTAAATGCTTAAACGCTTATTTATCACTTGCTTTACGATTCAATACGCTTCGGTACGTGATCGGTAGTTTAGGTTCGAAGACGATTGATTAAGTAAAATCGTAGAGTTAGCAACACGCATTTTCTGGGCATATTAACACACGTTTCTCTCTATCTATTCATACTATTCATTAATTTTATTCATTGATTATGAGTAACGATAAACAAACAAACGCATTCACGGATAATCAATTATATTCGATCATCGCCCCAGTATTTTCGAAGCAATCATCAGCTTTACCCCTCACTAAGAACAAAACCATCGACCCTCATACGTAAAAATATTCGTAGTACGGTTTATTGATAATCGTATTTCTCAATACAGATTGTCAAACCAAAAAAAGGCATACAATGATTGATGAAAAGGTAATTTACTAACATGATTTTATTAATTTATGAACATTACTCGCGGAAAATTCTTTTAGTTTTATTGGCATTACTACATTACAATACGATTTATGATGATTCGAAACTTACATTGAAGCTGTTTTTTTGTAGTTAAATTTAAGATATGTAATATAAAATGTTAACCATGTCTCCTAGATGTATATATTATAAGTAATGACTAGTTCTCGTAAACTTTCTCTTGTAAAATTTCCGTTAAGAACCTAGAAAACATCACTTTAGGTAGTCAAATTGGTTTATATCTATTTCGACTATCCTTATGTGGGTAACGATATTTTTTCATATCCAGGATGTACATCACTATTATTTAATTAATCATTATTATTAAAATGCAAACTATTTTTATTAGTCGTTTATCAATAAAAACATTATTTTTAGGTTTGCAATGCTTTACACGATACGTCATCACAAAGGTGTTTTGTTTGTTAATTGTTTGCTCAATAAGCCAACCGAGGAATCAACCTTACAGCATGGATTTTCAGTCCTCCATGCACATATTCGATTGGAACTTGTTATACATATTTTCTATCGCATGGAACTTAGAGTGTGGAGGGTAAATAATTCATATTTGCAGTTTCGGATATTATCTATTTGTCGATGAATATAATTCTACCTGTTTTACTATTTGATGTTTTGCAATATTAAGTTAAATATTAACGATGAAGTACAATGCAAGTCAAACAGCAGGTATTTACATAAAAATTGTAAAAAAGCTTGAAAATGAATGAAGTAAAACCATTTGTCCGCTATATAAATAAATATCAATAAATAAAGTTGTCATAACATATTCTTATCATCATCATCACAACAAATTAGAAATATAATTTAATTTGAAACATAATAATTTGCGGTGATGCGATAATAAAAATTTGATTGTTTATATAAAGGTTCCAAAGAAAAATGAATGCTCGTAAAAAGTAGATTCAAGATGGGCTTCATGAAGAGATTGGCATATTAGTGGATGCTCCATCACATGGCTCTGGAAACATTAATGATGGCAACACAGCTAGAAGAATCTTTAACAATGTTGATGTTGTTGCACTAATTACAGGTATATATATTTTGTATTATCTAGCTATATAGTTAAATATATAGCTGAGCTTGCCTGTTTCATATACTAATTGCGTATGTTAAATGACGTACGTGTGTGAAAAATTTGTTTATATATATA
>QLYP01000213.1:63478-77374 GCA_016647725.1 Nasonia giraulti
AATATTAAGAGAATAATTGACTTAAAATGTGATTATGCTTTGCTGACCTCAAAGCCATTTTGTAAGGTCAAAAGTGCAAAAATGCAATATCAAATGTTATGTGGAGTCCATATTTATATCCTAACTTTAGTGTTGCCCAGGAACAACGACGTGGACGTAATAGGATTGTGTTCCCTTTGGGGTGCTTGATTAGAGTGAGTCTCCTTGCCTCTCACTTTTATTATGTACAGATTTGAATGTAGGTGCCCAAAGACACCACCATTTTTTTGGATTCTATTCAGTTCTTGGTATGTTTTCGTAAGCGAATTTTTATCCTATCTTTAACGTTACTCAGGAACGACGTGGACACAATTGGCTACTAATTTTCCTCATCGAATTTTGCCTGAATTTATTGTTGAAATAAATAATTTATTTTGTAAAGATGATTTTTCATGTTGAATTTTCCCGCGACTCATTGTTGAAATAGACAATTTTTCTAATAAGAGATCTCTTTTCATATGAATTTATCCTCTACTCATTGTTACACTTAGTATTCAATAGTTTACTAGTTATTGAATAGTTATTGATTAGCCAAACTAATCAAATATCATTTGTTTAACATTTTCTCTTTTTCATTCATTGACCTTTATTTTTTCTATTAAAATTTATTACTCATCGAAAGCTATCTAATTTGTTCAGTTTGGTAAAAACAAAATTTTTTATTGAACTTGTTATAAATTTTTAACAATGGCTGATTATCCAGCCGCTGAAAGGGTTGATATTTTATTGATTCTTGGTGAATCTAGACGTAATTATCGATAAGCTGCAGCCTTGTATCGAATTTGATATCCCGATAGAAGACATCCAAGTCATACAACCATTCGTGAGATTTACCGTAGAGCTCAACAAGGGCAACTAGCACGGGTTAGAGAACGTCGTAATTACAACGAAGATGATCTTCGTGTAATGGTCGTTTTAGCAATGGTTCATTTGAATCCCCACGTTAGTACCCGTGAAATTCAAAGGCAAAGTGGTATACCTATGGCTACTGCTTGGAGAATACCGAGAAGTCAACGTTATCATCCATATCATATTACTTTGACTCAGGATCTCACACCTGGTGATATGAGGTTAAGGCTACAGTTTTGCCAATGGGCACGACAAATGATTGCTAATGATCGTCACTTTTTTCAATACGTAATGTTTTCTGATGAAGCAAAATTCAAAAGCAATGGAGAGCTTAACCGACACAACTGTCATTATTGGTCGAATGTTAATCCGCATTGGTACAGGCAGATAGATAACCAAAATCGTTGGAGTCTTGATGTTTGGTGTGGAATTGTTAACGGATACCTTGTAGGCCCATACTTTTTCGATGAAAATGTAAATGGCCATAATTTTTTACAGTTGCTGAGAGAACGTCTTCCAGTACTTCTTGAAGAAGTAGATTTATACACAAGAGCAAGAATGTGGATTCAATTAGATGGAGCTCCTGCGCACTATGCTCGAATAGTTAGACAATATCTTAATCAAAATTATCGTGACAGGTGGATTGGACGCACTGGACGTGGAGATTTGGGTGTTCGATGGCCACCGAGATCTCCAGATATGACATCACCCGATTTCTATTTGTGATGGTATTTGAAAGATGTTGTTTATGAACATGAAACTACAATAAGGGAAGATATGATCCACAGAATTCAAACCGCTTGTGAAAACATCCCAAGAGCTGTATTACTCAGAACAGTAGAACATTTTCAGCAGCGAATTGAATTCTGTATCCAACAAAATGGTGGTGTCTTTGAGCACCTGCGTTGAATTTTGAGCAAAAGTGAGAGGCAAGGGGACTCATTCTAATTAAGCACCCCGAAAAGTGAGAGGCAAGGGGACTCACTCTAATCAAGCACCCCAAAGGGAACACAATCCTATTACGTCCACGTCGTTGTTCCTGGGTAACGCTAAAGTTAGGATATAAATATGGACTCCACATAACATTTGATATTGCATTTTTGCACTTTTGACCTTACAAAATGGCTTTGAAGTCAGCAAAGCATAATCACATTTTAAGTCAATTATTCTCTTAATGTTTATTACAATAACAAAATGATAATCCTACGAAAAAATTGAAAGGAAAACAATCTTAGGCTGATACTTCTTATTTGACCTTGAATTGACCTTCTCAAGGTCACTAAGGCAACCTTGAAATGTCATTTCCGACGTAATTTTTTCCGCTGCTCGGTATTCTGAGGTCAAAAATAGGGGTTCCCTTTAAAAAAACACAAGGACCTTCAAATGACCTTGAAAATCGAGTTCAAGATCAAAGGTGATGGTGTCATTAGATGGCCCCTTTTGCCCCCTTCAACTTTTGTTAAGGTCATTTTTCGTTAAAATTATTTTTTCCATGGTTTTTTGTCGTGGTCGGATTAAAATGAAACACCCTGTATATATGGGTGATTCTCTGTAAAATCGAAGATATTAGAATTTTATTTTTGCCAAATTGTATATACATGTTTTATATGTTGTACCTGACTCCCAAAAAAATTTTAGCGCGATCCCTTCATTTGGCTTCGGGTTCTGGCTGGTTAAAGTTTAGGTTTCAAGCAATTTTCGCATTTTTTTCACCTATTTTCAATGATTTGTAGCTCATAAGGGATGCATTTTTAACTAAAACTATCCGGATACTGTATTGAAGTTGTCGGAGTCCGGATCAAACATTTAGGTTTTCATATTTTAAGGTTTATAATGAAAATAAGGTAGCCTCAACACACACACAGATATATATATATATATATATATATATATATATATATATATATATATACATATGGCTTTAAGGGTACTTTTATTAAAAAATTCAGAAAATTTTACAAAAAAAAGTATATTTATGTTTATAGTGAAAAATGCTTTCCTGAAGAGCTATGAATTAATTAATTATTGCTGAAAACCCAATTATTGCCAAAATTGACATCTTTGGCTCCCTACCATTTTGGTAAAAAGTAATTTAAAAATCTGAAAAAATTCAGGTGCACTGGAAACTGTTTCTGGAACATATTTACCGTAGGTTGAAGAAGCAACAAATTTTTGATCTTTGATTTGACCATGAACGACCTAAATATACATATATATATTTTTGTTATATATAGTATATAAGTGCACGCTAGTAAATACTGTGCCCACATCTCATTTATTATGGTTAAAAATGTAAAATACAACGATCTAACTTATTATCGGTAAAATCGAAAAAGGACATTCTAAAAATGAGGTCAGGTTTTGAGATGGGACAAAAAATATAGACGTCCGCGGGTTTCGGGGGAAACGGATTCGGAAACTAGGCACTCTGACGAAGATTTTCCTATCCTTGAATTATTTTTTCAAGCATTTCTTCGAGTGAAGACAGCCCGTGATCACTTTTTTTATTTTCTGGCCCACTGTGCGTCGCCGCCTCTCCTGTGCCGCCGGCTCACGCTCTCGCCTATTGGCTGCCGCCGCGCGGGATTTCTGTCTCGATCTCGCTTTCTGCCTACAGGCTCACGCGCACCGTTCTCGTTCGTTGTGCAGCGGCCCATGCGTTGCGCGATTCTACTCGTAAACTTTTAGAGCTGATGCCCGGAAAATTCAAACTCTCGCGTTCCTTACAACGGACAGCCATACGCTCGCAGATAAATTAGAGTTTAGCAACTCTGAATTACGGAACCTAAAACAACAAAATGTCACTGATGTCAGGGCCCTTGACCCGAGTGTACAATTATTAAATTTCGAGCGCGATACGCAGCAGTTTATGTTCCCGACACTTTGTGGAATACTGCATCGCCGATCTAGCTGCATCGGACTCTAGCGCTGTCAGACTCCACCAGGGCTCCGCTATCTGCGTACAACGCCTTATGATGCACGTGCCGTTACTTGAGCGTCCTGTCAAGTCCTTGGCTCCTCTGTTGCCGCGCCAACTTGGTCCGTCGTCTTCTCTCGCCCCTTCTTGACCTCTGCGGGAGCTGGCGACGACCGTTGTACTTTCGTCCTTTTTCGAACAACTCTCCTACTCCGGCATCGTTTTGCTCAAAACAAACACACGCTATTAGCCACATACACTCAGACTCATTTACTCGACCTTGGGACACTGCCCTATCTTCTCCCGAACTTTGTCACATGGTGAAATTTCACCATGTTACAACCTAGAGTTGGCGGCGATGAAAGGAGGATCGCCGAAATTGGCATCGATGGGCTAAGCGAATGTACAAGAGCAAGAGCGGGAGGCGCTTAATGCGCTTCTGGACAAGATAATCGGCCCGGACGTCGAAATGCAGTCGACGAGACCGATAAAGCAGAAATACTTCCCGGTCTCGAGGAAACTAGAGGAAGAAATGTACAGACAAGTGAGAACCATGTTTACAGCAGGAATAATTGAACCATCGAATATTGCATTGTCAAGCCCAGTGGTGATGGTGCGAAAAAGTAACGGGAAATATCGATTTTGCGTCGATTTCAGGAAGATTAACACATTCACGCGATGTGACACGTACCCGTTACCGCAGATGAATGCCATACTGCAAAAATTACAGCAGGCGCGCTACATATCTACGATAGATCTCATTGTCAGTAGCGCGTATCACCAAATACCACTGTGCGAAGAGAGTAAACAATATACGGCATTTACGGTACTTGAATTGGGATTATTTCAGTTCACGCGGCTCCCATTTGGATTATTCAAGACCGGAGCCACATTTCAGCCACTCATGGATAAAATTATTATTATCCGCTGACACGGTTGACGAAGACAGATCAGCCGTATATCTGGGGCGAGGAACAATAGAGAGCATTTAACGGGATCAAAGCTCTGATCGCCTCAGTGTCGGTACTGTATAGTCCAGTTTTTGAACAGGAGTTTGTTATCCAGACAGACGCCAGCGACAGGGAAATCGGGGTAGTGTTGACACAAGAGGTCGACGGAAAGAGCGAGTGCTCGAATTTGTAAGCCAAGTACTTATGCCTGCAGAGCGCAATTATACAGCAAGCGAGAGAGAGAGAGAGAGAGAGAGAGAGAGAGAGAGAGAGAGAGTGTTTGGCTGTGATATTCGCAATAAGACAATTCCGCCAATATATAGAGGATTATCACTTTAAAGTGTTAACGGACCATGGCAACCTCCGATGGCTCTGCAATTCAAAAAACTCCACTGGAAGACTCGCACGCTGGGCGCTAGTTACAGGGAGTTACAAATACACGATCGAACATCGGAAGTGCGCAAATTATAATGTACCAGATGCCTTGTCTCGTATGTATGAAGAGACAGAGTTTAAAATAGCGGCAAAAAGCAAGGATTTACCGTCGCAAGACCAATGGTATAATGCTAAGTTTAAGGAGGTCAGCAAAAATCCTACAAACTTTCCGGATTGGAAAATTGTGGATGGGGCAAGTGTACAAGTACAAAGTGGATTCTGACATAGCAGATGCGTTTGGAGAAGACGAAGAGGCATAGAAGCTGGTAGTGCCCAAAGAACAACAAGAAAATGTATTTAAAAAATGTCATGATCTTTGCCTGTGAAACCGCGCACGTTCCACTCGCATTCGCTTGCTTGATCATCAAACATCATACGCTGTAACTTTGTATAGAATTTTTTTGACTTTGACAATATACTCCATACTTTTCATCTACATGCGAGTGTTCTCTTCTTTGTCTCATTCCCGATTATCCCGATCTACCGTCTACCCACGGATACGCGGAGAAAAGCGAGGTGCTCCGGGCGCCAGCTATAAATATAAAAAAGAAGCTATACAGGTACGCCCCGATGTCTTTGTGGACCTGTACAATTCATGTCTCGTAAAAGGGACGTTCCCTAAAAACTGGAAGAAGCAACGCCCGGTACTACTACCAAAAGGAAATAAGCCACCTTGGAGTGGAGAAGCTGCCTCATACAGACCACTCTGCATGCTGGACACCCAAGGCAAGATTTTAGAGCGCATAATCGGCGTTAGAATGGACCGAGTCATTGAAGAACCAGATGACTTAGCAGAATATCAATACAGCTTCAGGAAAAAACGCTTCACTCTTGACGCCGTAAGCTTAGTAGTCGACACCGCTAGAACTGCAATAGAAGGAAAAAGATGGAAAGGAAAATCCAAGAAGTACTGTGCTATTGTTACACTGGATGTTGAAAATGTGTTTAACTCAGCCAGCAGGTGCAAGATACACGAGGTACTACGAAAAAAAGAGGTACCCGCATATATAAGAAGGATTATGTCTGACTACCTGGAAGACAGAACCCTATTTATAACACAGAGAACAGCACGAAAACCTATCAAGTATTCGGAGGGGTCCCACAAGGGATTTTTGAAGCTGACCGCATTCTGCGTATATGTGCGGGATTAAGCTAAAAATAGAACCACAGGGTTCTGGTGGTGAGGGGAGTTTTCACACAAATTTTTAGCCCGATCGACTAAAGCCTCTCAGAGATAATCGTGTAACACCAAAATTTTTATTTAAAAATACGCGTAAAAATCTAACAAATCGTGCCCGCATAAACAACGTAGAGGATCGGAATAAAAAAAAGGTTTTTTAGTCTGTGCGCGAGGAGACTCCTGTATATCTTTCTCTCTCTGAAAATTTACAACATTATAAAACATATTCACACACACGCGCGCGCGCGCTCGTGCGGGGATACTGATAACCCCTATGTGACGCGTCCCTATAGGTGGCGGATAGGGAAATGTCCATCATCGCGTAGAGGTCTCCTCAACGTGTCGGAGTATGGAGCAGAAATAAAATATAATCCGCGGACCAAACAGGCTAGAAGAAGGAACCCCGAAAATGAACCAAATATGGATAGTAAGTTCACAATAACACTACCCCAAGCGGGTGAGGCGATAAAGCCAAGTCCCGCCACGGTTCCTGATCGTCTGATCGTGTGCAAGCCTCGGTGGCGACGCTGGCTCCATGAAATTCAGGGGGGGGGCAAACTCACAAGCTGAATACAGAGGTTCTTTAGTTAGCCACTGATGGAAACATAGCTATAATTAATAAGACAGTAGAAGAGTTCAACTGCAACAAAGAAAGAACTACCTGCTTGGAACGCAGAAGCGCACGGCTGAATCGTCTAGGCGACAAAATTGATGAACTAATCAATTTTTGCAAAGACTAGAATAATGTGCACAAGCAGATCAAAAATCTTGCTCGGGACAAAAGAGCTCTACTTAAACTTCAGCGCACCACGGGCCTTAAGGCAGCAGAACTTCGACAAGCGGTGGAAATGGTCCGACAAGCCGGTGCCGAAGTAAGAACTCTGCAAAAGCAAGCAATCTTTGAAATAAAGAATCTTAAAAAATTAACAACCAAGGTTAATATAGTAGGAACACTACATTTAAGCCAGTTGTTTAACGTGTGGGCTATGTCTTGAGCCTCCCCACACGGCCCCCCATGGGGCACGGGGCCGAGATACGCTCGGCCAACGCGATCAATGAATGCACGTTAACATTCGATGACCTACCGATGCCTGGTGACATTAAGTGGGAAGTCAACCGGTCGCTCGGATGGGCGGCGGGATCCATCCAATCCCTTATGACTCTGCAGGTCAATACCCGAGTTGTGCACTGCAACTCAAACATAGAAAGATAAACTTTCTGCCCAGCATGCGGGATAACCACTGCCATCGCGAGTCCGTTACCCTGTCGGGACAGGATTAACTATCCTGCGGCTCCCCGACCCCGTGGTACTGATTTTATCCTCCCCAGTAGAGAGTTCACAAACGTTTCCACCGGAGTGTACTAAGCAAGCTACCACGTTTTAAACGTCTCACTCGTTTTTGGCATTGGCCAACCATACATTACGCCGGAGCGTTCCCAGGGCTAGAGTCCCAAGCAGCTAGTTAGAGCCCGACTAGCTTACAAGGGCATGGGTATACTAGTTTTGATCTTCACAAATCAGATGGTCCGTCAATCACTAGACTAGTTTCAGCTCGGAACGTAACTGAATCCTTCTCGTGGGGGGTATACCGAGGCTACCGAAATCTCAGGGTTCACCCAACTGCCCTGGCAGAAATGCCACCCGCCCGGGGCTCTTCCGTTCGGAAGATAGTAGGAATACTACAAAGGGAATTTCAAAGTTGTTAAATGTTTACAGTAGAGGAAACGGTAGTAAAATCCGTGCGACGAATATACGGTCATTTGCAGACCGCGGTCATTGAAATGCCAGCGGCAATGGCTTAACAGTTGAAAGCAAAGCAGAAAATCAAGATAGGATAAGTAGTCTGCAGAATACAAGATATACAACGAGCGACACGGCCACTAAAATATTAGAAATGTCTAGGTTTTGGGCATATCGCCAAAAAGTGCACAGCAACAAAAGATCAAAGTAACTGTTGCTACGAATGTAGGAGCAAGGAATATAAAGCAAACGACTGTAACAGTCAACCGAACTGCGTACTCTGTCAGTAAAGAGGCGGCAGTAGCTACACATGCCTAGTCTACAGAACTGCAGTAGAAAAGTTAAAGAAACAAAAACAATAAAGATAGTGCAGCCCTCTCTCTCTCTCTCTCTCTCTCTCTAGAGAGAGAGAGAGAGAGAGAGAGAGAGAGAGAGAGAGAGAGAGAGAGAAAACATATTTCTAGGGTAGAGCACGTGGCGATATGTAGTGCGTTCCCAAATAAATCAGTTCGATACTAGCTAAAGTGCGCGAATTTCAAATTCTTGTCCACGGCGACCCTAAAACCATAAATTCTGAACCTAGCGAGCGCGCGAATTTTCAAATTCTATTATTTCGATAAGTGCGTTCTTAAACTGCTCATTTTTGGTATAAGTGTATTTCTGCAATCACTCGAGCGAACTTGCCTGATCTATCATCGACTCTTGCCCCATCGCCAATTACTATTAGATTTTTTCTTTTCAATATTCCTAAGTGTTTAGTCATTATCTTCGTTCATTATTGCAAATAGCTAGTTGACCGAATTTTTATATTTATTTTGATCTGGAACCTAGAAGCGCAAATGGTTTTATCTACCGGGTGTCGCAGAAACGTCGGCTTTGGCAACCTATCGTGCTCGCAGTGCAGCGCTACGTTTCATAAATCCTGTTTGGTCAAATATTTAAATTTAAAAAAGCGCAAAGCCAGTAACTGCTGCTTAAGCCACTTCAGAGATTATATGAACGTCGATCGTAACTTCTCGCAGTCCACGAACGCTCGCACATCGGCTTACGACGAAGAAGCTCGTGGCGTTAACCTTGAACAACTTGACTCCTCACTTGATTGTTCTGTAGGCGCTATTTCTACCTTAGTCGATACTTCTCAGCCTCCTAGCAACATGTCGACCTTACCGGCAAACTGGGATTCCATGACTGCCTCTCAGCAGATGGCTGCCATCTTTGCTAGAGTAGGTGCTGGCGAAGAGCGGCTCTCTAACAAAATCGATACTCTTCAAGAGGAATGTAAGGAATTGCGCAAAACCGTGGGTAACCAGAACGAGCGTATCGTGGCCCTTGAGGCGGCCAACGTAACCCAGCGAGCAGAAAGTGAGCAAATAAAGGAGCTACGCGTACGTGCCCCTGATACACCAGATCTAAGGATCACAGGGGTCCCTCGTTCCTCCAATCTACCTCTTGTTGATGTCGCCATCAAGATTCTAGCTATTCTTGACTTATTACCGCTAAAAAGCGACATCCTTGAGGTTCCCGAGCTCCCCAATAAGGCCTTTAATAATCAGGCCGATACTTCGTCTTCACAAGCGAGTAACTTGACCGGGAAATGTACCCTCGTCGTCCACTTAAAGAATTCTGCGACACGTGACTTTATTTTACGTACTAAGCGACAACATGGCCCGATAGTGTTCTCCAATATCGTCCTGGGAGCCCCGTCCCATCCCATTAATCTGTACGAAATGTCATCGCCGCTTATAAATGATCTTCGTATCCAGGCCAAAGCGCGTGCAAGGGAACGCAATTATAAACATGTGTGGGTTAAAACTAATAATGTATTCGTCCGTAAATCTGACAACTCTCGCATCATACCTATTGTCATGGAAAGCGACCTTGATAAATTGATCTGACGCCATTCAGAGCCCAGTATCCCGAAATCTTCATCTAAAAACCCTGACGCTTCTTTACGAGTTGCCCACGTCAATGTAAGCTCTCTCCGTGAGCACCTTGATCAAATAAATGATTTTTTAATGGCAAAGAATATCGATGTCTTATCTGTTTGCGAAACTTGGCTCACCCCCGACCTCGACGCCACCGTCGCTCAAATCGACGGCTATCAAATGGCACGTAACGACCATGGCCTTAAGAGCGCCAAAAAACGGGCTTTTGTTCAAGGAAGTGGTGTAGCTTGTTACATTCGTATCGGCATAAATTACAAAATACTCCAGTGCTCCAAAATCACTGAAATTGATGAGACTGAATTTATAATTCTAGAATTGGGCGTTGAAAATGACGAACGCTTTCTTTTCTCCTCGGTGTATCGTAGACCTCGGGGCCACGTCTTGAGCCGATTCTTTCTTTCGTTATCGTAATCCATGTCATTCTATAGCAATCTTATCATTGCCTGCGATTTTAACTCTAATTTGTTAGATCCAAGTAATTACTAAGGCACTCATCTAAAAACACTTATTGATGAACATTCGGTATTCCTAATCCCGAGTGGATCATCGCATCACGTCAATTCCTCGGATACCTGGCTCAATTTAATTTTAATAAATAATGATCACATTCTCATAGGTTATGAAAAGTCATCTGCCCCATTTATTTATGGGTATGATTATATAATTGCGAACTTTTGTTTACGAAATCCTGGACCAGTTAAGGCAATGCGTTGTTATCGTGATTTTTGCAGTTTTGACCCTGCAAGCTTCATTGAACAAATGGACTATATTCGTGGACAAATCGATATATCTGGCACATCCAACTTCGCAGATTTTCGCTCTCATGCTCTGCAAATCTTAGATCGACTAGCCCCTTTTATTGAGCGCCCGATTCGCAAACGTGTTGCCCCCTGGTTCAACGCGAGCTTGCGGGCGGCATGCAAGGCTCGCGATAAGTTGTACGACACTGCAAGGCGCCGTAATAGCCACGCTCTTCTTGTCAAATATCACTAGACTTGGAAAGAATTAAAGATTAAGATTAAGCTTGCGCGCGAGAAATTTATCAACGATAAATTAAGCCAAATCACTGACCATGCGAAAAGATGGCTATTCCTATCCAAACTTGGAATTGTCAGACCGCGCACTAACACTCTCCTTAGTAATTTCAAAGCCGAAGTGTTAAACATCTTGGCAATACCTCTGGTTGACTGCTTACCTATTTTTGAATTCGTACCCCTCGACTACTCTCTAGTACTTCAAACTGCTACTGAATATCTAGGAAAAGCTAAAGGGCGCAGCAGTGATGACTTATCACTACACTACTTCAAAGATGTCCTTGGCTATGTCATGAAAACAATGACTGATATTTATAACGATTCTCTGCACTCGGGAATTTACCCTTCAGGCTGGAAAATGTCACTCACTATCCCATTAAATAAAATTGCAAAGCCATTAACCTAATCGCACACGCGGCGATATAGCTAATCTGCCGCATTTTTCCAAGATATTTGATAAACTTGTGACAATACAGTTAATGGACTTCCTCGAAACGAACAATCTTCTCACTTGCTACCAATCTGGGTTCAGAAAATACTTTAACACGCAATCTGCATTAATAAAAATAGTCGAGGATATCAGAATCGGCATAGAGAAAGGTCTAGTCACCATCCTTATCTTATACGATTTTCGGAAAGCTTTCGATTCTATCAGCCACACAGTCTTATTACGAAGGATGAGGGAGATGAACTTCTCCGAGAATGTCATCAGATGGTTCCACTCATATCTGTCTGACCGATCGCAATTAGTCTTGGACCTTAATGGCTTGCCAACGGAATTCTTAAACCTATCTTCTGGCATTCCCCAAGGCTCCAACCCGGGGCCCGTGGCGTTTCTCATCTTCGTCAATACCATAGTCCATTTCCAAATCTACTTGCAATGCACACGTGACGATCTGCCAGAGTGCATTGCGCGCATCGCCCATGACACAGATGGAGTGGCTAAATGGGCCAACGATAATGGTATACAGTTAAATGCTCAAAAAACCGTGGGAGTAGTCTTCGGCTCTGTGCAAAATCTCATGCGAATCGATTTCAACTCCTTGCCTCAAATCGTCATTGATGGCACACCTATTCCATTCACCAAATTAGTGAAAGACTTAGGAGTTAAGATTACTGACGATCTGTCTTGGAACAGTCATATCTCATCCATCTGCTCGCGGGTCCATGGCCATGGTATGCTGAATCGTCTGCGATTTAGGACATACTACTTATCTAGTAGCCTAAAAAAGAAACTAGTTGCAGCATTAATCTTCCCGCATTTAGATTATGCGTGCAATGTGTTATGTGATCTCTCAGGATACTTAGACCTCAAACTGATGCGTCTTTTTAATACATTAGTCCGATTTACATTTCGTTTACCACGTGACGCCAGGTTATCATCGTATATTGCTAAACTGGGGTAGCTTCCGCCGGACAAGCGTAGAAGGTATTTTTTGGCTGTAACAACATACCAGATTTTAAAAACTTCAAAGCCTTCTTATCTTACCCCATTTCTACCGCCATTAAGCAGTGATATCCGAAGATCCGAGAGGAATCACTCCTCGGCATTCAATATACCTACCGCTACTATCACGCCCTGATAACATCGCGTACCGGACATTTTAGGGTCACGCGTGCTGGCCGCACGTGCCGTCATTGTGACGTCTCCAGGACATCTTTCGTTGGAATTTTCAAACATTTTTTTTCCTGCCATTTGGGAAGTCATAATGTTGACATTTTGGCGGCACAGCGTGCTAGCACGCGTGCTCACATTGCGACGGCACAAAACTTTGTCAGAATGTCGGCCATGTGTGCCGGCAGTATGATACCGGCACGAACGAAGGCAGAATGTCGGCATTTTGCAGTCACGCTGTGTTGGCACTCATGGCAGCATTATGATGACATTTTGAGGAACTCCATGACGGCATTGTGCCTTCGACCCGTGTTCACTCCAATAACATCACGTGCTCGTCATTTTTTGGTCACGCGTGACCAGCACGCGTGCTGCAGTTGTGCTGTCATCGTGACGTCATACGTGACAAAATTTTTTCGCCGTCCACCGACGCAGGCACGTTGCCGGCACATTGACAGCATGCGTGCTCGTCACGCGTGACAGCAAAATACCGAACATTTGCGCAGCACGCGTGCCGGTGGGACTTAGAAAATTTCAGGCCGATGTTCCTACAACTTAACGAAACGTTGAATACTCAGCGAATTACATTGTCGAGGCGGTGCAGATTGTTAATGTAGACTATTGTTCATCAATCTGATAACGTTAATTGCCTATTTGCAAGTGTTATTAATTATTATTATATTTTTTCCGGCTTTACGGCAGACTGCTAGTGTACACATATACACGAACTCGGCAGTGATTGCTAATGTTGTTAAACGTGTTGTCTGCAATATCCTGCTGATTGTTTAACTGTATATTACAATAAACAACTAACTTATACCGCTGCTCAGTGGGTTAGTTAAAAATATGTAAAAATGTGCATCTAATACACTTGATTCCTGGGTAGCGTCCTACTGGATTCGTTGCACTACGGAAAACTAAAATCCATCTAGAACGTGTAGGTCACGTGGCAGCTACAAACCTCTGGTCAATAAGTATGAATAGCTTGAGTGCAGGATGCGTACTGAACTCCTGCGGCTCGTGGTGCGAGCAAGCCACGGCGGAGACGCGCTCGGGAAGATAAACTCAGTAACGTGTATGCATATACGCAACGTTGTTACTGAGTTTAATTGCGCGCAGACGCGCCCGAAGAAGTCCGAGCGGTACCAGTCTGCGTGCACTAGAGTGAAAGAGAGAGAGAGAGAGAGAGA
>QLYP01000213.1:77404-103979 GCA_016647725.1 Nasonia giraulti
TGAGAGAGAGAGAGAGAGAGAGAGAGAGAGAGAGAGAGAGAGAGAGAGAGAGAGAGAGAGAGAGAGAGAGAGAGAGAGAGAGAGAGAGAGAGAGAGAGAGAGAGAGAGAGAGAGAGAGAGAGAGAGAGAGAGAGAGAGGGAGCGCACCTGAAAGCGAGAAAGTAGGCGTGGCTACACCGCCGAATGCTTGTTCACGCAGCTCACTACTCACCTGGGTACCTACAAAAATTTAAGTTTCAGGCGCTTGGCCCTGATCTTTAAAACAGGCATGTACGATGCACTCTCGGCTCCCCTCTCCACCGCTGACGACTAAATACTGCTGTTGCAGTAGACTACAGTAGACTACTACGTCGCAGTAGCAACCACATTTTGAGATTATTTATGTCGAGGTTATTATTTCCGAACTTTAAGAAAGCTCATTAAAAGGATATGATATTGGTTAAGAAAACAACCTTTACAAGGTAAAATATTGGCAACTATAAGTTTTGTGTCTATACTCGCTAATCTGTATCTTAGTATTATAATTATGATTTCTCCTCCAGAAAGTAAAGATATGATTAGATGGATTATTGAAATCACTGTTAAAACAATTATTTCTTATAACACGAAAAATAATTAATCTCGCTATAGCTTCAAGAAAACCTTGTATAAAGAAATGAGTAGAATCATAAATATGAACAAAGTCAAGCGAATTCCCCTTAATAATAGAAGAATAATTTTAACATAAAGCGCATTTTCATCTTAAATTTACAGTAAGATTGATTCTTCTTGGGGCAAGAATAATTTTTGCCAGTGCAGGTAATTGATGTTCACTGTAATGCACCGTTCCAAGAACATCTACATTGACTCGTCAGCACTATCCATGGTCCTGCTTGCAGTAAACGTCAACTATTATAATCTCAAGAAAAATTCATTATGAATCGCAGTTAATTTAACCGCTGTCATAACCCTGAGACGAAGGTTACAAGAGAATGCTTCGATTGATAAAACGGTAGGTAATCGCTTAAAAAATAATGATCAGGATCGGTAACTTAAATATCTATTCTCTTTCGAGTCATGGCATTAAATTATAGAAATTTTGTGTAAGATACATCGATAGATACAATTTATTTAATTTGATATACTTACGTTTAATGATATTAATTGTGCTAAATCGCTGTCAGATAAAGCACTGTTATTAGAATTTTCGTTAACCTGCAAGTTAGTTTCGTTTTCTTCTGTTGAACTTCGAGTTTCGCTAGGATCAGTAACAGCAAGTTCTTTCACTCTATCTGCATAGCGCAACGTGTTTAGAGAATGTTCACATGAGCTCATTCCAGGACTTATCATTGCAATCTGCAAAAACAAAATATATTATTTTTAATTCTGCACAAACATACTATTATTATTATTATGCATAAAATAATTTTTGTTTTGGTTATTTTAAGGACTAATTATATTAAATAATTGGATATATAAGAGATATAACATCACAATATGTGATATAGCTCAACATTATAATGTATTTTTATTTAAACTGTAAATAAAAAATTGAAATAACTAAATTATATACCCCATATTACATAATTTGTGATTATAATTGTATAGTATAATAAGACTAGAATTTTTTGAAAAAAAAGATGAAAATTGAAGGGTTGGAACTTTTATATTTAACTGTTTAAAAATTTGAAATGAAAACAAAAATAAAGTAATAATCTTAAATACAGACATATATATTTGGGAAAATGTTATAATACATTATATATGCAACAAAAGGCAAAAGGAGTGAATTTTTCACGAAGGGTGCGTTTACTGCCCGAGCGAAGTGAAAAATTGAATGTAAATGTAACTTTTAAATTAGAAGCAAAAAAAATCGATATAAGTAATAATTTAAAAGAAGATGATTCAATCTGATTCAAAATAAAACAATAATTATATACTAGTAAAAAACGCTCGCTTCGCTCGCGATTTATAAATTAATTGTGATGATATTGAAGGGGATGTCGTCCCAAAAAACACTGTTTTTCTATTACATAAAACTTTTTGAATAAAGTTTGCTAATAAAAACCGAGTCTGTAGTGCCGTAGTGTTAAGTTTAATGAATCGTTTTACCGAAAGAAAATTTTGATCGGACTTTCTGTTTTTCTAGAAGTTTGAAAATGCAAAATACTTCGAGGTGGATTTGCGAAGCTTTTGCACCGACATACCCTTAATTATTTGATGTGTCATTATTATATATACTGTTAGATATTAGATGTACACTTAATGGTAGTTAATCTTGTGGAACGTTTTTGAAATGCTAAGATTGCACGACTTCGGAAACGTTTCGTAAAAATTATTTACCGTCAAGTATATATAAATATATTCAATACAGCCAATATTCTGTAAAAGTAGTTATAGCTACTAGTACACAGGACCGGCTTAAAAATTATAGAATAAAATAGAAATAAATTTTAAGTATTAAAAAATGTTTTTAAACTCTTATTACTTATCAACTTGTATTATCATGGAACTTGATTCCTTTAGCAATTTTCGACGTAGAATTAATATCCGCTGTCAGATTTTTGAAAATTTGGATTTAAAAGATTAAAGTGTAACATTTAGTCTTTAAAAGGAATAAATTGTGCGATTTATTCTTTTAAAATGGTGGGCCGAAATTTTATTCTTTGCAAAAGATTAAACTGCGCGACTTATTCTTTAAAAATGGCAGAACGGAATTTTATTCTTTACATAAGGATAAACTGTACTTTTAATTTATTTTGTACTTGTCAAAAGTATAAAAGTAATGATTTATACTTTCTCAAAAAAGTAATCGAAGTATTTATTCTTTCCAGCGCCTGTTTATGTTCTTTAGACTTTAGAGTGTACTAGTAGCCATAACTACTTTTATAAATTGTTGACTGTATTGAATATATTTATTCATACTCGACGGTAATTAATCCTCGTGGAAAGTTTTTGAAATCTTGCTTTTGATTGGTTAGAATTTATCATCAAGTGTACATCTAATATTTATTAGTATATTTAATAATGACACGTCAAATAACGTTTCTTGCTATTTTTCAAATTAAATAAATAAATATTTACTGATTGTTGACCAGCTTAATTTATCGTATATTGTGTTGCTGTAGTGTATCTATCTATCTACTAATTCTTCGACACGTAGCCTGTGACGAGACACGAGTCTCGCACATGTAAACACATGCGAAGGCAGCTGCAATAGTCGCAAGGCATGCAAAGCGAGCGCGTGCGTAACGAACGAAAGGCTAGTCCGCACGACGCGGAATGAGCGCGCGTGCACCAACCTAAAGGCGAGTCCGCATGAGCGTGACTACGGCGGCCGGCTAGCGACTCAGCCACGACGCGCCAGGCGCGTTCATAGGGCGGACCGCGCGGCGTAACGGGCAGTTCTACTCGAGCTCCACTCAAGGGTAGTATCGTAAGCACACGTTACTACAAGGAAAGCGGGAGATAGACCCACGCCGACGAAATCGTCTTGTGAGCCCATGTGACGACTAGTTAACCGCACCGAAACTCGAAACTCCGGATTGCCGTCGTGAGCACACGAGACAACCTGGAACATTCGAACGACATCGAGTCTCGTCTACGTGTGAACACGTGAACGGCACCCAGCGTCACTGTAACCTCCTAACCAACGTCCCGATATATTGCTGCTCCCTCTGCCACTGCGAGCACACAGAGTTGAGGAAGTAACAATAATCTTGCCGACGATTCTCCAGGTCGTGCGCTCACGTCCTGGTGAATTTAAAGTTAACTTCTAACCTCCGCAACCAACTTCACACCGACATCTCACGACTCTCTTTGTCACTGTGTGCACACAGGGCAAAGAGAAGAACGAGACGAGCGACGAGGATCCGTAGAACTGTGCGCTCACGACTATACGAGTCCGAGGAACAACCTCAGAACATTGTAACACCATTCCGACCGCACCTGTGCTCGCACAGAGCGATTGGAACCGTTGTTACGCAACACATTTGGATCGGCGTAGCCATGCGCACACGACTCCACCATACCGAATAAATTCCTAACCTCGAAATCTGTCACCAACCCGTAACACCACCACCGAACCGATACACTGATGCCGCAACCGTAGAAACACAATTGTACTGAAATGACGTAGTCATACTTGTAATTTGTTAACCGCGCTAGTTCAAACAATTCCAATTGCAAAGGCGAAGTATTCTTAACGAAACGCATAATTGATTTCTGTTTCAGCCGGGATTTAACACCAGACTCCCAATACTATTATTTAGTTACAAAATATACTTCATTATTATTAAAATATAAAAACAGACTCATTTATGCTCCTTTCCCCATCAACGTTAATTATTTAACACGTGCTGCACATAAGCGGGCGGGTAAGAAAAACATCCAGTTATCGTGTAACACAGAAAAGCGTGTTTTTTCAATACTTGATCTATTTCTCGGGATCAAATCAATGAAATCACTTATAATTTGTATTATTCTCTCTCTCTCTCTCTCTCTCTCTCTCTCTCTCTCTCTCTCTCTCTCCCTCTCGCGTAGCTATCATTGTTGTTTCAATGATATCAACTTTTGTTTTTCATGAATTAATAAAAAGAGAAATAGGAAAAATAAGCCTAGGTTGATTAAAATTCATTTTATAGAAGCTGAGATAGAAATGATGCAGTTCTCAGTTAAACAGAGTATACAGGGTGAAACAGAACAATTTTTGAACCTTAATATCCTCGAAACTAACTGATTCTATAAACAGCCAAAAAATAGGGATCATTGTGCTGTATAATGCTAACTTAATCTGAAATTTGAACTTGATTATTGCTTTTTACTCCAGTTATCAAATTTCATAGAAAAACAACTTTTTTCAGTTTTTGTTGTTTTTCTACGGATCTGCCCCATGAAATGACTTGAAACTAAAGTAGTGTATAGTTCTAATGATCTTCAATAATCATGTAAATTTTTAGAAAGGTTCGACATTTAATTTTTAGGTGAAAACGATTTAATTAAATTGTCCTTTATTGCGTATAATAAAAAAACGACGAACCATAATATAAATTTTCTGCAATAAAAAGATGGGTAATTTTATTCTCTTAAAGGTACATATTAAGCAATTTACTTTAATTCGTTCTTTCGATAAATTTATCAGATAAAACTGAACTCTCAAAACTAAAAAATCGTTACAAAAAAAACGACTTGAAAAAAATGTAAACACGGACCTTTTTCTTACCATGTTATAGCAAACACTATAAAAATGAGACTTGGTAACTACATGGAAACAACCCTGGAGCTATATTATAATTTTTTGTCTGTGCTAAAGGTATTTCTAGTTGCCTGAACCACCTATAAATGACCATGGAGATGTATTTTGGCTTTCTGGCAGTCCTGGTTGGCAACTCTGGGTGATTGAACTACCTCGAGATGATCTTAAAGCTGGATTCCACTTTCTGGGTTATTAGTTGATATTCTTGGATACTTAAACCACTTGAATATGGTTCTGGAGATGGATTTGTATACTATCTGACATGATAATATTCAAAATATTGTGTCTTTAACATGTAACATTTAATTTAAAATGCTGTGTACATATACTAAAATTGTCTAAATAGATATTTTTTATTGCTAACAGGTACCTTAGCAGTGATTATTATCAAAGGACGGTCGGAGGTAAAAAACACTGTTTTTTAATGACTAAAATTTATTTAATAAACCTTTTGATAAAAAAAACCGCCCCTGCACCAGCTTAGTGTTAAGTTTATTGAATCATTCTACTAAAAGAAGATATAAACTTTGTAATTACAAAATGCAGAAGGGGAACGGGACTTTGACCGCCCCTTAATATACTTCTAGTTTTCTGATTGTAAATATAGACTATGTTCATATACTTTAAAGCTGCTTATTTCAAAATCGTCTTCTAAAAGATTAGTGGTCTCAATCTATCAAAAATTATTTGTGAAACAAGTTTTGTTGGCATCCCTATTGCGATATGTCACATAAGATTTCACAACAAAATGTTATTTATATTTGCATTAAAAAAAAACCTTCTACAATATAAAAAAATCAAGTAAATTCCTTCCAAGTATATAGAAGAATTATTTAAATACAAAGCGGATTTTCATCTTATAGAAAAAATAACATGGTTGTACTTTTCAAAATTCATCTTTTAATGCTATGATTATGATTTTGCTCATTTTTTGCACAAAATGATTTAGATTAGTTTTAGAACATTCAGATTAGATGTGAGAGAATGATGAAACACAAAGCAGATTTTCACCTTGAAGTTATAGTGAGATTGATTCATCTTGGAGTAAGTAATGATTTTTGTCAGTGTGCTGGTTTTTAATACGACATTTTTAAAACTGATTTCACACATTCATTAGCGTATATAGATAAAAATACAGAAAAACTTTTGTAAGCTATAAACATAAGACAATTTCTTGAAGGATTGCATAACTTTTTAGAAGAGAAATCATAATTATAATACTAAGATACAGAATAGTGAGAATAAGTACAAAACTTAAACGTGCCAACATTTTACCTTGTAAGAGGCGTTTTTTTAACTGATTTCATAACCTTTTAATGAGTTTCAAATAAACTCATAAAGAAATGTTTAAAAAAAAATTCAATCTGAATTACAGCATAGCATAGTTAAAAGTTTAGGTTTGATTTTTGCAAAATTTACTACACCTGCACTAAAATACTTTAGATAATACTTTATGCATTTTGTCTTCGACAAGTTTTAATAACTTTATTTGTAATAAGAGTAGTCGTTTTTGAGTTATTGTTAAAAAAACACATTTTGACCATTATTATTTTTAATAATAAACAAAAAAAGTATTTAACAGATGGAAAACCAAATTATTTGTAACAAGCTATTCGATGACAACAATATTCAGTTGAAAAATTTTAGGGTCATGATGCTAAGAGTTACATTTTTGAAAAACTGCTTCTACGCGAAAATACGTCAGATGATAATTTATGCATTTCAATATTTCAAGCAACTTTCAATGACGATGATTTTTTTTTGTACATGCAGTAGTTTTTGAGATATTTAAAAAAACTATGAAATTGCCGTTATTATTGATAATAACAAACAGAGAAAGTATTTGCTAGGAGAAAAATCATGTTATTTTCCATTAACGCTATAAACAGAACCATATCGAGTTGAAAAATCTAGGGGAAAATAAAAAAAAAACACAGAAAGGAAGCTGGCGTCTGAATTAGTATATAAGTAAGACTTCTCTATCTATATCTGCTGAATTCTGACTGGAATTTTACTAACTGAATTGACTATTATGCTGCTCGATCAGTTCAGCTGGGTTTGCACGTGTCGGCTACTAAGCATGGGCTTCAAAAATTGCATGTAACTGTATAGCTTATGCATATTCGAGCCTTGCAGCGATAAAGAAACGGCTGCCAGCCGTGAGATGAGAAAAAAATTCGAGCACTCAATTAACCTAACCTGATAAGACATCGCGCGGGTGTACAGCAATGAAGCTTCTTTATGTCTATAATACAAGAGATGAGTCAACAGGACATATAATTTAAATTTTTTTATATTTGTCATATTTATCAAGTAGCCTTTGTAATAATTAAAGGTTCGTATAAGTATCGTAATCGTAAGAATATATAGCTATGACTGACTGAAAGAAAAAAAGAGAATCGCAGAGGCGAAAAATTGATTTTTTTCGCAAAATCAATTTTCGAACTTAATTATTTTACAAACGAACAATTTTCTTAACAAAATAATATGGTAATTAGAAAGATCTTATGAAAATCTTTGAAATTAGATACTCATACATCAACATCAACAGGAGGTCAAATAAAATATATACAGAATTCGCAAAACGTAAATAGGTTATTTAGTTCAAATTCAAAGGTCGCGGCGCGCTCCTGACGGCACAGTGTATAAAACTTATACTTGTCATCGGGGCACTACCGTGCCCCTTGATATCAAATTATTTTTCCAACACGCGCATGAAATAGATTCTTTTTCATGCCTAAAATTGGGAGCGGAAATTGATCATTCCTCAAATGGAATTTGCGGAAAAAATGAGAAATTTGCGGGGAAAAAATAGAAACAAATTTTTTTCAATTTCGAAAAACTTTGAAAATATTTGAAAGTTTTGACTCCGCTTATTAGGTTCAAATAGTGGCCTTTCGGTCGAAAATGGAATAAAATACTAAATGCAATACACAACGAAAGTAGATTTTTCCTCGACTGATTACTGCCCTCGTGAGTATATTTTCCCATCGGGCGATTACTGCCCTCGCTTCGCTTGGGCAGTAAACGTTGCCTTGTGAAAAATCTTATTGTGTTTTTGATTAATAAATAATTTCGACTTGCAAATAAACATGAGATTTTTTAGTAGGGTTCATACTCTACTGCATGCACAAAAGTATAATTAACGATGTTGGTTTTATTGGTATCTAGGCTATTAATTCTTTGAGTTGTAAAAAAGCTCCATCAAGACTCTGGCAGTACTGCGCTATTGATGAATGACTGTTGCTATCAGGTGATATCAGTGAGTTGAATAATTATTTGATATCGTGAGTTTTTAATATAATTTCTGTTGTTTTCCAGTATATGTATAAGTCATACTACAACTGCATATATCGTGGTCTGCTGGATGAAAAGCAATACACTGTAAAAAAAATTTTATACCTTTGCGTGGTATGAATCCGCATTAATGTCACGCCTATCCGTGGCATAAGTATTCCTTTATTGCACCGTACTTATCGCTTTCGCTATGTTCGGGCGCTAACAGCACGAAAAAGGACTGCTCATGCCACGGATAGGCGTTACAGCGGATTTATGCCAGTCAGTGCTATAATATATTGTACGATACACGTATCATAAGTCGTTCTTCATAGCACGGCGTTATGCGCACTCGCTACGCTCGAACGCTTATACACACCGTTCCGAAAACTACGACTTGTGCCACTAGTATCGTAATGTACTATGGTAAAATTACTGCATTGAGAGTAATAAATCAATTCGACCCACGCCAAGCGCAGTAAATTTGCGATGGTATAATAATTTTACTATTATCTGTAATAGTTTTACACAATTAGAGTTTCAACGTAATGCGATTTAACTAATAAGAGAGTCAGCGTAAAGGTAAGTTAACGATTGTTCGGTAAATTTTAACTGTTTCAAAATTTTGGTAAAAATGAAAAATAAATTAAATAATTGAACATTAAAAATTATAAAAATTTAAAAGAATATAATTCATGAATTGGTGAATTTTATTAATATTTTTACACAATATACATGTCTGTTAGGTGTAAATGTAGATTTATTGTTTTTAAACATGCATTGTCACAAATCAAAGTATATAAATTGCTAAGAATCTAAGTAATTAAATCTGAATTACTGCTTAGAAGTTTTGCATTACTTTTGAACAATATTTTCGCATGTACAATACTTGTATGTTAGTAATATCGTACATATATCGTCACACTGTTGTTTTCGAAGAATATTCGTATACTAACTATAAACAATTATTATGGAACAATTTTTTCATGCATGAATGAGTTCAACTTCTAATGCAATAAGAGATCAAATCACTTTGAAATCACAAAGAGATATAAACATTGCACTATTTCGTAATAAAAGTACCTCTGTTAGTTTAATTTAGTTCAATTTTCGGAAAAATTATCAACCTTTTCAGTCACTGTCTTCAACTTTTCTCTTGTTTTCTCATTGAAGATTTTCATGTAGCGCATTTCTGACAATTTCAAAAAACAGGAATCTTCAGTGGCGTCGTCTTCGTATTCCCAAGGTTGCTATTTCAGACACCTCACTTGTAGACATTTTAGAAAGCCTTGTTTTTGAAATGGAATATTTAAATCTTTGTTAAAATAATTGTTACCTATTTGTGACCTATTGAAATAATTATTTCGGTTTTTCATTTTCGAAATTGCAGTCGCAGTTCCTTTACCTTGTATTTTTCTATCTTACCTATTTATCTGCGGAAATGCCTGGACATTTCATTATCAATACTTCTGCAACATTCGTAAATACATCGATAGGAATGTATCTGTAGATCACTCTTAATTCGTTAACAATCTTATTCAAGACGAATTTTTAAGTTGATTTTTCATTGCATCCATTCTTTAATTTTTGCAGTAAATTATAATTCATTTGCAGTAAGTTTAGTTCATAGTATCTTAAAATTTTTTAACTCTGTGTAAGGCTTTAAAAATATTATACTAAGGTAATTTTTTTCTTCATCAACGTTTACTTCCAACCTCTTCCACTTCAGAATCAGACGTTTTAGATTTTTTAGCTGGAATAGGATCAACTTTATTCTCGTTAATACGGTTGTAGTTGTTTTTAAGTTTCAGCTCTTTGACTTTTCATTGATCACTTTCTTCCAGAATCGTAAAAACCTCATCTTTCAGACTAATAGCAAACAATGTCTCATTGTCGTCGATAGACGTACTATTTGACTCTACAACTACCGATGTGCCATTTGTTTTAAACAGTCTATTACCTAATGTAAGTAGTTTTCCAAGAACACTTTCCTTTACATCTTGTTTGTAAAATTTAATCTCTAACTGTTAGTCTCGAATAATTGCCGATTGTAAATTCGTATGCCATCTGTAACATAATTGAATTTTTGTATCTTAAAAAAAATGTTGACTACTTTTTTACGAATTATAATATAATATATTTTCAAAAGACGTGCAAATGAATTATAAGAATAGTTTTTTTAACTTTTTAACAGTTTTAAAAAAGTATTTAAAGCAAACGTTAGATATATTTACAATAGCAAAAAATTATATAAAAATGTTAATTTTTTATATTTTATTTTTGTTAATACTCACAGATATATTATATGTCATCCCCGAAAGGTGCATATTTATTAAGAAAAATCATAATGGATTTGATTTTAGATTCTAAAAGCAGATGAGGAGAAATCAAGGATGAAAAATAAAAAAACTAAATAATCCTTATGTAAATTTATACGGCTTTTATAATTCGCAGTTTCATAAATACCAAATTCTGGTGAATATAGGACTTCGTTAGTGTCCCTAACGAAATAAATATCAAAACTTCTGTCGACTATAATTACTTGCATTTTACAAACTTATAAGACTCTGTACTCACTCCAACCAATGCAAATTGTCATGTCATTGTCATAATATTACGATAATTTATAGTAAGATGAGTAATATTGGAGAACAAATATGTTTTATGGAACTACAGTTTTGCTTATGTTTCAGTAGCTAACACAATTTTTGCATTGCAACTGACTGAATTATATTTGAAAACATTCTTGATATCAACTAATCGAAAATCATTTTTACCTAAACTTTGTAACAATTTATTCTTTTTGACAATTGACTGTGAAACATTTTTGAAATATTTGTGCTTACTCTTAAACCTGGGAGTCCACAAATATTTTAGAGGGACAAGTATTTGTATCAGTTCCGGATAATGCATAATAGAATTATGTTTTTGTCTATGTTTGAAATACTTTATTCTCAACTGTATAGTAGTTATTCATTTTATCATGTAAATAACCTATTTGATTGTTAGATAATGCCGGTGCACATGCAAGACTACTAATTTCTCGCGGCCTGCCTAGCGTTTTGTTTAAAAGTATCTATGCTTTTTAATTATTTGTTTTAAAATGAATTATTTTAAAATACTTCTTTAGTTATGTCGCAATAGCGGCAAAATTTTTCATCCGTCAGAAAACTTTGCGTAAAACCACCTATTTGTGGCTTCCTAGATTATTACCTACCATTACCACAGTACTACCGTAAAACATTATTTTGATTGGTACATCAAGCGTGATTCCTTTAAACTCGAAAACTTTAATATCATCCATAGAATATTTTATAATCTCTTCCCATGAAAATTTTGATGTACTAGAGCTTAAACAGCGCGCGAAGCGGGGAAATCTTTTGATCACCTTGGCTAGGTTCTTTTTGCAGCTTATGAAACCATTTAGTTTAAATGACATTAGGATCCAAATTCTTTGTCTCTCACCCTGTATACCTTGTGTAACTGAAAATTACTATTTTTGTTAAACCTTCTAACCCGCTAACTAAAGTTCAGAACGTTTTAAGTTAATTCATGATTTTATAAGGTTATGCGGACTCTATGGTATTTAAAATATTGAGGTTTACATTTTTTCATGAAAAATATGATTTGATATTGTGACGGATGCTCCTTCAGTAAAATAATTAAGATTGAAACTATTTTAAAAATCATTAATGTACTGTATATTTGAACAATATTGTATCTATTGGAATTATAAATTTTGTTCCAGGCAGCTACGTGCCAAAGAATTGGTAGCTGTTTTTTTTTATTTTACTACTTACTACTATCTTTGTTATCGTATAAGTCTTCGACATTACTGACGAAATTAGAATTTGTACAACACTGAAAAACATCTTAATTTTGCAACATATTTTTGAAAGTTTGCGAAATTGGGATGTAAGAGTAGATAAATAGCGTTTCTTTCCCGCAGTTTTTGATTTTTACTTTAACTGGTTTAATACGATTAGGACGACTTCTAAAAAATTGATTATGGCAGTATACATCCTATCTAAAAGAATGGATCGCGCCATCTTGAAGGACAGTGAAATGTCGCTTTGATTGGCTGTTCGTTTTCGCAGGCGATCTGTGCAGATGTATGAATTCCTAACATCAAAAAGTATGTATTGAGAAAATATATGATACGATAAAAAGAACGCGCGGAGCGCGTCTAAACTTGCTAGTTACATGAACTTCCTATTGTTAGTCCACGAGTACTAGCAATACCATTAAAACTTTGAGAATGCATTCGCAGTACATTTATTTGCAGAAACGTTGCAGAACAGAAGAATTCACTTTCGCAACTCACTCGATCCGTTACACGCGTTTTGCGTATAAGGCTCGGCCGCTAACGCTCGCGCTTCGCGCTCGCTATCTAATGCTTGTGTTGGTTATTCACTTAAAAAACCGTTTTTTAAGATTTCTCCTTCGTTGAAGCGGTTAAAAAAACACTTGTCACGGTAAAAAATTGTGTTTTAGAAATATCAAGGAGGGTTGGATGAATTCATATCCACGAATTAAACAAATTATTTAACTTGTGGGGATGAATTCATTCAACCCTCCTTGTAATTGACTACGAGTGATAAATTCTACTAAATTTTTGAATATATCTACACCTTTTTCATTTATCATGTTTATGTAAAACATACAGCCGCAAAGTTTTATGGTAAATAATTGATTTTTTGGTATAGAAAAACGGCTTTAGGCTTTTGACTCGAGTTAAAGCATTTTCATGATCTAATATTAACAGAAAAAGTTGCATTTTTCCAATAACCACAACTTTCCCACTTAACTTTTTTTTGTATTAGAGAAAAAAACCGTTTTTAGCAATTTTTGAACTGACCGCATTTTGCGTGTATGTGCGCGATTAAGCTCGAAATAGATCCATAAGGTTTTAATGATGAGGGGTGATTGAATTGATTGAAATCTCTTAGAGATAATGATGTAACGCCAAAATTGTTCAAACAAATTGTGCCCGCTTTTCAAAAGAACATGGAAGATCGGAATAAAAAAAAATAATTCTAGTCTGTGCAAGAAAAGCTCCTAAAATTTCAGCCCGATTGGTCCAAAATAGCCTGAGATATCCTGGTATCGCATCCCACACTTTTTTCCACTTACAAAACTATAAGGAACTTCCGTACCGCAGTCGTACCTAAAAACTAAATCCTCTATTATATTAAGGAGCATCATTGCAGTCAGTTTCCTTTGTTTACCAGTAGTTAAATTTAGACTTTTTTTCAAGTCATTTTCCTTAGAAGTTAAAATAAGAGTTAAGCATACTCATGTAAAATGTTGCAATCATGATAACATTGAGTTTAGGGTAACAATTTTGTATCCGTCTTACAAATCGCTAAAGCGAACAGGCACCTCCATTGAAACAGCCAATATAAGACGTAACAACAAATTTTATGAGCACAAATCAGAAACAGATAAATATCCGTAAATAATGCCTTAAAAACAATTTTTTTGTGTTCTTATTTTAATATGTTCTTTTTAAGATGAAGGTCCGTGTGCATAAAACGGAGGTCCGTATGCAGAAGACAAAGGTCCGTGTTTCTCTCATGTGCAGTCCCTCACTCGGATGTTGATCCACCCAGTTTGGAGTATGGGAGTCGACTGAACTATTACGCCGCTCTCTGGGTTATTTATACCAATTTTGACGCATGCGATCAAAGTTAAAAACGATTTTTTGGCTATAACTCGAATTCTAAGTATTCTATAAAAAAACGTTAAATGGAAAAGTTATAGATATTTAAAAAATACAACTTTTTTCTGTTGACATCAAATCAAGAAAATACTTTAAACTTGAGTTACCAGCACAAAATCGAATTTTTACAGCAATAACAACGCTTATTGGACTGTAACTTGAAATCTAAGCATTCTACAAATAAAAGTTAAATAAAAAAGTTGTGTGCTTTACTCAAGTTAACAGCATATGCGTTTCTGCTGCATGTTCCAACAGGCATCTGTAGCTGTCGACTAGGCCTAAAAGCTGCGAAGATCTTCAATGGTCTTCGGTGAAGGAAAATCTACAATCGCCTTGACTTTTTCTGGGTTTGGTTTAAAACCATTTGGAGTGATGCGATGACCCAGGAAGGTGAGTTCTGAGACGCCGAGACTGCATTTCTGAAGATTAAATTTGCAGATTGACTTGGAGATTGCAGCTCGTACTCGTTGAGGCGATGTAGCACTATCTCAAGGTGTTTCTCATGTTCTTCCTATGATTTGGAGGCGATGAATATGTCATCGATGTAAACAAAGACGAAATCGAGGTCTCCGAGCACCGAGTTGATGTAGCGCTGGAATGTCTGCGAAGCATTGCGAAGACCGAAAGTCATGACTGGAAACTCGAACAATCCAAAAGGAGTTATGACTGCAGTCTTGGGAATGTCCTCAGGAGCCACAGGAATTTGATGGTATGTCTGACGTAAGTCCAGTACTAAGAAAATGCATTGCCATGTAGGAAAGCCATGAAGTCGCGCAAATGTGGTACCGGGTAACGATCAGGTACCGTCACGAGGTTCATTTTTCGGTAGTCTCCGCAAAGGTGTACCGTCTGGTCTTTTTTGGTCACCATGTGTAGGGCGCTTGCCCAGTTACTGTCTGGAGGACGACAGATTCCCTGTTCGCACATCCTTTGAAATTCCTCTTTGGCTATTTTCAGCCTGGCGGGTGCGAGAGGACGTGCTTTTTCTGCGACTGGAGGCCCTGTTGTTACTACCTGGTGATAAATTCCACTTGTGATGGTTGATCTAAAGTGATCAGGACCAAAGACTTTTGAAAATTTGTTCACGATGTGAGCGAATTTGTGATCGGGTGCCAAGAATGAGATTCTTGTTGCGCCTGATTTGACGAAGGCTGGAGCGTGAGAGATTTAATCGCCATCTACCAACCTTTTAAGTTTGAGGTCTGGTAAAAGATGGTACTCTGATAGAAGATCGGTCCCTATGATCGAATGAGAGATGTCAGCAATAATGAAGTTCCAATTGATTTTGTATGGCAGGCCTAAATCTAGTTTTTGTTGAATCACCCCGAAAATGTCGATCGGTGAGCCATTCACCGCGTAGAGTTTAAGTTCTGTCGATTTGCCTTTCCAGTGTTTGGGTTTTGGCATGACTGAGATGTCGGCTCCTGTGTCGATCAGAAAGATTTCGGCTGAGAGTTTGTCTTTCAAGTGGAGAAGTGCTGTGTTGAGTTGCCGGTTGTAAGTCTCCATGACACCGGATCTTTTCCTTGTTATCAGATTGACCAGGTTTTTTTATTTTGTAGGAGTGCCCGGGTTCGCGCTTCCAATTGCAGGGCAAAATGCAGTTTTCCGCGTGTGCACCGTATTTCCAATTATACCAGCAGCGTGGAAGTTTGCTGCTGTTTCGAGTCCTGGATGATGATCTATCGGGAGTCGCTAATCGTCCGTTTTCCGAGCTTGAACGGGATTTGTTGTTTTTCCGGTTGTTGTTTCTCGATCTGAGCCGGTTGTTCGATGAGTCGTTGTTGACTACCTTCGCTAAGGCTGCGACAATCTTGATGGTTATGTTGTCGGTAGAGGTCGGTGTTTGGTTGCTTGAGCTCAAGGCGTTGATATTGCTTGCCTGTTGCAAAACTTCGTATGCCATGTCCGCGCTTTGGATGAGCTTTGATTCGTCCTGATAATTCCAAACCATTAAACGGATTTGGGCTGGCAGACGCTGTTTCTACAGTGTGACTACCGTGTCTCTAGGTACTCGATTCTGTGCTAGTTTGATCATCTCCGCAAGGAAGTCTGAAGGTTCTTTTAGCCCTATTTCTATACCCTTGAAGAGTCAATCAAGCTGTTGTTCAGAAGTCTCCGCGTATCGTTCAGTGAGCATTTTCTTCAATGTCTCGTACTTTTGGCCTTTAACAAGAATGCTCAACTTATACTAAAGATCGTAGTGGATGTCTTGACTAAGGTGTCTGCCGACAAAGTTGAATTTGGCTTCGTTTGCGTCGATATTGTACTCCACAAACATATCCTCGAGTTGCCCAAACCAAGCTTGGGGGTCGTGTTTGTAGAATGGCCAGAATTGCACATTATCAGTGCTCGGGCAAACAGGTGCCAAACTGCTGACGTGAATCTGTGGTGCGTTGTTGAGAATTTTGCAACGAAGGTCGTGTGAGTGGAAAAGACTCTGCGCCTATAGAGATGTTGGACAGAGTGAACTGATGATTGTTGGAACCAAAGAAAGATGGTCCAAAGTTGGTCGTGCTAGTATTGAGCGGTTGTTGCTGCTGTGTGTTTCCATTTGAATTTGCAGCTGCTCTTGAAGCTGGTTCTGTAGTTGGTATTGTTGTCTATTCTCTTGTCTAAGTTTAACGTTAGCAAGACTTGGTCTTCCTCTGTGACATGGGTGGAGCGTGTCGGCTGATATACGCTTGGACGAAGGTTTTGGATTCCTGTGAAGCCTGTGGCACCCTCGCCTAGCCATTGCAAGCCTGACCATTTATTCGATGTGGAGCTTGTCCCCAATGTCCACTGCGATGTGGAGAAATTAGTGACCTGCGGCTGTTGGTTGTTCCAAGGAGGAAAAGTCCTGGCCATGATGTCGATGCTGCTTGTAGATGCTTACAAGGTGCTGGATGAAGTGGTGGTTGTGGCAGGTGTTAGGATCGTCGAGCTTCTGGAGGTACCGAAAGTGTTGTTGTATGCCGTTCTCGAGGCGGAGTCAACCGTTGTCGAGAGTGTACCCTTTTGACTTGCACGGGGCTGCCATCTGCGCTTGAGTTCGGTGTCTTGATTGGAGTGTGAATCATTTTTCTTGATTTTAGGATCTTTCTCTGTTTGGGGTTAGGATTACTGGTTCGTCTGGAAATCTCTTTACCCGATCTTAGCTTTAGATTATTGACAATCTCGCTCATGCGCAGTAAGGTGATATTTAGTATGAAAATTGTTGCAACAAGATGTACAAGGTTATTATTAGTTTAAAAGGTACTTACATTAGCGAAACGAAGTCTTGTGCAACTCGCAAGTCCCTAAGCTATAGGTTGTGCCCAAGAACTCTTGAAGTCCAAATGAAACCTGTCAAGCTCAAGCGAAGCTTGAAACTTGCCAGGTTGAAAGTGTGAGATGACGAGCTCGAGCTCGAGCCGCTCGCGAAATAGTACGTCAAGTAAAGATGCACGCTTCTTTGCAAGCCTGAGCCTCGATGCGAGCTCAAGTCTGTTGCGAGTTCAAGTCTGTTGCGAGCTCAAGTCTGTTGCGAGCTCAAGTCTGTTGCGAGCTCAAGTCTGTTGCGAGCTCAAGTCTGTTGCGAGCTCATGTCTGTTGCGAGCTCAAGTCTGTTGCGAGCTCAAGTCTGTTGCGAGCTCAAGTCTGTTGCGAGCTCAAGTCTGTTGCGAGCTCATGTCTGTTGCGAGCTCAAGTCTGTTGCGAACTCAAGTCTGTTGCGAGCTCGAGCTTTTTGAGAGCTTGCTACGGCTGAGACTCAAGGTGTCTCAATCAGATCCCGACCGTCGTTTGCGAGGCTACAGAAGTCAAGTCAATTACAAATGTCGAGCGTTTCTGATGTAGAATACGTGAAGTCGGAAACACGACACTCGTGTGAGAATTCCACGAATTGTTCTTCCCCTATACGCTCGCGTGGTCTATTCCGGAAGACCAAGACGCGGAGACAAGATGGCGGCGTGACGGTTGGCACGTGCGCTTTTCCGAGGAAACGCTTGTTGGCAAGAACAAGCAACTGCTCGCTGTCAAAACACTCGCAATTTCACTGTTACCTAAAATTTTTCGTGAGTCGCCCGCACGACGCTTCGACGCATCCGTTGACTCTGCCGCTGAGGAGGTTCCGGATGTGTGTCGAAAAGGCTCCGGTGTCAAAGGCTTCACACAAAATCTTTGTGTTGATGCGCCATCGACCGCTGCGATGCTGAGAAAAAGCGCCGGTGTCGGTGGCTTCACGCAAAATTCAGAATCTACCGGCAAAGGCTTCCACGTTGCGAAACAAAACGTTGCTCCTCAGAGGAGAAGACGCTCACGTCTTCTCGAGAGACAGGCGTGGGACGTCAGAAGTGTTTGTCTTTGTGTGCGCCGGTGTGCCTGCAAGCACACAAAGGTAAGATAGCGGGCCGGAGTGGATCTGACGCTGCCCACCGAAACGCGCTGAGAGGCGTCGTTTTTCAGCTGCTGGAGAGACTCGCTCTGTGATGTTCGCTGCTCCTGGTGATGCTCCAGTCGGGTCACCAATGTCGGGATGACGTGGTCGGGAGGCGGAGAGAAGGCAGGAGGTTCTTGTTATACTCTTTATTGGTGAATCGGTTTCTCCAGACATGTGTTCGTGTAAGCGGTCAGAGCGGAACCAAACGGCGGCGCTCGCACGCGTTGCGGCGCTACTCTCTCGCGTCCTCGGTAAGACAGTACCGCCACCGATTGGTGGCGGTACTGTCATATATACCTTCATAAGATGTTACAGGTAACGAAGAGTTATGCGAACAAGAGTTTTCGTTTTGCACTGTAGCATTATGCCATTCCTTGCGTGGTACCTCTATTTTTTTGGTCTCTCCCGATACTCTCGTTGTGCTCTTTATCTTTTTTCGACATTTTCTTGTTTATGACGATCTTCTGTAAAGATTGAAATAAATAAATAAGAGATCTTTGCTTAATGTGCATATGAGAGAGAACTGGCCGTAATTTCAAGATTATAGAAACTTATTCGATCCTATGTAGCTATAACCGATATACACATGTGTAACCCTCTATTCCTGGCCAGAGCGAAAGTAAACGACGAAAAATTCTGTTATGAGTAGGTTAATCTTACCTTCGACTGATTGTAACGAATGCTGTGTACAATCTTGTGATGTTTCACTTGGTCTTTCGATTATTGGTATGGTAACTAACACATTATTTAACTTTTAAAATAACCAAAACACAGTATGAATTATTTTGAAATGCGCATTTGAAGAGGACGTTATAATAATGCAGGCAATCATTGAACCGTTGTATTAGCAGCTATAAATTGGATAGAACTGTCATCTGCTCTGTCTGCGCGCGCCGTCTTTGGCGTGTGCATAAGATAGAGAGACGAGAGAGTCCGAGAGTCTTCGTGCTCGTGAGCGTGCGCTATACGTGTGCGTACAAATATGCAAGAGAGAGAGAGAGAGAGAGAGAGAGAGAGAGAGAGAGAGAGAGAGAGAAAGAGAGAGAGAGAGAGAGGTAGAAGGAGAACAGCCGAGCTACAAGCAAGCTGTAAATGGTGGGAGCCGCCCTCGGCTAGTCTTCCGTTTCTCCTCTAGTGATCTTCCCTTCATCAGCTGTTCGAAATGCGTACAAATTATATTTTTTCAGATATCGCGTGCGCGAACGTCCCAAAAGATGTTATTCACATAAAAAAAGATTCA
The DNA here is from genome assembly GCA_016647725.1 of Nasonia giraulti. Lineage (NCBI taxonomy): Eukaryota > Metazoa > Arthropoda > Insecta > Hymenoptera > Pteromalidae > Nasonia > Nasonia giraulti. The sequence goes on from QLYP01000213.1 coordinate 97,278, forward strand.
AACCCTTTGGTACATAATAAAATTACAAATCCGGTAGAAAAAAATTCAAACCCTTTGGTATATGATGAAATTACAAATCATTTAGACTGTGAATATTTAAGCCCTATAAACGCTGCGTGGAGAATACATGAATTAGCTATCTAAACTAAATAAAACAGATGATTATTTAGAAATCTTTTGTACGCTGATATACCACAAAACTATACTTTTTCTAAAAAGAAATGGATGAGACGTAAAAATTATAGCAATACTCTAGGTAGATTAATTTGCGTCGTACCCAAAGAACAAAAATTATTTCATATGAAATTAATTTTACACCGAGTAAAGGGAGCTACTTCTTTTGACGATTTAAAAACTTCTAAGGGTAACTTTTATCCAACTTTTATAGATACTGGAATAGCTATGGGATTGCTGGGAATTAAAGAAATTTTTAATATATTTGACGAAGCGTGTTATATTATCTTACCAATTCAATTACGTAAATTTTTTGCTTGGTTTTTAATTGCTAATAAATTACCATTGGCAAAACAAATTTGGGAAAAATATATTGTTTATTTTTCCGAAGAATTTAATGATAATGCTGAAATAAAGCATTAACATTTATAAATGATATTTTGATTTCTGAAAATTTTAGTTGCTCCGACTTTGGTTTGCCAGAACCTCAACTTAACCAAAATTTTTCCCAGACTGAACATAAATCAAACATTACCATCGAATTGCATATTTGGTAAATTTAATAGTTAATTGATCATATCATATTATATAAAAATGGGGTATTGGCGAGCTAAGCGAAAAAGGAGAAAATGTATATCATGGGCCGCCCAATTAAGGGGAAGTTATAATGAGAGCAAGCCAAAATGAGGAGGAGTAAAAACAGTAAAATTACTTCAAAATTTTTCATTATTAACCCAATAACGAACGTTGGTTTAAAAAAAACGTGGAAAGATGCAGAATTTTAACCGAAATTGAGAAGGAGCTGATATCCCGAAATGAGGGAAAGCCAAAAATTGTAAAGTTACGTAAAAATCGTTCATTATTAATCCGATAACGAAAGTTGAGTTAAAAATAACGTTAAAAAAGGCAGCATTTTTACCCGATACCCCAAATTGAGGAGGAGCTGATTTCTGAAACGGCGGCGGCGGCGAAGATTTTTTATTTATATAGAGATATACAAAATAAACAATTAATTTTTGTCTTAAAAAAGTATATATAATAGATATTGATTCATGAAATTTATTGATAAAAAAGAAACTAAAAGACTAACATCTAAATTTTGTTGAGACTGTCTTGTGACGGGCAGCGTTTCTTCATTTCATATCCTACATTCTTATATGCATATAGTTCCAGTTGTATAGTCTGCTGCGCAGGTATAGTTACTGAACAGCTGATACATGTGAACAAATACAATTATTATTGATAGTTAATATATGTCGGTTTTCTTTGCTCGTTGTTAATAAATTAACTAATGCCATCAAGTGCGGGCAGTAATTTCGCATTTGCGAGTGAATCAGCGAGTGATAAGTGTCTTTATATATTAGTTAAATTTTTTTAAAAAGTGCACCTTAGTAAAACTTAACATGTATGCGAATGTTACTGTACAAATGTTAATTAATTAATTTAAATAGTGTAAGTGTACTAATTGTTAGTATAATGGCTAAAAAAGGCAAGGACGCTAGAGGAAGATTTATCAGTGCTCATCCAGACAGTGCTTTTGGGAAAAAAATAAGAAGAGGCCAAGAGTATTTTACAGAGCCAAAAGTAACGAGAATGCTTGTTCTACGATGAATAGAATCATTGATGTCAGCATTTTATATCCGAAACACCAAAAAGTTCTATGTTGCAGTGTCTGTTACGACAATGCATATTTTAGTGAATCAAGCATACAAGGGCTTACTTGTAAAATTAATGTTGTGTATGAACAGTGTAGTAAATTAATTGCGATAAACTCCAGCGGAAAAGTATGTCCAATAGGTAATGAATATGAAGTGAACTAGAGATATCTTATCGCTATGCGTGCACTTGGCCATAAGCATGCTGGATTGTCTACTGTTTGTGGCATCACGGATCTTGATAAGATAGCAGCACAAAGTATTTTTGATGCTGTAATTAATCAAATGATTAAAGTTTGTAAGCAAGCAAGGCGCAGGATTCTATGATGGCTGCAGTTCAAGAGGAAAAAGAAGCTACAGCAAGTTCTTAATTAGATGTTTCTGACGATCGCTTCTGGAGAAAGAAAGGCTTTTTATCTTTACAAAACCTTGTTAGCATCATTGGAAATAAGACTTGAAAGGTTTTGGTTGTTGCCATTACAAACAGCTTCTGCAAAAAGTGTGAAAATTCGGCAGGCAGAGAAGAAATAATTCCATATCAAGAGTGGTAATAATTGTAGTGCTAATCATCAAGGCAGTGCAGGGAAAATAAAAGTGGACGGAATTGTTAAGATGTTCGAAGGCTCAGAAAAAAAGTAAAAAAAAGTAAAAATTACATTGGCAACCCTAAGGCAACAGATTAATCGTTGCAAAAAAGGCACTCTCAGATGGAAAAAGAATTAAGGGAATAGGAAGACTAACTGCACAAATTGATAAATTTTCTTCTTATTACAGTAAAGCAATCAGGGATCACCTTAAATCCGTAGAAGAGATATCGAAAGCAATTTGAGTAACATTTTACCACCCGCTCTCAACAGACCCAAAGCTTCAGCACCACTTGTGCCTGAAAGGAGCCAGCAGCTGGTGCAAGTGTGAAAGTTTAAGCAAAAAAAAATGTCAATCAATCTTTCATCAGCTATTATGAAGAAGATAAAGTCTGTTTATGAAGATTTGACAAAACCAAGTTTTCTTAAAAGATGTGTTGGAGTTTACACACAGAATTCTAATAAAAGTTCCAAGAATTATGTGTGAAAGCTGGTTCCAAACAAGGCCAGAGGCCTATGCTCTAACTCAGCTAGCTCCGTGGTTAGATCACAGGCCTCTGGCTGTTAAGTTAGCAAGTTCGAGTCTCGTCGTCTACTTCTTTGCATTTCGACTTTAACTCCTTTCTGTCGTTACAGGGGTTGGCAAGCAAAGTGAGCAGGGAGGAATCACCACTAGTACACACACACGCGCACGCACGTACGCACACACACGTAGAGACGCAGGTGATATGAAAGCGGAGCTTGATGCAGACGGAAATAAGAGAGCTGTTTGCGTTGCAAGGACCGGCACAATGTGCACAACCAAATTAAAGATCTTGCCGAAAAGATTAGAGCATCTCTGCATAACAAAGGAAGCCTCAACTACTCAGCAGGATAGAAATAGAAGAAATAAAGGAGAAAATAACCAAGCTAAAAAGATAGCGTAGCAGGAAGTCGTCACAACAAAGTCAAAGAAAAAAGGCAAGCAAAGAGGATAAAAGTGTCCATAGCGTTACAAACCAGAATAGGACCAGCAAGAATGTACCTGAGCGCAAGACCTCCCAGACCGGATGCTTTAATTATTAAGGCTGCAGAAGGAAAGAGCTATGCAGACATTTTGTCAAAAATAAAAGCGGCTCCGTCACTTAACGAGCTGGAAAAAAGCGTAAATAATCTACGCAGGACAGTAGCAGGAGATCATCTAGTGGAGCTTAAACGCACAAAAAATCAAAACCTCGGACTTCCAAAAAACAGTTAAAGCGGTACTAGTGGAAGACACCACAATCAAAGCACTCCAGTCAAAGAAAACCATTAAAGAAAGAGATCTGGACATGTTTACCTCAGAAAAGGGGGTACTAGAAGCACTATAGAAGGAAATTGGCAAAGAGAACATAATAAAAAACTCTACGGTAAGATCTCTGCGAAAGACGTACGGTGACACGCTGATTGCAGTGATACGGGTACCAGCCCAGATAGCGGCTAAGATTACTGAGCTAAAGATGCTCAGAATAGGATGGATTAACTGTAGGATCCGGGTAGCTAACCACAAAAACGAGCCGCTTAGGTGTTATAAATGCCTAGGTTTTGGCCATATCAGCAGAAATTGCACAGTAACTCAAGATTAAAGTAAGCTTTGCTCTAAATGTGGAAAAGATGGACACAAAGCAAGGAAGTATGAGAACCAACCGAACTGTGTACTCTATAAAGGAGGCACAGGTGGGAAGAGTTACCAAGCAACTGGTAGCTATGCATGTCCAGTTTACGCAGTAAAAGCCACTGACAGATAGGAAATATTAAAATAATGCAGTTGAATATAAATCACTGCGCGACTGCACAGAACCTACATAGCAAGTATGTCCGTGAGACAAAGATCAACATAGCCATCATCTGTGAACAATACAGAGACCTAGACAAACCATCGTGGGATATGGACAGTACTAGTAATGCAGCGATATGGACATGCGGAGACGCCACTTTCCAGGAAAAAATGACAAGAAGTAATGAAGGATTCGTATGTGCTAAGTTCGCAGGCGTACACATTTACAGCTGCTATGCTTCTACTAACGCGCCGATAGAACAATTCAGACAACTGTTAGACCAGCTAGTACAAGATGCTGTAAGAAGAAAGCCGGTACTGAAAGGACGAACGGAAGAGGACGAGCGCTACTGGAAGCATTCGCCCTCCTTAACTTACACATTTAAAAGAGGAGACGCAAAGTCCATCATAGATCTCACGTTTGTTAGCAGCTGCCTAATTAGATCGTAGAAGGTAAGCCATCATTACACAAATAGTAACCACCAAGCGATAATAAAAAGTCAGGTAGACTAGCAGAATATCAATACGGCTTTAGGAAAAAACGGTTTACTCTTGACGCCGTGAGCTTAGTATTCGACATCGCTAGAACTGTAATGGAAAAAAAGAGATGAAAAGGAGGAGCCAAGTACTGTTTTATTGTTACACTGGATGTTGAAAATGTGTTTAACTCAGCCAGCAGGGGCAAGATACACGAGGCACTACGAAAAAAAGTTGTACCCGCATATATGAAAAGGATTATGTCTGACTACCTGAAAGACAAAACCTATTTGTATGACACAGAGATCGGCACGAAAACCTATCAAGTAACCGGAAGGGTCCTAGAAGGATCAGTGCTTGGCCCATTATTGTAGAACACTATGTATGATGAAGTACTTAGGCTAGAGCTACCCGAAGAGGCAATGGTTGTAGGATTTGCAGATGACATTGCAGTAGTGGTAGTAGCAAAGCAAAAGGAAAAAGTGACGGAAATCGCTAACGGAGCAGCAGGTATAATCCACGATTGGCTAAAGCAGACTGGACTTGAGCTTGCTAGCCATAAAACGGAGGCTATCCTTATATCCAGTAAGAAGAAAATAGAGACAATATCACTGACAGTGGACGGACACGAAATAGATTCTCAGCCTACCATTAAGTACTTGAGAATCACCATGGACGCCAGACTAACGTTTAAGAAGCATCTCGAGAGGGTGAGCAATAAGGCAGCAAAAGTCGGTGCTGCACTATCGCGACTAATGCCAAATGTGGGTAAACCAATTCAGGGTCGATGGTTACTCCTAGCCAGTGTAACTACATTAATTATATTATACAGTGCCTCAATCTGAGCTGACGCTATGTTGATGAATTTCTACGCACGAAAGCTGTCAACAGTTTATATGAGAAGTGTATTGCGCGTGGCTTCTGCCTACCAAACAGTATCAGAAGATGCAGTGTGCGTTATCTCAGGTATGCCGCCGATTGACCTTCTAGCAATAGAATGAAAGAATATATACCAAGAAAGCCGGCGTAGTGACAATACTAAAAAAGAAGTTTGAAAATCCGCCAAGAAAGAAACCCTAGTTGAGTGGCAAAGACGATGGGACTCCACAGTGGAAAGGGGCGATGGACGCACCGCCTCATACCACGTAATGTTGGCTGGACCAATAGACGACACGGGGAAGTAAATTATTACCTTACGCAGTTTTTGAGCGGACATGGGTGCTTTCGAGCCTACCTACACCGCTTTAAAATAGAGGACAATCCAAATTACCCAGTATGCTGAGAAGCAAACGAAGATGCGGAGCATGTCTTCTGTGACTGTTCGCGATACGAAATGGAACGAGAAGAACTCTAGTGTTACCTTCAGACTAGGTTGACCCCTGAGTCAATGATGACAGCTATGCTAGCGTCGAAGGGTGGCTAGTGCGCAGTAAACAACTACGTAAGGACTATTTTCAAGAAGGTTAGAAATCACGATGAGAATAGAAGAGAAGGACAAGGAGAAACAGCTGAGTAAAACCTTTCTCACTAGATGCAGAGGAGCGTAGGTGTCGATGTTGAGTATGTCTAGAGGATGAATGGTCAGTCCTGCTCGAAGTAAACTACCGGGCGATGCTGCAGCAAGCAGACGGATGGACGATGCAGAATGAAGAAGACGAGTTTGATCGTCAACCCCTTATCACCATGGTGGATGGAAGATGTATGGAAATGCCAAACTCCGAAGAAGAAGCCAAATTGGCTAGTTAACAGGCCCCACGAAAGTATTGTTCAACGATAGTACCTGTGGGGATCCGGTGTCGAAGGGCCACTTGTACAGAGCTTGCTCCAACTACTATATGTGTGTATGTGTGTGTGTATATATATATATATTTGCTTTACAGCAAATAGAAATACAATTAAGAAAATTAAATTATTTCACGCTTGCAAAAATGAAATAGGTACGACATAAATAAGTGGATGTTATAAATATAATATATATATATATATATATATATATATATATATATATATATATATA
>QLYP01000213.1:103989-117358 GCA_016647725.1 Nasonia giraulti
ATATATATATATATATATATATATATATATATATATATATATATATACACGACAGTATTTGAGATAGATGATACGTCTTACACATATGATTACATTTTCACGGTTTAGTCATAGACCTATCTATTTGCACAGTTCGTAAAGCAGATTTCGTATCACAGACAAAAATAAAGAAAAATACATCCAGAATGCTAAGTCAATCTAGACTAGAAATAATCTTTAAGTTAATAAGCAACCCCGATGGCGTCGTAAAATAAATGTTGAATTTTGGTTCCGTCGATTACGTCCTGTAGGTTCTTGACGCACAGACTGAACAGCAGGGTCCTAGAACAGAACCCAAGTTTTTAACCAATCTGAGTTTACATTTTTATTTGAAATTACCATTTGAGTGTGTCCTTGTTAACATGATTTTATCATATTGACAATTTCTCATTTTATGAGAGAGAGGCGTTATAACAGAAACAGAGCCTATGCGACGGAGAGAGCTGAGTCGTTAAGGGGCTGTCTGGAGTTTTTGCATTACGCATCGTGCTACCAACAGTCGTTGTTACTCGCCAGACACGTCATAAGATGTTTCACATCAAAAAATATCTGTTAGAAATGTAGTGCTAGCTCCTGATACCAGCGCTTCTGCAACTTAACCCCTCGACGTCTTGCTGCAAAGACAGGCGACGCAGCTCGCTCGCACGCTCGTTTGCTGCCTCATTACTTGACTAACTCTCAAGCTTTCAAGACATACCACGTTTCTTTTCACACCACACTATCTCTGTTCACGTCACGCTTTAATAAATTGATGAGTTTGCTTCCACATATTCATATTCTTTTATTTATCCCGTGTATACTCAATTCACTCTACAATAGGAATTCCTGATCAAGCTACCAATTTAACAATATCATTATGTCTAAGAATAAGAAAATATTTAGCAACGAAAGTAGCTATAATAAAGCTATCGTAACATATTGTTTGCTACCAAATGAGTTAAAAGTTTTAGATATTAACAAATCCGAGGTAAAGTAATAAAAATTTTGAAGAAAATAGAAAAGTCCAAGTTTATGATAATTTAAGGCTAGTATTTTTAAAATTTAGATAAATAATAAATAATTATAAAATAATGTTGTTAGTTGTTTAAAAAAATAATTATTTGAGTATTAAATTCTAGTATATAAGTTTTAGTATTAAGTATATTTTGCGAGTAGTACAATTAATATTTGCCGCGAAGAGTAGTACAGTTCACGTTTTTGCGGCGAAGAGTAATGCAGTTCAGATTCTCCCGGAGAAGAGTAGTACAGTTCAGAGTAGACACCGTACAAACCCTACCGAAAAATAACCCTACACCCTACACAATAGTATATTTCGAAATATATGTGTACCAAGGATGATAATAACGACCCTTACAGCTTGACTAGTAGCTGGGATCTTGTTTTTGATCTAATAAAGCCGGTCGTTAACGTTCTTTCCATGACTTGCATTCGGTCCATTAAAATCATTTAAACAAATATGAATGCAGCCAGTAAAATGTAATAATCGTGCCATCTTTTTTTATGAAAAGTGTACATAGGGCTCTGCCATGCTATGCTCTACCACACTATGCTTTGCTATGCTATACAGCTGCTGTGTCTCAGATTTTGTCCGTTTGACGTGTGGCATCAGAGTTCTATTTGTGTCTTATTATATTTGTCATAATTTTATTCAAAGGTGTATTGCTAATGCGATATCCAATTCCTAATAGTTACCAAAAAATAGCCTTTATTGCGCCCCGGGTAATTTATTACCTGGCCGAGCGAACATTATTTTTTCCGATATCATTGAACAGCTTACATTAAGATCCATCTATTTGGTGTCAGATCTTTTTCATATATACGAAATGGTCATTCATGAACCTCTAATCGACAAATAACGTAAGTTTGGTCATACAATTTACATTGCTTCAGGAGAAAAAACGTATCTAATGATTTCAAGGAACTAAAAATTGATTATTTTTTAAGCGGTTTAATTCATACTTTATTATTCTCCTATTGTTTTTCCGACGATTAATAGGGTACCCATTTTTGGCATTATAATTAGTTGATGGTGCAAACGATTCAGGAGAAATTTTAATACACAAGAATTTTGGTTCATCTATGCAAGGAGAATTTTTATTTTATTCTTAATTTCACATAATCCATGTATCATTTGTTGATAAACAAAATCATACAGTTGAAAATAATTACTTTCACTTTGTATATTAGCACTAATGATATTATAAAATTTGAATACGAGTGTACATAAGCACACAAAAAATTTTGCTTCTGAAATTTTATTACACGGATACAATCTATTTTTTTCATAAAAAAATTTATTCTTCCAATAAATTTCTGTTCTTATTTGTGCTTACTCATTAAAAATATAGAATAATCTTATTTCTTTAACGCGTTCTGAGTAATCATTTACTTTTTGATCTAAGCATGTATTATAAATGTTAACTATCATCGTTTCATTCTTAATGTCTATTAAATTAGCATAAAAAAAACGAAAACTGCGAATATTTTTTCAGTGGTTTTAAATTTTTGTAACCATTTACCAGTAACCACAACCTTAACGACATTATTTTTAGAGATATTGAACCTTGAAATTTTATATTTTAACATGGGAAGTCTTTACCGAGTCCAAATTTTGAGGACGTTTAGTTGAATTGCGAAGCGAGTTTTCTTAGAATATTTTTAAAAAACTAGCTTATGGTGTAAAATAGCAATATAAATCATGGAAAAAAGTTGGATAAAGCAAACGAGGCTTTTTTTAAGATACAACAATTTAAAGTTTTCATCCCATGATATCAGTATATCTATATAGGTGCGCAGTGTTCCTCCTTCTTACAAGTTTTGAGAGTATTTTATACTCTAAACAATTTATAACACCATTCTAATGATTGATGAATTGTAAGGTTTTGACATTACATAACACTGTATAATATCTTACAAAAGGAATTTTCTAATAAAAACCCTAATTGAGCACCACTGCAGCCGGTGAACTACCTTAAGGGGTCCAGCCTGGGTTAAATCCTGCAAACAAAAGAACAAAATATTCGACTGATACATTTTTTTTCTTTCTACGTAAATTAAAAAGTAAAAAATATCTACTAAAAATATTTAAAATATACACTATTCCTACTGAAAAATATCATATATATACCATACAAAATCACTGACCAAAATTCATGATATTTTACTATATAAATAAGTGTTTTTAGTCACGGCTTTGTGAAAGATCCGGACCGTCTTCTTTACTCTACCCGGGCTTAAAATGTACTTCAAACATGCCCCCTCAGACCCAATGAAAGATATTTCTGAAAAATATTAATTAAATGTTGTTAGCAACAATTATAATGTGAAAAATATTAATTAAATTTATAAGCTACGTATACAACGTATGAATAGTAATATTTAATATTTTATATAAATGTCTTTCATTAGGTCTGAGGGGGCATGTTTAAGCTACATTTTAAGCCCGGGTAGAGTAAAGAAGACGGTCCGGGCCTTTCACAAAGCCGTGGCAAGTAACTAAAAACACTTATTTATATAGTAAAATGTTATGAATTTTAGGATTTAACCCAGGCTGGACCCCTTAAAGTAGGGGATGGCGACCAAGCGGTTGTACCTGTAGTATCCTGCATGCTAATGTAGTACCCTGTTCGTCATGCACGTCCTAAATTAAGTTAGAATTACTTTGCAAAAACAATAAAACCGTACGTTAAAAAAAAGCACGCAAAAGAGCCCCACCTTTAACGACGCGTGCTAGCATCCATTCCAGCTAGAACACTATTAATTCCTGCAAAATTGAATACTTATAAGTCATCTTGAATGGCTAGTTATCAACTCGTGCGCAGAAACGACTGCTTTTTAGGCTAGCGGTCGAGATATTTGGTTTTCGCGCCTTAAAATTGATTCTTGTTTTTCAAACGATTAACGAAGTAGCTGGTTTCTAAAAGCATTTTGTAAACTTGCTGGCTTCCGAAATCTACACTGGACTATTCACTGAAAAAAAAAACAAAGCCATTTTAACTGAACTCGCACCAGAAATCCGTCATTGTACGAAGACTTGCCAAGATTACCGTAGCGTTCATCAGTTTTAAAGAATTAGTTCGATCGTTTTTGCTGGTGTCCCGCGTAAGCGACCAATTTTACGAGTCGCGACTCGCCAAAACTACCAGTGGCACACCGTTGTTTTTACTGAACAGTCGTTACGATGGCAGAACGGTTAAAATTACCGGACTTTACAGCAGAAACGACTGTTTTTTTTTTCAGTGTTCACTGCTTCTTTTCAATCATCAACAGACACATAGAGGACGATTTATGTATGTGTGTGTGTATGTCGATGATCGAGATGTGTGTTAATGTGTGTGTGTGTTTATGCCTGTGTAAGTTACTAAAATTTACTGGCTTTCACCTAGATTTGGTATTTATTTGGGTCAGGGTAGTTAAATGTCGAATAAGAACTTTAAAAAAATACTTCATAAACAATATTTATATAGATTATAGTTACCATACAAGTCTTCGATTTTTCTCCAATAAAACTGTCCCTCAGTACTTGTGTCAATTTACTTGCCCGAAAAGGTAAATGCGTGCCTTTTCGACCAAGAGCTCTTATGCATTCTTTAAGTGCTAAAAGAGATTTATTGATTTCAGCGCCTTCCATACCTATAATTTTATGAAATAAGTTTTAAAAGTAATAAATAGCTTTTTATATGATATATATATATATATATATATATATATATATATATATATATATATAAACTGTTAATATTGTATTATAAAAGTTTTTGTTTTACATTTTTAAAGGATTTGATTTAGTGTTTGCTCCATAGATAAGGCTATAAATTAGCTCTGCAATAAGGCTTATAATAAGATTTAAGTGACATAATTTCTGTTCACTAATTTTTTTTTTTGTACCTATATAGGTCAAGTATCTAGTTTAAACGAGACCCAAGGCTTTCTTCGTTCTTTCTTTATGCTATAAATAGCCATAAAAACATAAAACATAAAACGAAAAACACAAAAGCAATTGTTTAGGTCCAACTCCAATTTCCGGTATCATGATTAAAGTAATACATTAGGCGCAATAGTTTCAACGCTGCATAATGCAGAAACTAATGCTGGATCAATTCCAGCCTCTCTCTTTGACACGTTTTATACGGGGCCTAAATTTGCGAATAATATATAATGTGAGGTTAAACGAGGGAATTATACAAGTAAATTATTAAGTCAATATCCCAGAAATTAGCAGTAGCACGCTTTACAAATCCGATTAGGCTTGACGTCTTTGAACAGAGATGATCAATGTGGCGTTCAAAAGAAAGGCTGGAATTGAACCACACATTAACATCATGAATTACGGAAATTCTCTGCACAGCGTCCCCTTCCATGGCATAATCAACAACGAACTCCGACATCTACTGATAGAGATGATAAAGCACTTCAAAAGGTTTCCATCCACATACATAAGAATTTTCACGAATTTAAGATTTAGAATTAACATAGATAGGATCAGATAAACTGTCACTAACCCTAAGCAAAAAGCAGCGTTCAGTGAGATATGATGTCAGCCACCATAGCATTAAATCATGCACTCCCATGCGAGAGAGTCTAGAGAGTAGCAGGTTGTGTAGGTACATCCTGCTCATTCGACTGCCAGGCAAAAACTTAGAATAGTTACTACCATGTGTATTGTATATAGATTTATTAATAATTACATTAATAATTACATAATCTGCGTTAACAAAGTTTCCTAAATGGTATATTGTCATAGTCATACTGTACGGAGGTGAACTACGGCAGCCCCTGCACGGGGACGTGCCGGTCAAGCACTCAGGAGAAGCCCATTATGCTGTACCTCCTGTACCATAAGGAATTACTTTATAAACCCTTGTTTATAGCTTCGGCAACTCGGCAAATTGATGCCAAGCTTTTTAACCTTAGCTCCTCTAGTCTTGTCCCTGCGAAAGCTGGTGCATTCACACAGCAGATGGGAGGTGGTCTCTGTTTCATGCTCGCACCACCTGCAGCTCCCGGAGTCTTTCAGTCTCAGGTTCCACAGGTGGTATCCTACCCTCCAATGTCCCGTCAGCCAGCCAACGGCCAGTCTCAACATATTCCTGCTTAGACCCCTAATGGTCCGCAGCCACTCCTCAGGTAGGCTGCTTCTCATCAGAGCCCTAGCCTGTCTTTGCCCATTGGCATTGGTCTATTTGTCGCTCAGTTGCGAGTTGAGCCAGTCTTTAATTGCTCTATTAACCTCGCAGGTTGGGCCTGCGACTGCGCACCTTCTTGCTCGAATGCCGTCCGCACCCCTACCCGCAAACCTGTCCGCCTTTTCGTTACCCACCACTCCGGAGTGTCCCAGTACCCACACCAGTCTCACCGCGTTGTGTTCCGTCAGTGATTCCAATGTCTGTCTTTACCTTATTACCTCTTTTGAGGTAATACTGATACTGTCTAGCGCCATGAGAGCTGCCCTGCTATCCGGATTTATCACAAGATTTATGAAGTGATATTGCGAGTAGTTTTTCGAGTAATTTATCGAGCGATTTATCACGTTTAGCGCTATTTATCACTAGATAAATCACTCGATAAATCACTCATTAAATTTCTGTATTTAACGTAATTAACAGAAATTATTGTTATTAAACGTTTATTTACTAAAAATCTAAAGAATATTAAACAAAAAAAATATATCAAAATTTTTCCCTGGTCTTGAACCTGGATCATCAGCGTAGCAGTCGTCCATCCTACTATCTGAGCTACTTTCGCTTATACAGGACTTCAGTTTTAATTTTATTTGTATACTATTATACGCAGGCAACTTTTTTTTTATTTTTAAAATTATTCTGATTCGAGTGGTGAATGGTTAGTATGCGACCGCGTGAGATTCGCGACCCAAGGTTAGTAATTAGGAGGCAAACACACTCGAAGAAAGATGATTTACTTAGATCTGTTGTAATATAGTAAGTATTATAATCTTGATTAATGGACCAAAACGGTACTCGTCGAGCCATCTATTGACTGTCAACGATTTCGTACAGTCAGACGAGCTCACGCGAGAGCAAGCGTACCGCGCATGCCTCGCAACTATACTCTAAACACTGACGATGCTGTATACTCTATTCTCTCTCTCTTGCCTGTTAGACTCCGAGTAGAGCGGACATACTGCCGACTATGGCTATTGCCATGTATCAATAAACTTAGTATTATTCATTAATATCAACCTCAGTATTCTCGATTTATCCACGCTTATCAACAAGATCCACTCAGCATCTGTCAGTTAAGTATAGTTAAGCCTTTCCTATCATCTAAAGTGGAAGAGCCACTAAAGGAGAGGGAGAGCTGCTCGTGCGATGCAGGAGCTAAGTAGGGGATATCTACCAGATTGATCCACCTAAGAGCAGAAGGAGTGGATGATAATATTAAATAAATGGGTTGAGCTATAGCCATATTATATTCATTAATGATAATCGTTTTTTCTCTTAATTTGTATTCACATACGATGCTGGATCTCTGAAGCTGTAGGAGGAGAAAGTAGACTGCACACATACTTTTTGAGAGCCTGGGTCTCATAGACTACTGGGTATGGAGGAGACCGGAGCTGTCTCTCTCCTGTGCTACATGCTCGCAAGTAATCTACTAGCGCTTAGGTAGACTATTTATATTATGGCTACTAGCGCCACTCAGTCGGTAACTTGCCTTCGCCGGCAAATTATCTGTTGCTGCTCTCTTATCTCCCAGGTGGAGCCTGCTGTTTCAATGTCCCCCAATAAAACATTTTTTAGACGGTGCTGTGATGCGCAGAAGGAAAAAAGAATTTTTTATTTAAAAGGAAGGTGGGCAAGAGGGCAGCAACAGAGAACAAAGTACATGTTAAAATAGAAAAAATATCACAAACGGAACAAAAAATGGGCGTCATTGCCCTCGTAAGAAAAAAAAATTAGTCAAAACTAATGCCGTCTCGTTTTTCGCCGATCTCTGCTGCCTCGTAGGCTATGCGGAGGATCTCGCTGATCGGTGTTGGTAGTGTAACGGCTGGGGCAGCGATCGGTGGCAGTGTGCCGGCTGTGGCAGCTAAGGCAGCGATCGGTGTGGAGGGGGCTGACGTGCGTGCCCTCTTTTTCCCCAGCAGAAAGAAAATTAAAAAGTAATCAGATTATAATAATAACTACAAAAAATTATAAGATTACGCTATTAAAAATTTCAGTGAATTTTCAATAACAAAATTGGATGCCATATTCGATTCCGATTTCGATGAATCAGCAATCATGGCGAATGATTTCGATAGCATGAGAGAAATATGTGAATTCTGTAATGCCAAACATTTCAAATTTGAAATATTATGTAAAAAGAAGTTTTCTAATTGTTGAAATAGAGGTAACGTATTATCTGACAATATCACTTGTCCTCAACGTTTAAAAGAATTATATTCAGGAAATACTGACGAAAGTTAACACTTTTTAAATAATACTAAGGGAATACCACCACCCACCTCTACTCGCTTCGCTCGCCAACCCCCACGTTCGTTGCAAATTGGTGTGCTAGTATCTTCGAGAATAACGCGTTTTTTTATAATAAAAAAAATGTATTGCTGCTGGTTTTAAAATTTAAAAAGTAAAGCGAAGGTGAAAGAGAAAAGCAAGCTATGCTATAAAACGTATAGTTTTTCTTTGGCTTACTTTAATAACAAAACAACATTACAATTTTCATACCAGGCTAATGAATTCAAGTTCCTACAAAGTCTTCACAAAAAAATCTTGTATTTTTCCCAAATAGTTGGTGCTAATGGTAATTTGTTTACGATTAAAAACCAAGCAAAAAACAAACGCAATTGCTTTTGTAACATAATTGTACATGCTTCATCAAATACATGAAAAATTTCTTCATCGTTCTCAATTAATCCCATGGCTATTGCTGTTTCAGTAAATGTTGCATACGTTTTATTTTTAAAGTTCTTTGAATCATTAAATGAGGTTGACCCTTTAACTCTGCGTAATATTAATTTTAAGTGAAATAACTCTCTTTCGTTAGGAATCACACATATTAATCTTCCTAAAGTATTTGAATTGTTTTTACGTCTAATCCACTTTTTTTCGTAAAAACATAATCTTCTGGTATATCACAA
The DNA here is from genome assembly GCA_016647725.1 of Nasonia giraulti. Taxonomy (NCBI): domain Eukaryota; kingdom Metazoa; phylum Arthropoda; class Insecta; order Hymenoptera; family Pteromalidae; genus Nasonia; species Nasonia giraulti. Next base: position 113,129 of record QLYP01000213.1, read on the forward strand.
TGCGAAAAGTTTCTGGCATAATCATCAATTTAATGTAGTTCAAACCATGCTGTTAAAGTTGTTTTGTTATTGAAAGAATCTATATCAATGTTGTTTTCATCAAAAATTATTTTTCCCAACACGAGCATGAAATGGGCCTTATTCATGCCTAAAAGTAGAGTAAAAAATTGTCCATTCCGAGCGTGTTAGAAAAAATTTAAGCTCAAGCGGGGAGAATAGTGCATTTCATAACTAGGGGCGAAAGTTGGCTTTTTCAAGCAAGGATGATGATTGAGCACGAGAGTTGTTAGTTTTGACTTATGATCCAATACTAACATTAAATGTGTGTGCGGAAGACCTATTTTTGAAATTCAATTACGTACACATACGCAATAATTTTTCCAAAAATATTCCCACTAAGAATATTAGCTAGGACGAAAAAGAAACTAGCAATAGTCAGTAAGGAAGAACAGAGAGGAACGGAGAAACAATTGAGAAAATGAAGGTGAAAGCAACACACGTGGAAATTTGGAGATTACTAATACAACAGAAAAGCAAATAGAATCAGAAAAAAAGAGGGAAAGATTAAAGAAGAGATAAACAACAAATAAGGAAAGATGTCAGGCGCCGAGAGAAGAATGGAGAAGGAGCTGAGAGATATGACGGATGAAATAAAGGAGTGGAGGATTAAACTGCAGGTGGAGAGAGGTAAAAGAGAAGCAGCGGAAAGGAAGCTGACGGATCTGGAAAGAGATGTGGGAATTCTAAAAGAAAAACTAAAAAAGGAGAGGAGAGAAAGGGAGAAGATAAGCAGAATAATAGGTGAGATAAGGGAAATGCTAAAAAGGTGGAGACAAAACAAACGAGAGAAAGAGAAATAAAGGGGAAGAAGAAAGAGAAGAAAGTGAAAAGTGAGGTTAAGTTGGTGAGTTCAAACAAGAGGAAAAGGATGGAGGAAGGAAAGTGCAAGGTGTGGGAGAGGGGGATTATCGTACACAGAGGGATAGATGCTAAGAGGGAGGCCATGACAGTAAGAGAGAGAAAGATAGAAGGTGCAGCGAGAAGAGGGGAAGTGTATAGAAAAGGCGACATCAGGGTGAGAGTAGACGGAAAGGAGTTCGAATGGAGAGAGGACGAAGGTAGAATCAAAAAAGTAGAAGCAAAGAAGAGTAGAGGCGAGGAGAGAGAAGCCAGAAGGAAGATTAGAGAAAGAAGAGAATGAAAGCTTATAAGAAAAAAAAAACACTGTAAATTGCAATCTAGGTTAAGTGTAAGTGTAAATAGTGTTAAAGCTTACATAGTTTACTTTTTATAAGAAAAATTTTTAATACAACTGTATAAGCAATAACGATTATTATTATAATATTAGCTAGGATTGTTCGAAATTTACAATAAAATAATCTAACAACAATTAGTGTTATCATATTAAATATATCCGGTGGGCTGCCTATTTTTCGCATTATAACCATCAAATCAAGAAAACTTTAGTGCATGTATCTAGGACTTCCTATATATGTTGATGGCAAAACGAACAAATCACCTAATCATTCGTTATCTTCAAAATTTTCATTATTGTTAAGCGCACTTTTTGTTACGTGATCAACAAGACCTTGATAAAGTTCTACGCGCAATTTTTAATAATTATATCTTAAAAAATTCAGTCTACAATATTCGATAATGATATAAGCTTGAATAATATACTGTTAAGTTAATCTTCCACAATATAAAATATGACTATATCTTGACATAGGTCTATAAGCTAATCGATATGAATAATGTTGCAAAGTGGATACATGAATTGTCGCGCGGGAAGCCCCTTAGGCGTGGATTCCCGCTTGTTAATGTTTTTGTAATTCGAATAGGAAAGAGGTTTGGGAGAAAAGAAAGAAGTCAATTTGAGCGAAAACGTGAGTGATTTAATACGTTCAGAATGAGATGGGAAAGCCGTCCGGCATAAAACCCCTCTCGAAGATACTACAAGCTGCGGAACAAAGAAGTGTGGACTGTGTGTGTGTGTGTATCGTGAACTTAATCGACTCTCAAAGAGAGTTTTCACTTCGTGTCAGCGGCGCAGTTCCGCTGACTCAAGTCGGTAGCGCAGTTCTACCGACTTGCACGATTCGACGCGCGCGTAACCACGTTCGCGGAACCGGTCGCGAGACAAGCACGGCGTGCAAGCTGAGATGGAGCGAAAGAGAGAGAGAGAATGAGAGACACCGAGCACCAAGATATCCCGAGAGAGAGAGAGAGAGAGAGAGAGAGAGAGAGAGAGAGGTCAGTAGAAGCACCAGCACCACAACACTACGGCGGACGTTTTCGTAGAAGCAATTCGCAAGGTCGAAATCGATTCGTCGCTTAGCTAGACAGCGTGAACTGTCAACGGCTTGGCGTCTTATCGAGAACTGAACTCCGCGCTCGTCCGACCGCGCGCGACACGAGGCCGGCGGCGCTGTCGGCGAGCGCAGCAAGTCGCGAAGTCGCTTACTCAACTCGAGCACGAGAGATGGCGCCACGGGTTCTACGTCGACCTCGCGGAGTTCGCTCGACGTCGTTTTCACGGCGGAACTCTTCTCCTCGGGTCTCGACGGAACAATACATTTTTATCATTGTTATGATTTTGTTTAATCATTGGATTCCATCCTATATCTCCGTAAGAAAACACTATAGGAAAAATCATAGGATCTATGTAAAAAGATAATTTATTCAAAATAAAAGTTGGACATATTTCTTTCGGGGGGGTTTTCGGATAAACACAAAGATCATAATAATTAGGTTTATACAGGCGCAGCGGAAGGTAAAAGCACACTCAGACGTGCGCACTTAACTTTCGAAGCTGCTGGGAAAAATTAGGGAGGGAAATTAGGAGGAAATATAAGGGAGGATATTTATACAATATAGAGGGATTAGACAATATAATAATGCACTTGCCTTCGCAAGTTATAGAGCTAGATTTGACACTTTTTTTGTAAAAGGTCCTCGAGTTATTCGAATAAGTAGTCAAATGTACTATAATATTTATACCTTACATCCAGACAAAAACGAAGCCAGAAGATATGGGCGACTATACATTATTTATAATGAAATCGCCTCGCAATCGCGATTACAAACTCACGTGTCATGTTCTTTAATGCTATTAAAGGAATTAGATAATTTTTATCGACAAGTAAACATATACGCTAAATGATACAAAATGATGCACGAAGTTGAAATGAAAGAACAAAATCGTTTGACAAACTACAACATTGAGTTTAATATTAAAGAAATTATAATGTATTTAACACGTAATTTTAATCATGAGAAACGTAGATATAACGCAGCTAAATCTAATGAAGTAGCTGTGGTATTTGTAAGTGAAAATGGTCAACCACCAGAAGATCGAGATGTATGTATATATTCAAAACATAGAGCACCTAACAATATACCATGCATTATGAAACATGTAGATCCTATGTCATATCAACTTATGTATCTTTTATAGAGGTTTTGAATGGATGCCCAAAATCATAAAATAAAAATAACAAAAACAATATTTTAATCCTACTATTTTATTGTCATAAATTCAGCATTAGAAACGAATTTGATCCTTACTTAAATTTAGGAAAATTAACTTAACAATACATTGTTGATGCTTGGGTAAAAGTTGAAGGTTCATAATTAATTTTTTCAAACAAAAATCAGTACCAATTAAGGACAGATTTATACAAAAGTGTTATGGATCACTTGAAAAATAAAAGTAACAATGACGACGTAAAAATTGGAAAAATGGTTACATTACCTTCAATATTTTCAGGAAGTCCATGATCATTACAACAAAACTTTTTAGATTCAATGACAGTAGTTCAAAAGTATGGTAAACCAGATATTTTTATTACTATGACATGCAACCCAAAATGGAAGGAAATTAAACAAAATTTGAGAATGAATGAATCAGCTATCGATAGACCTGATATAGTAGCAAAAGTTTTTAATGCAAAAATTATTGAATTATCAAATAAAATTCTTTAAAAGAAATATTTTTGGAAAATGTATAGCATATACTTATATAATTAAGTTTCAGAAAAGAGGTTTACCACATATGCACTTGTTGGCTTTTTTTCATAAATATCATAATCTGATCAATGCAGATGATGTTGATAAACTTATAAAGTGCAGAAATACCTGATGAAATAAAATATCCAAGGTTACATAATATCGTTAAGCAATCTGTTGCGTTTCGGATCAAAATATCGGGAGACGTGCAACAAACAAATC
>QLYP01000213.1:117368-136316 GCA_016647725.1 Nasonia giraulti
GAGCGCTAAGATCAAATTACAATTACGAGATTATGAAATGAAAATTAGACGAATATTTTACACAATCAATGATACATGGCCCTGGTGGTGAAAATAACTTAAATTCACTATGTATTGATAGCAAAACCGAAAAATGTACCAACAACTTTCCAAAATAGTTTATTGAGCATACTACTTTTAATAATACTAGATATCCCCTTAATCGACAAAGTAACAATGGAAAACAAATTCGTTTCAATAAAAACAATATAGCTGTTAATCGATTTGTAGTCCCATACAATCCGTATTTATTGTTGAAATTTAATTGTCTGTGCATTTATAAAAATTAGTCAAGGTAATAATATAAAAAAAAGGTAATAATAAAAACGAATGTGAAGAAGAAAATCTGAACTACCATGAAATAAAACAAGATATAAGTACAAGATATGCAAGCCCTTTAGAAGCAATGTATCGTCTTCTACAATATGCAATGTGCGTTTCATCACACGTGATTTACCGATTAGCTGTACATTTGATAAATGAACAATTCGTATTCTTTAAGGAAGGATCAGAAGGAGAGTTGATTTTTTAAAGATTATTATTATTACATGTTGTAACGGGGCGATTCAATAGATTTCCGTGCGGCTGCGGAGATGCCGCATGTCACCTCGAGAAGGTTCTTTTCCCGGTCGACGTTCCCTTGATGATGGCCGAGTGATAGCGGGCGGACGTTAGCCGCTGCGTGCAGCGCCATCACTAGTGTTTTGGCCTGCCGATGCTCGATACAAATGCGTGGTGCGCCTGGAGCACTACGCTTTTCTCTGCGTATCCGTGGGTAAACAGTCAGTCGGGACAATCGGGAAATGCACAAAGAAAGTAACACTCGCGTGTGGGTTTAATAGAATGAAAATATATTGTCAGAATTTAAAGTGATATAAAAAATGTTACAGTGTTCCGAATACGACGCTTGCGCGCGAGATTACGAGAAGGACGCGCACGGTTTCTCAGGCGAAGCCGGTCCGACGATTCGGTGGCGACGAATCGCAGCCTTCGACGGCCTTGTCCCGGATATCGATAAAGTTCTTACTTACTCGGTCGCTGGCTAAACGCTTTATTCCTCGTCCTCACGACCGACGACGGCCCTGTAAGTAGGTGCTGGCTGGGTACTAGGCGGTTCTGGAGGCGTCCCTTCAGGCACTCGAAGCTATCTAAACATACTTGTGCACCGGTGCAGTAGATCGGCTCGCGGATATCGACGGTTTGCTGCGTATAGCTGTGATCTCGGTCGAAGCGAAAACAAGTCTGAGCGCGCGCTCGCTCCTCGCGGAAAAATCTCTTGTCAGCGCCGCCGCTGACGTCATCTGCTATCATCCTAGTTCTAATCGCGCGACTTACGAGCGCGCAAATCTCAGCGCTCGTTACAATGTAAAAGGGGCTCAATCTTGTGAAGAATTAAAAACATTCAAAAACGTTACATACGCAAAATTACATGAAATAGTTGTAGCTAGAAAATTAATAACCACCAATGGAGAATGGGACAATTGCTTGGAAGAAGCAATCAAGGTTGAATTTCCTCAAGCTCTGTGTAACCTGTTTGGTTATACATGCATATTTTATCACTCAGTAAATATTAAAGAATTATTTGAAAAATATAAAGCATAATTTTACAGTGCTTTGTTAACTAAAAAAAATAGGTAAAAATATCTCACTGAAACATATCAATTCTATTTTAACAAGTCACGGGTATACACTATCTGATTTCAATTTACCAAAATTTAGTGAGGATATTGAGAAAACCAATTATGAAAAATGGTATGCAACAAATGAAATTGGAAATGATTCATTATACAATATGATCTTTTTAACGAATAAACAATGTGAAATTTTCGATGCAATAATAAATATTGTAATTAATAAACCTAATCAGGTGAAGAGTTTCTTTATTGATGGCCCTGTAGGTAGCGGAAAAAGCTACTTACTAAAAACAATTATCACTCATTTAAAGAAAGAAAAAATAAGTCTTTTACTTGTAGCATGGACCGGTATAGCAGCGAATCAATTAATAAATGGAAGAACTTCAAATGTAATTTTTAAATTACCGTTAGAAATAAATGAAGATTCAACGTGTAACATTACTCCCAATTCAATATATAGAAAAAATCTGAAAAATGTAGAAGTCATAAGTTTGGATGAAATAACAATAACATTAAAACATGCTTTTCAATGACATGCTTTTCAGGCAGTGGTTAAATTATTTAAATGTAATAATGACATTGAAATTGGTGGCAAAGTAATGATTGTATCAGGTGACTTCCGACAAACACTTCCTGTTGTCAAACATGGGAATCGAACAAAAATTATTGAAAATTGTGTGGAAAATAATCATTTAGGGAGTAAATTCTAAATAATGGCTTTAAAAGATAATATGATAGTTAGTAATTGTAACAAAGACTTTAAACAATGGCTATTAAAAATTTGACATGGAAAATATTCCAACAAATTTGAAATGTACAATGATATAACTTTACTCCCAACAGAATTATTATCAACCAATAATATAATTATGAAAATTTATGGAGATTGCTTTGATAACAATAATGCCAATAAACTTTGCGAAAGAGTAAATTTAGCGCCAAAAAACGATGATGTACTAAAAATTAATAATCACATTTTAAATAAGATGCAAGGCAACGTAAGAGATTATCAAAGTGTAGATTTACGCGAAGGTGATAATAAAGAGATGTTACCAATAGAATTTTGAAATTCACTTACGCCAAATGGCCTACCACCTCATGAGTTACGTTTAAAAGTAGGTGCAGTAATTATTTTGTTGAAAAATTTAAATTTAAATGATGGGCTTTGTGATGGTACTCGATTAATAGTAAGGAAAATGATGCAATTCTGTATACAGGCAGAAATAATTAGCGGTAAACAATTTGGTAAAGTTGTTTTAATACTACTGTTCCGGACGTAACCGAGGGCGACTAGGGATAATAGTAAGTGCGGCGTATTTATTCTTTATTAATAATATATTCTACCTATTAGTAGTTTTAGCGAACGTTTCTCCGTAATTTGGCTCTCATATGCGCGAATCGACAAGGCGATTCGTTGCTTCAGGCCAATACGGTTAGGAATGATTTTATAATCATTCCTAGACTGCCACAACCCCCTCTAGGAGTTTTACTCCGCGGATTTTGAGGGTCACTTTCAGTGCGGAGAGGCTAAAGGGCCGATCTGTGACTGCCAGGCCAGAGAGTCGAGTGGCGGGAGGCGTTCGGGTGGGCACATGACTGCGTGTGTATAGCTATAGATATAGAGGAGCGCGCGCACTGCTTCGAGTCCCTTCGGTAGTCCTCGGGAGAGCGTCTTTGTTTTAGCGAGCCCGAGTTTTCGGCGGCGTTTAATGAGTAAAGCGTCAGTTCTCGACGACAACTTGAGAGAGAAGGTCACACCAGGACCTGATATTAGGAGATTTCAATAAAGTCATAATATCTGATTAACAATGATTTTACAGTTTATTTTTGAACCTTAATGTAGTCTTGTCCCATACAAACAAAATATTCATTTTTATTTTACTTTATTCAAAAAAAGATAGGTACATAAAACATTATTTGTAAAGACATGTATATTATAAAATCTTTCAGAACTTCTTATAACCTTGATGTTCTGGCATGGACTTCGTATTAGTGGAATATTTCTCAAAAGTATTTATTAACCGTTCAAATGCATTAACAGGAGTAGAACAAGGTTCTCCACGATACGTATTACATTGTTTATCATCTTGCACTCTTCTAGCACTTTTATCCTCCTTGAGAGGTGTGTACGGAATGCTATTTCGTTTCATTTTTTATATCTATCCTGACTGATGGTTTAAGAGGTCAAGCCTAGGTTAAATCCTGCAAAAAAACAAAAAGATATTCTTCTTAACAAAAAATTTTTGATTTGATGTAATTTGAAAAATAAAATTCTATTGAAAATATATAAAATATACACCATTTTTATCGAAAAAAAACATGTATATACCAAAATCATTTTTCAAAATTCATAACATTTTACTATATAAATAAGTGTTTTTAGTCACTTGCCACGGCTTTTTGAAAGATCCGGACCGTCTTCTTTACTCTATCCGGGCTAAAATGTACCTTAAACATGCCCCCTCGGACCAACCGAGAGGCATTTCTAAACAATATAAATCAAATATTGCTAGCAACAAATTTTGTTGCTAGCAATGTTTAATTGATATTTTTATTTTTTTTAAAACCGTGGCAAGTGACTAAAAACACTTATTTATATAGTAAAATGTTATGAATTTTGGTAAATGATTTTAGAAGGTATATACATTTTTTTCGATAAAAATTGGTGTATATTTTATATATTTTCAATAGAATTTTTTTTTTCAAATTGCATCAAATAAAAAATTTTTTGGTAAGAAGAATATCTTTTTGTTTTTTGCTGGATTTAACCCAGACTTGACGCCTTAAGATAATACTGATTCGAATGTTTATTCCTGCAAGCTTTATATAGTTCCAAACAAGTTTCTTACTATCACCATTTATAGGGTTATACTTGACAATGCGATCATGTAGAATTAGACAATACGCTGTAGTGTCCATGGGTATATTACGCTTACATTCAAATTCAAGACGTACGTCTACAGCTGCCTGTTTGAGTGACTCGTTTTGTTTTGAGCAGTCGATAACTATGAGTGGAGCATTTATAATGAATTCTTCTTTGCTTAAAAGGGAATCTATTACAATTCTATCAGAATAATACGCATTCTGAAAATTAGCATACATATCGTAAAACATGGCAAACTGATTATTTAAAATATCAAGATTCAGATTTCCATACGGATAGCTCTGAGAGTTGAGGAAAAGTTTGACATTACTAATATTACAATGATCAAAATGACTAGCATTTTATCTTCGTACACCTTTCCTCCCTGTTTGAAAACCGAGAATGATAAAACGTGGTTTTTCCAGCTGATTCGATGTTTTTACAGTCCATACATGTTGCGTGGTTGTTGGAAGTATTGGATACTCATACAACTCTCATGAACGAAAACTCATCGAAATCGGTATATCTTTTTGAATATAGTTAAATAGTTGTATTTTTCGTCAGTCTGACAGCACGAGGTAGGGCATAAGCCACTCTATACGATTGATCTCGATTTTGAATTCTTCATATGTCGGTCTCCCGTCCACCATTAAAGCCTCTTGCAAAACAGCATTCAAATCATTTCTCGATCTTGTGAGAATAAGTTCATGCTTAACGTTTACAACGATTTTGCGATAATCTTCAGCGAAACCAAAAATCATTGATAGAGGAACTGTCACATCAAAGTTTCCATTATTATCAGCTATATTTCCCACGTCAGTAATAGGTGTCCAGCCAGAATTTTCAAGATACTTTAGTTGACTAGGTGAGAAAGATGTGTAACCTTTCATCAGGGTTGTAGCAGCAATGTTCTTACATCGATCAATCTCTATGGCATTCATCTCATATCGAATTTCTTCAAAGAGATGACTAATAGCATTGTTCACAAAAAGGGTGTGTTGTACTGCTTGTCCATCCTGTCTAGTAATCTTTCCACAAATATGTAGAGAACTTTTTGATGGTAGAATACACAAATCTTGATGTTGTATAGCTATCCGAATTTCATCACTATTATTGAATGCAGGTGAGGTATAGGGTTGATGTGCATGAACCTCATAATGCGAGACAGATTCATCAAAGATGACAGAGGATTGTACGTTAAGAACTGATTCCATTTTTCTGAGACACACAGCAACAACAGATAAACGTACAAGTTATTTTTTCAATATTTTTCTCCCTTGAGGTCCCGTTCTTCCTCCACCACGCACTTTGAGGCCGAGACTTTGTAGAAACTGACTGTTCTGACGTGTTAATCGTTTGATCACTCGTTGCTGACTGGCTGTCTGACGACATACTGAGCTATTAATATAGCTTTTGTCAGCATTAAAAACAATATCCATTTTAATGGCTTTTTAAATGTAGACGAATTGTAATAATTTCACCTCGGAGATTAATCAAATCACCATCTTGATCTACTATGCGTAGTTGCAGATAATCGATCACTTTCACAGATATTGGCAAGTAAATTATTAGTTTAGCCAGTAAATTATCTTGTAACCTGGCGGAACTGCTGGGAAAATTCATGTATTGTATGAAATTTCTGCTGATTTATGTATGCTCCTGTCGTAATGTTACATTCAACTCGTAAAGCGTTCACTTTGAGAATAGCTACTGGTAAATCTGAGTTGTGACTTATATAAGGCTTCAAAAGTCTTAGAGTGAATCCTAGTAGACGACCAATCGAGTCAGTCGGTCGGAAATCTATTTCATGACTACACATAATAACACTTCGTAACGTATTATTATTTGGCTTGATACTAACTTTTATACCTCGAGTATCGTGGATACCTTGTAGAGTTCGATCAATATCCTCAATCTCATAACTGCCAGTAGGTAGTTCAATTATTTCTTGACCAACATAAAATTTATTAGAGTTTTCATCGACGTTCGGTATAGAATTAAAAGTTAGCAGCTCAACAAGTCCAAGACTGTATTGCTTATCCAAATCCAGTTATATTGGAGGAAAATAGTGCGTCTCAAGGATTGAGGAGGTGCCGGAAAGGCTGAGAGTTATTGATTTAACAACCATCTTGAGTAAACTAATTCAAATCATTCATGTAGATTTCTTTTTATATAGACAAAAATTATCTTTACGATTGAGCTGATTGCAGAGAAATTTCAGACAGAGATGACCACAGATGAAAGTTGAAAATTCCTGATACCTCTGATAATTGTACTTAACTTGAGATACTTTCCAGTAATTCATAAGATCTCGCGGTGGTTGTAAATCACCGAAACTATCAAAGTATGTAACCTCATTACTAATTTTTCGATAAGCTACACAATGCGTGCCAGGTCCACTTGCATCAACCAGATTAATGACTGCCGATTCTTTGGCTCGACAACCGATTGACAGAGCATTTATCATAAAAACTCCTCGAAAATTTGGTATATTCATTAGGTTTACATATTTGAGCAGATCGTAGTCGGTAAGTGCATGTTTAGGCAATCTTATTTCATCAAAGTTTTTTTTCTTCCTTTACACTTGTTGTTCTTCTTCTTCAAAAAGATACCGAAACCTTTACGATGAGGTTTTAGAAACAGTCCTTTACCGAGTGCCAACATTTCAATTTTTTCATTATGTCTTTTTCGCTCTTCCATTTATTTCTTAGCAGCACTTGCTTTATTTATTGCTTTAGCGATTCCCGCAGCTCCTCCTGCAAGTGAGCCTACTGCACTGAGACCAGCAAAAAGTGGGATAAGTGCTGGAAGAAAGCCACCTACTTTGCTGGGAACAGGCAATATGCGTGAAACATTAACTTTACTTTTTCCACCAACATTTTTCACATGCTCTCGAGCCATCTTTAGTGCTGACTTTATCATAGAGCGAGAATCGTTGCCAGGAATGATAGGTTTTCCCATTGACTTGATCAAATTTTTCAGTGTAATCTTTTTCTTTGAAATCGTTTTCTTAAGTTTATTAGATCTACGCCTGCCACCTCCTCTTACTCCTCCTCTTCCAACACCCAAACCAAGCTTTGATTTTAACTTCATGGTATTTGCTATAGCGAAAGCTGTCGCTTTTTCTTTCAAACCAGCGTCTCTAGATTTCACTTTCTGCCACGCCTTCTCTGCTAAAATCTGATCAGCTGCGTTTCTCTCTTGAATGTTATCAGGATTTTTTGAGTAGGCAATATCGTGTTCCTTACAAGCAGCGTCTAGAGGATTTATTCCTGAATCACCACGAGCTAAACGTTTAGCAAGTTTAGTACCTGAACCACAGTACTGATAACCAGGCATATGAAGTTCAATGGGTAATTTGTTAATCAATGTATTCACTAAACCTGTACCTTTTTTCTGATGCATGATGCGAGCTCTTAACAAGCTCATGCGAGACTGACTGAGGGTACTATAAATGCTCATATTTATAATATATCGAGTCAGTCGTGATATGAAATTTTAAGAAGCATGATGGATCTTAAGAAGCAGGCAGCAAAGTTGCCAATGGTTAATTTCGATCTTTTGACCCAGCAGCAGCAAAAAAAACAATACAATCGTCATGGAAAATTGCTACCTAACAGTATAAGAGCAGTATTTTGTGGTCCGTCTAATTGTTGTAAAACGAACGCACTCTTATCTCTAATCATTCATCCTTATGATTTGAGATTTGAAAATATTTACGTATACTCTTTGAATCTTTGAAATCACGCAAATCTTTGAATCAGCCTAAATATAAATTTTTGAAACAACTTGTTGAGCCTCTAGAAGGTATTAAATACTTATCGTTCGGTGAACACGATCTCGTCGTATCACCTGATGAAGCTCAACCCAACTCAATTTTTATCTTTGATGATATTGCCTGTGAGAAGCAGGATAATGTCAAAGCTCTGTACTGCATGGGCAGGCATAAAAGCGTGGATTGCTTTTACTTGTGTCAGTCGTATGCGCAACTTGTTGGTCATTTTTCGACAAGATGATATGAACTTAAAACATGTTTATAACGATCATGTTAATACAGATATGACATATCAACGCTTCAAAGATATTTGTTCAATGTGATGGAATAATAGCAATCATAGTTTTCTCGTTATAGACAAAGACCGTGATATCAATGATGGTCGCTACAGAAAAGGCTTTGATCAGTTTGTAATAAATATACAGAATACTGAATAAATTTAGCATTTGATTATGAGACTCTAAACTATCAAGATGTCTGATTTTGATCAACAAACTGTAGTTCTACGTGAAGTTAAGAAAGCTCGTTGAGGTTTGAAAAGAAAGTACGATTTGGTAAAGTCACATAAATTGGAAGTGGAAAAAAATTTGGAGGACTCGTTCAAACCGCTTGTGAAACCACTGGAAAAGCTAATCGATGTAAGTGAGCATATTAAACAAGAAAAAAGTTTATTGCCAGTGGTAGTTAAAAAAGAAAAACGAAAGAAGAGAAAGTTAAAATTAGAGCGTATTGAAAATAATAAACAAGACTATGATGATGATGCTGATGATGATGATCCTGGAGAATCAGCTTTTAAGTCAGCTGTGGGCGATTCAGATATTTCAGATCACGAAGAAACTGTTATTCAAAACAACGTTGCAAGTGTTTCAGATGTTTCGGATGATGAAAAAGCAGTTATGAGCGCTAATGTCGATGAAAACATTCGATTGTTGCTTAAGGGACAAACACGAGCCTTAGATACAGTATATGGAGTGCGAAAAATGCATGATAATAAACTAATGATTGGAAATGCTATTGATAAGAAGACAATGATAAGAAGACTTATGCTAAGATTTTAAAAGACACAAATGCACACAAAAAATACTATAAATTGGTAAAAGTGGTAAGGGGCTTATGTCATATAAGATCACTCATAAAAATATCCATACTGAATACCGTTATTGGGATGATCCAAATGAACTTGTAGATCGTTTAAGATTACTTATAGCTAAAACATCTGCTGGCAATAATAATCATGTCAATGAAATACAATCAATCATTGAGGAGCTTCGTGAAGCTGAAATTATTTTGTAACAACTCAGTATCGAAATGAGTATTGATGTGTTTGGACGTCAACTAGTCCTTGCAGGCACATCTCGAGGACCGCCTGGACTAGGATTCAAGCTGACTACTAATGGAAATTTTGAATTAGAGAATCGAAAACTGTGTTATGTTGGTGATGCTGTGGATCAAGATGATGCTGTAAATTTAAAGTCTGTAAAAAAGTTGATTGAACAAAGAGCTGATAAATTTGAAAAAGATTTAGAGGAAATGGAGAGTCTAGTAAATGATAAAATTATAAATACTGAGGCAGTATTTCTTAGAATAAATAATACGCTAAGAGATTTGCAAGAGAAATTACAAATCTTGGATTCTGAAATAAATAAACCTGTAAATCATAATGAAAGCAGCACTAGTGGAGGAACTTCATAAACCTGCTCGACGTAATTATCCACGTCGTTCTTTTCTCAGCAAAAATATCGATGAAACTTGGCAAGCAGATCTTGTTGAAATGATTCCATATGCCAAGCAAAATAAAGGGTTTAAGTACCTGCTCACAGTTATTGATGTATTCTCAAAGTATGCCTGGACTATGCCAGTGAAACAAAAAACTGGAAAATGTGTAACTCAAGCTATGAAATCAATACTATTGCAAAAAAGAGTACCCAAGAATTTGCAAACAGATCGTGGAAAAGAATTTTACAATAAAGATTTTGACAAACTAATGAAAAGTTATAAAATTCTACCTACAGTAATCTTAAGGTATCAATTTGTGAACGTTTTAATCGCACTCTAAAAAGCATGATGTGGATGTTATTTAGTCTGCGTGGTAGCTACAAATGGTTGGATATCTTACAAGATTTAACATTACAATATAATAATAGTCGACATCGGACAATAGGAATGAAGCCTGCAGAAATAGACAAAAACAAAGTTAACCGTATTCTTAATCGAATTAATAGGAAAAAGTCAAACAGCCTAAATTTGTTTAAACGAGCTAAATTTAAAATTGGAGATAAAGTACGTGTAAGCCGAATCAAGGAGGTTTTCGATAAGGGCTATACACCCAATTGGTCAACTGAAGTCTTTACAATAACGCGCGTTTCACCTACGAAGCCCTATACTTATCATCTAAAAGATTATCAAGACAAACCAATAGCTGGAGGAATCTACGAAGAAGAACTTCTCAAGACTAAATATCCAGATGTCTATTTGATTGAGAAAGTTTTAAGAAAAAGTGGTGATAGAGTTTATGTAAAATGGTTAGGTTTTGACGATACTCACAACAGTTGGATTAATAAAAATGATATGTAAAAAAAAGAAAACATTAATAAATTATAATTGATGTAAAATTTATTGTTCATTTATTTACATTTCCTTCAATTTTTTTACAAGTACAGGCAATATAATTTCATTTATTTGTAAAATTCTTCTCCTAAAACGTTCTCGATCACGTGCAACCTGCTCCCACTTGACACATCGAGCTTCATGATGCGCAAATTTCCATTTATACATCAAGTGTATGGTTGGTTCTTCCTTGAATCGTACACGCTTCTCTTTGCTGGAATCAGACGTTTCTGAATTGAATTTTACGTGAAATATGTGCGTATGTGTATAATTCGAACCTACCCATTTGGATTTTGTGAAGTTTGGATCTTATAGCGTATTGCTCTCGACTATGAATGCGTGAATTTCGTAGACAGTCCAAATAGTCATTAAATTCAATGGTTTTCTTTACAACTGCTTTGATACCCTTGATTTTTTTCATACTATCTTGATTATTAACACGTGTACTGTACATTTTGCTTCTCAATCCAACAAATTCAGTGAGAATCTGACCATTACACTCATCCTTCATGAGTCCAACAATTTTCTTATTAACACGTGGCATGTTAAATATATTATCTACAGAATAATCTGAAGTATCGAACATGTGAATATTTCTTTTCATATCTTCATAAAAATCGTCACATTTAATAGCATAGATCAAGCTATCAGTATCTGTATATAATAATTTACAATCATCTTTATACACTTGTCGCATATAATTATAATGAAAATCATACATCAGTGTCTTGGAGAGATCTAGAACTATGAGACCAACATAGATTGGTTTATTTATAAGTATGTCAGTCTGATTTAACTGTATGGCAACTACATTTTCATTAAATATTGAACTACTGTGAAAGTTTGGCTATGAAATTTGAGCTTCTACGCCATATCTTCCATCATATTTACTCATAAGCTTGACTGAAACTCTTTTTCTTACATTTTCCATAGTCATACCAAATACTGCATTATTCATCAACTTGAAAAAATTCTTTTCAAATTCATTTTTTGCTACTGCTCTCATACTAGTGTTTAAATCAATGTATGATTTGAGCCATGGAGACTGCTTGAATCTCAGAATTTTATGTATTTTAATGAGTCGAAGACCATTTGAGAGAGCCTGTTTTAGAGCAACATAGTGAATAACATAATTTCTTTTAGGATGAAGTGTAGCTAAAAGTTTATCTTACTTATAACCCTGAGATTTTGCATGTTCCGGACAAAACGGTAAGTCATTATGCTCATCATGTATTTCACTAGGATAATCTAAATCAACCTCTAAAATATAACCATGAGAAGCATTTGATGCGATAGAAAATAAATCGAAATTTTCAAGCCACTCAAATTCATCGTATGGGAGACATTGTGAAAGTCCAAATCCATGCAAATTATTCGCATCTAAATAAATTAAATATTAATTTTGTTTATTTTTATTATACTTTTCAAGCATATACTTATGATTGGCTGCTGCATACCGATTTGAACACTGACTTAAACCACCTCGGATGCCACGCTCTATAAAAAGTACCATATCAATATCTGTTAAAAGTTTTAATTGAACACCTGTATGTTTAAGCATTACATCCCAGGAAAAGCCTGGAGTAGTATAATAGTGAGCAGGGTCGAGACCATAGACTTGCATACTTTGGTCTCGAAACTTTTCAACAACACCTGCTAGTAGCAAGATGTCAGTTTTTATATAAAGGTCAGAATATTCACCAAGTTTTTTAACATTACATGTTTTCCACACATTTTGTACATGTTCATAATCTCTATCAGATATATGTGAATCATTAAGCATATTATAAAAATCATCTTTTTCAGGTAATTTACACTCTTCTAGCTTTTCCCATAAGCTTATGTATACTCATAAGGTAAAACACCTTTTTTCGTTAATAGATCAACTTGTTCTCTGCTATAATGATTAAACTCTTTATTAACAATTTTATAGTCCTGTAGATATGATGCCAATTTTTCTAGAGAAGAAGGCATGAACCGAAATGAATCTAAAAATCTAAATTTAATTTTACTATACTCTACATGTTTTGTGAATGAAATATATTTTTCCTTTGTCAGAGGTAGTAGATCAATCTGTCCTGGAAAATGATTTGATATATCGGATATAATAAAGTGAGTGCCATAGCCACTTAAATTATGAAACACCACTGGTACGATTTTCGAGTCTTGATAGTTTAGATTACATGTAGTATGTGCAGGTCCTCGATATTTTCCAGTAAGATGACAGTGATCGCGTACCTTGACATCATTATTTAAATTTTTTTTACAAATATGACACGTTTTTGAATTATAATAATCTGTTACTTCAGCTTGAGATAGAACAGGCATAGGTAAAGGATTCGCATATAAAGCACTTATTTTTTCTTCAATATTTTTTAACTGTTCGGCAAACCACTTTGATGCTTCACGACCTCTATAAAAGTCATATCTTGATAAAGAGTCAATATAGCTGCATTTAAGATAGTATCCTATACTATAAATTTCATGACTCTGTACTGGTCGAGTGTTAGTTTTCACATCTTGTCTTATCGGTTTTAATAAACACTCAGTCTGCATATATTACAAACGGTAACTTTTCATTATAGCAATGATTTTTGAACATTATAATATTATTATTTTCAGTAGGAAGTCTTATTTTACAGTTATTCAACTTTTTACAGTATTCTTCATGCTTGGTTAAATTATCTTCTGTGTAAAAAAAATTTAAACATCTATCACATACTAATAGTTTTCTACCATTTTTGCTTAAATCATTACTAAGCAAACGCGATAGCTGTTTTATGTATACATAATGTGATTTTGTTGCAAACTCATCATTATCATCATCACCTAAATTATCATTCATGAGTAAAAGAAGATTAATATGATTACTCTTTTTACATGATGTTATATACAGAGGCACTACATTTTTATTGTCTAAGCCAAACACATTTATTGAGATTGTAGTATTTTGCTTCTCGAAATTTGGTATTTGTTTCAATGACACAGGAAATTCAATACCTTTCATATCCAAGGTGTTTTCATATTTAATATAATTACTCAATCTATTGGCATGATTTTTACGGTTTACAGGATATAATGCAGATAAAATTGCCCATATAAAGCATTTGTTATCATAATTTTTAACATTTATGCATGCTTTCCTTTTCTCTATGAATGCTGGTAATGGTATATAAGAGCTACCGGCACGCATTGGATTAAATTTATTTATATTTATCTGTATATTTTCAATAGAAAGTAGAGCCCAACCAGAGGCACGTTCCTGAAATTCCTCAATATCTGTGAGTAGAGGTTCAATAACATCAGATTTGAACCATTCGTTTAACGATGATGCAGATAAAATTTAATGATTTTGTGTGTTAAAATATTTTATCTCAATGCATTCTTCTTCTTCTTTTTCTTCATTATTTTTATGCATATTTTTTGAATTTACATGACAAAACAGTGTTCAGTTTTAAAGCTTTGTGTTTAGCAATCATCTTTTTTATTCCTCGTGAAAATAATATTGATGCGTCTTGTAGAAATGTAAGTACATCAATATGTGTTAAATTTGCTAAAACCACAGTCCTCATGCGATTTTCAAAAGCGTTGTCTATATCAATCCAACGCACACGATCAGTGATAGTCTGCTTCTTCTTCTTTATTACCTGTACTCCAGCACCACTTTTTCTTTTTCGAAGTTTTCGAATTACTGTGATAGATTTCTTAATTCATTTATAGTATCATGATGATACTGTTTAACTATTTCAACATTTTGTTGTAATATTGGCATTATTTTTAATATAGCTTCAATGAGTTTTATAACATCACTTGTTTGGAGGATGTTGACTGATGGCATAACTTGAAAAGAAAAAATAAATAAGTATGTATGAATGCAAACATAAAAAACTGATATGCGTGAGTGCGCGTGTGTGTGTGAGAGAGAGCGAGGGAGAGAGAGAGAGAGAGAGAGAGAGAGAGAGAGAGAGAGAGAGAGAGAGCGAGTGAGAGAGAGTGAGAGAGCGCCGAGTGGTAAAACACTATACAGTAAAGTACGAGTGATACCACTAGTATTGTAATATGCTAAAAATTTTGATAAACTTACCATGTCTATAATTCCAATTTCGCTATTTAGCATTACATCATCCTTCAGGAGAAAATCCAATCCTAATGTATAGGTCAAGCTATACTGTAATAAATTAACAATGAAATTGGTTAATGTATCAATATTGTACAGAAAAAAACAGATGAAGCTTGTGATATAGTAGCGGGAGAGAAATAGATTAATAGATAGGGTTTTTTCACGTTCACAGTAAAATAAATAAATAAATACTTAATAGTATAATATGACACTGTTGTGTTTATGAAAATCATTAGTTGAGAAATGTATCTGAGAGCTTGAGTGTGTGCGTGAAAGAGAGAGAGAACGTCTGCACAAGAGCAGTCTGACTAGTATATGAGAGAGAGAGAGAGAGAGATACACTGAATAGATAATGAAAAAAAAAATTAACTCACTTTATTCTCCATGACGATGATCTTGTAATTTTTAGCACACGTTACAGTACTCGTTTTGTTATTTGCACTTTTTATTTGCGCACAGTTTAATAAACAGAAATTCTTAAAATTTAAGTATTTTTAAAAACTTTTTTAATCTATGCAATCACTGACACCAACACACGATGTTACTGCACTGAGAGCTTGGATTTGAATGGTACCACGGGTCAGACAGTGTGTCCGAAGAGCTTCCTTCTGCACACGTGAAAGCAATAATTATCAAATAAAGTAACCTTATCAGCTCGAGGGATGTGAGTGACTCTAGAAATGTGAGACTATAGAGTAGGTTTCTCTGACGCGACGCTGCATGTGGATGCAATAATTGTCGCATAAACTAGCAGTATCGGTTCGAGGGATGGGAAAACTCAAGAAATGTGAGACTATAGGGTAGAACGCGCTGCTTTTCGTACAACTGTTTCTTTCCTTCAACTTTTTTAAATTTAATGTAAAATTAATGTTATTTATATCAGTAAAGTCTCAGCTTTCTATTGTAAGATACTTCCTCCAATTAAACTAATAAATTAATGATAATAATCTGTGCAGCAAGACAACTTCACACACCTGAAATACATATCGTCCGCAATTTGGTTTAAATAATATAATAGCTGAAAGAGTGGGGGTAATTTTCATAATGTAAAACGCATTACAAATATTTGGTCCTGCAAAGAATCTCTAGCTGCACCGCACGCTGTAGGAAATCGGTGCAGCGAAAATACGCTAGAGTGGGGACTATGGGAAACGCATTTAAAAGTATGAGAGAGAGGGTAGCTGTATCTGCTCAAAGAAAACTCCGAGGATCTAGCTGTTTCGACTCCACCACGTGGGTTGTAGAGAATCGACGCATTGAAAATACGCTAGAGTGGGGACTATGGGAAATGCATTTAGAAGTATGAGAGAGAGGGTAGAGGGAAAATTCGAGGAGCTAGCTTTTTTCGACTGCATCGCGTGGGCTGTAGAGAATCAACGCACTGAAAATACGCTAGAGTGGGGACTATAGGGAACGCATTTAAAAGTGTGAGAGAGAAGGTAGTCGAAAAAGTCAGAGGATCTAGCTGTTTTGACTGCACTGTGAGTGCTGTAAAGAATTGATGCAGTGAAAATACGCTAGAGTGGGGAATGCATTTAAACGTATGAGAGAAAGGGTAGCTGATACCGTCCGAAGGAAAGAGACGTTGCACGTTGCAAGCGTGAATGAATCGAGCTTGAGAAGCTTTTTTAGTGGAAGGGGTACAAATTTCGAGTATATTTAAGCAGTCCTCTGCTCCGTATTTGTATACACATTTTCGAGTGTACTCAAGCAATATACTGTACTCTACATTACATTAGTTGAGAAAGCTTCCTGTAGCATTTGTAAGTATATTTTAAGTATTTTATTATTTCATATATAAATTTATTCTTAATAATAAGTAATATTTTCATAGATAAAATGGATTTGATTGTTGATACTCAGGGATTCAAGGGACAAAACGGTCAATTTATAATCAAGGAGTTGGTCTACATTGATCCCAACGAGCCAGCAGCAGTAGCTCAACTAGCAACGTTTCAACCAACGCACTGATGGTACGACTTGCCGAGCAATATCCAGAGTGCCAATCTATGGCTTAAGGGGGGCGCCACCGTCGACAACACTGGTTTACGGGGGACGCCACCGCTGGCAGCACGGTCGATATGCAATGCTCTATCGGTAAAACAGGGACCTACTAATATGAGTTACCATTGGCCGGTATTTGGTGGCGCACGAGTTGCATGGCGCAGTAGCAGTCTTGCCCCTACTACTGAGTAGAGCATCAGTTCTCGTCGACAACTTGTGAGAAAGGTCACACCAGGACCTGTTCGTCAAAGAATTTCAATAAAGCTTAATTTCTAAATAATTAACGACAGTTTCCAGTACGATTAGAATATGTAATGACACTCAACAAATCACAAGGCAAAACATTTAACAAAGTTAGTGTCCATTTACTAAATCTAGTGTTCAGTCATGGTCAATTATATGTAGCATTATCCAGGGTAACGTTAAAAAACTAACGCGCAAAATGCTTCGCGTTTTGCGTGTAAGGCACGACCGCTGACGCTCGCGCTGCGCGCTCGCCTCGATATTGCCTGATGCTCACGCTTTGAGCGAGCGTCCGGCAATTAATCAAAGCTTTTGGGCCAGATAGGGCATGTCACACCAAAATCGCTATTCAATTCTATGTACCAAAAATCGTTTCTAGGGTTGTTGTTTATGTATAAGCGTTTTGAAAAAATATTTGTCATAGTTATAAGTTGTGTTAAGTCAAAATATTTACAACTTTTACATTTAAGGTTTTTATGTAAAATGTATAGCCTCAAAGTTTTATAATAAATACTGGTTTATTGCAATAGAAAAATCGGTTTTGGCCTGTTAACTCAAATTAAAAGCATTTTCACGCTTAAGTGTCAATAGGAAAAAGTTGTATTTCCTCGAGATCTACAACTTTTCTATTTAACTTTTTTTGTAGAATGCATTTAATTCGAGTTAGAGCTAAAAAACCGTTTTTAGCGATTTTGGATGTGACCGCATTCTGCGTATACATGCAGGAACAAGCCCAAAATAAATTTGGCACCTTACTATTATGAGTTACCGATTGATAGAAGTCTTTCAGAGATAATCGTGTAACACCAGAATTTTTATTCAAAAAACACGCAAAAATTAAACAAATTGTGCTCGCATTTTAAAAAAACGTATACGATCTTGATAAAAAAAAAAGTTCTTATATTTGTGCGAGAGGAGACTACTTCCAAAATTTTAGCCCGATTGGTCAAAAATTGCGTGAGATATCGCATCTCATACCTTTTTTGATGACAAAACTATAAGGCACTTCCGTGTCGCGGTCGTGCCTGAAAGTTAAACAATTTTACCTTTAAAAAATTTAAGTTTCGAAGATAAAAGTAAAAATAATGATGATTCCAATAAGATACGAAAAATATCGAATATCATGAAATATTAAATTAATAATAAACTAATAAAATATGTCAGTTATTGAGAAAAGATATGAATAAATTCACAACACACAGATACCTTAAGTATACTTGAATATAATAGTAAAAGTGGATATATATAAATTAATAATAAAGAAATAAAATATCTCCTATTTTAAATATATATGAGCAACATGTAAATAACGCGCTATGAATTATAAATAATAATCCTCTATTATATTAAAATGTGTCTGGTAGTATCTGGCTATGAGTTCACTTCATCCCCAAAACTACCCCTCCTTAGGGGTTGGGGTGAACCGAAAGTTGACTGGAAGTAGACTAAAGTCGACCGGAAGTGAACCGGAAGTGAGCTGAAAGTGAACTAGAAGTAGTCGGAAAAATACAAAATGACCTGGAAGTGACCAGAATAACGTATATATGCGGAAGTACTCCTAAGAGGGGGATCAGAAATAATTGATACAAATTTTGAAAAGTTTGAAAAGTATATATTTATATATATATATATATATATATATATATATATATATATATATATA
>QLYP01000213.1:136326-165222 GCA_016647725.1 Nasonia giraulti
TATATATATATATATATATATATATATATATATATATATATATATAAACGACAATAGCAATAATTCAGCAAAAAAAAAGAAATAATAATAATTAACTCGTTATTATAGTATATATTTAAGAACAATAATGGCGATAACTAAGCCAAACAATTTGTATATTAGTATTATTTAATTGGACTTTATAATAGTGATAACGCAGACAAACAATTACCAGTATACATAAAATTTATTTAATTCTTTTTATTTTTGAAAAATTTACATAGAAATAATTTAAAGTTATTTTTTGATGTCGCTCTTCATAAAGCAACATATAATTGACCACGACTGAATACTGGAGTTCATAAATAGATTCCAACTTTGTCAAAAGATTAACCTTTAGTTTTATTTAAAGTCATAGCAAAACTTTATAAAAAAGTTTGCAAAAAAGAGATTATAAAGTACAACAAATCGATTATCAGCTGTTTTTTGAGAATTTTTGTTTTTACAAATAATTTTAATACCATTATTTCTTCGTTTGTATATTGGATATTCTGTTGCTTGGAAACTTGTCTCATTGTTATAATTATTTGTAAAATTTTTTGTACATTTTTCAGTATTTTTATTCATATACTAGGAGGATTTTTATTTATTAATCCACAAGGCCCATGAATCATTAACTTTTTTACAATGCTATACAAGCGCAAATAAAAACTTTTGTTTGGAATTTCTGCATTTATTGAATTATCTACTTTTTTAGGAGTAACAAGTTTATTATTTTCATCTATAAATAGTAACATATGCATATGAGGTAGACCTCGTTTCTGAAATTCAATAACGTAAGTATATGCAATACTTTTTTCTAAAATTTTATCTTTTATAACTAATTCTTTAAATTCTTTTACTTTTTGATGAAATACTTTAGTTACAATAGCTGGTCGATTAATTCAATTTTCATATTTTTGTAATTTTTCTGTAATTTTTTTCCAATTCGGATTACATGTCATCGTCAAAAGTCGATCAGGATTTCCATAGCGATTTAATAGAATCAATATAATTTTGTTTTAAATGCCTAAGACTTCCAGTAAAATTTTATGGCCAAATGAACATTTCTCTGATTTTTATATTTTCAGCATCTCCTTTTTTGTGCAAATAATCCATCACACCTTTAAAGCAATCGCTTCGTAAAATATTTTGATTTTTTCTTATAGAATATAATCTGAGCCTTTCTACTCTAACAAACGCAACTATTATTGCCTGTTGAGATACCTTCTATACTAAAAAAATTCGCGCGATGGCTCGTGCTTAATTTGTAAGTGCGTTATTTGCGTGATTAATCGCGGAAATAATGCGTTAATTTATCTAACTTTTTTCGACGCGATTAGTCGCATAATTCATCTAAAATAAATTTTTTCATAAAATAAAATTGTTTAAAATGCAAAATTATTGAGCAAGGTGGCCAATTTGGGTGTCACTATCCGGATAGTAACACCTATGCTGGCTACCCCGCTAACTAATTTTACATTTTAAACAAATTTATTTAAATTGAAAATTTGTTTCGGATGATTCGCGTGATTTGTCATGCGATTCATCGTGTGATTAATTACGCCAGTAATCGCGCAATTAGTCGCGTGATTAGTCAGACGATTAAACGTGGGACGAATTGCACGACTCATCTAAAACAAATTTTCAAATAAAATAAAATTGTTTCAAATGCAAAATTAGTTAGCGGGGTAATATAGGTGTTATTATCCGTATTTTAACACCTTAATTGGCCACCCGCTTAATAATTTAGCAATTTAAACAATTTTATTATTTTAGATAAATCGCACGATTAGTCATGCGATTAAGCGTGCGACTAATCACGTCAAAAAAATTTGGATCCATTTACGCAATTATTCCTGCGATTAATCACGCGACTTTTTTAATTAATCGCAAGACTAATCGCGCGATTTTTTTCAGTAACGTTGCCTAAATTAAGATACGGATTAAATTCATTTCTTACACTAAGTCTATAATTATAAAACTGCAAATTAGTAATATTATTTTTACCAAATTTACACTTTAGATTAGGCATCCATTTATAACCACCATTTGGATATATAAGTGGATATGTCATTGGATCAGTGTGTTTACTTATAAGAGGTATGCTAATCGGTTTATCATGCGTTGAATATATAATAATATAACGTTCGATTGGTGAATGGCCATCTTCACCAACGAATATCATTGCAACTTCATTACATGTAGCTTTACAATATTCATTTGTATCTATTTCATCATTTCTTGTAATTGACATTATAATATTTTTGGTTTGCAATTTCTTTCATTAGACTGTTTTAATTCTTCTTTTTCTACCTCATACATCATTTTATAAGCTTTAGCATATGGATTAAATTTTCTCAATAAACTGTCTAATTGACTTAGTAAATCTAATTTTATTACTTTTATTATTTATGCGTTGAGTCGTTGCCATTTCATTATCCGGAAGATATGATTGACCATATATTCGTAAATCATTTACATATAGATGCAAAGCATAAACATTGTGATATACTTGACCTCGAATTCTAATAACTTGCGGACCCATACCAGATAATTTGTCAAAATTAGCTCCAAAACTTGCAAACCCCAAAGAATTATTATATGATCGTATGTTCTTACGAAAATCAACATTTTCAGGTAAAAATCCTGTAGCCAATAACTTTAATTTTTCTGGGTAACAAGAATTTTCTAGTAAATTTATTTTACCCTTGTGACAACAATTAGAAAATTTTTTCGATTATACTCAAAATCAAAATGTTTTGCATTGCATTATTTACAAATCTCAGACATAGGACCTAAACAATTTTCTGTAATTAGATTTTCATTGAATTGTATGTTTGCTATACGGCCTACAATATTTAAAGTTTGAGTAAATGTTACATTTCTTTGAGTTCAGTTTTTAATGTATACATTATTTTTTATCACGTCATAATAAATAATATTATAAACTTATTTTAAATTTAATGTAATATGTTAAAAATTTTACAGATATAAAAGAAAATTCTAAAAAACCATCTCAAAAAAATTAAGTAATAATCTATAAAACGTCTTAAGAAATAATTTACTCTGTACGTATTATATAAAAATACATCTTGAAAAAATAAATTTTTAATTATTACTACTCTTAATCATGCTTACTTATAGATATTTCAATGCATTAATAAATTTATTTTACGAAATAAGTATACACTACAACGGCTCCTTCAGAAATGATAAAAAATTACGTTTTATTGATTCAACTACAAAAACTAGAGCATCAACGTCATTTACTGAAGGTAATTAAATTTATTTGATAATTTATTCAGATAGTTAATACATAATCATGATTGAAATATTACTTAGCCTTCAACTGCAAAATAAAACAAGTTTACTGGAGTAGACACACTATCGTATGCACATATATGTCAAAAATGAAAAAAAAAAAATTATATACATTTATAAAAAAATATTTCTTGACAACACAATTATTATATTTTTATCTTTTTAGATAAATATTTTTAAATATCAATTACATTGTACATTTCATTGTGATTGTGTTTGAGCGTTTGCACTTGTGTGCTATGTATGTATATGTGCTTATAAATGATATATATGTTAAATAAAATTTATATAATCTATAATATGTTTTAGGACTTGAATTTAATAAACGTGCCATTAATAACAAAGATGCATCTTCACACTAAGATACACAATGAGTATATTTTAATATTATATAATACATGCCTTTGCCTGAGTAGAAATGAAACAATAAATGTCGTGTATAATTTCTCATAAGTGTTGTTGCAGTGTATAACTACTAACTCGACCCCATACATTTTTTGGTTTGTTATTGTGCATTCTTATATACAGGAAATAATTGTAAATTTATTTTTTATATCAGTAGATTGATGAGAATTTTTACTTTAAATAGTAACAAAAGATTTTAAGTCCGATGTCTGACTTCGAAAATATAATATGCACCATACACAACACACGAGGATACGAAGCGCAATCTGTTTTACATCAGCTTGCCGAAAGTAAACAAACTGCGCACTAAACATCGTACTAAATGACAAGAAAATAGTGTACATCTGGTAGGGACATAATAAGTTTATAAATGGTCTCAGCTTTTTTCAAATAAAGCTAGCTGCATAGCCTGCTACATTTGGTATAGATGAGACTATGAAAAAATGCTGTTTTCTTCAGCTTCTTATCAGGGTAGGAAACGCTAACTACCACGGTAACTTACCAGGTGCATACTAATTTTTGCCCGACACTATGTCGACGAGTGAAGCGAGCAGTTCTTAATGTAGCAAAGTGAGATGTGTACAACGAACGCAACATTTGATTCTCGCAAGGCGATCATCAACGAGTTCTGCGTAGTGCATGTGAGGCTTTTAGAAAGCGGCTAAGTTTTCAATCCACATCGAGTGGATTAAGTAGATTTCGAGGTTCTTAAGAAGTCCCATGAAGACAAAGGAGATATGCGGTCAGATAAAGAGTGCAGAGGTGCCGGGATGTACAAGGTTAAAAACATGGTCGTAGAGCTAGTCAGCGAAAGAAGAGTTCCTACAAGTACGACATATCCTCGGAAGCCAAAATTCAAAAACTTCATCATCGCACTCACCGCAGACTTACTTCAGATTGCGGCTTCAAAGGGCTCTTTTTTAAATAGATCTATTTTAGATACATATATATTCATGCTTTGAGTCTGGGATTTTGGAAAAAAATTTGATTTTAAAAACTTGTCTTCAATTTAAATATAATTTTTATCTTTTATGAAATGTTTAAACAAATTTTTTTATTGAATTGTAAACATCTTTTTTAAATTAAATTGTTTTTTATATTGCAGGATTCTACATAATCTTTTGGCAGAATAATAATATTTTTATTGCAGGATTTTCATGATATTTTATCTGTTATAAATCGGTGAAATCGTACACCAATTATTAAAACATGCATCAAAAAGCAGTATGGATTCAGTATGGAATCAATGAAATTAATTATTATGCATGATTAATAATAATAGAAATAATAATAATAACAATTATAGTAATAATTATGATAATAATAATTTTTTTAAATAAAGTGAATGATATAATCTTCATTAAAATACAAAATGGTACAGGTCGCGCCACCTCTTGGTACGCGACGATTTCGTGGAGTAAGGCGAGACCTTGCGAAAGCGAATGTAGTGTGCATGGTTTACGTCTATACTCTAAGCGCATAGTATACTGCATACTCATCCTCCGTAGAGTCAGACTATCTTATGCGGTACTCTACAGTTTCTCTTAAGGAGACATAACACTTTTAAACCGTGAAAACAAGATTAACGAGGAAAAATTACAAAATTAAAGTAAATAATTCAATATTTTTTTTAGTGATGCTTGTCAATAAAACCCTCAAATTTACCGTGCTAAAACATTAATTACCCTTCTTACCCGGTATGGCACTCGGTGCAACGTGTTGTGAATTTTTTTTACTAATTCCAAGTGAACGAGTAGTTCTTGTTTGGCGATGAAAATACTAAATTTTTTCTTTTTTCTCTGCTTATTATGCCACCTTTTTGTGTATATAACATTTTCTGGATATAGCGTACACATTTTTAACAACGGTTCTGCCCCAGGAAGTTAGGCAGGCACAGTCTCCGCTAACGTATTCCAGTAGGGACTTACTTGGCTTTATTATGTCGTTGCTGCACCATTGGCCTCGTGCACTTCTCTGATGAGCTCCTCTTCGTAGCTGCTTACCGGTGCTCTTCTTGTCCTCTCGATGTTACACCTTGACATACTTGCTGGTTATGCGCCCTGGCTGCAACTGCACGAGGAAGCTGACCCTCGATAGTATCGCGCTTCATAACTCTGACTCCTCCTTTGCACTCGCCAGTTCGTCTCGCGCAGTTGGCAGTACGGTCGACCGGCAGATCTTTCGGCTCTCGGACCCGACACTACTCGCGGCCTAGTGCACGACGGCTAATGACCTCGCAGGTCCTCCGAACCGACTACCTGGTTGACTTAATCCTAGGAAGTCGTACTAAGGGGCTTCTGACAAGCAGCGCTTATCCTTCACGCACTCCGACTACCACGATTCCAATCTGCCCTTTTTAGGGCAACCAAATATCTAACGTAGAACTTACTCCAGTTAGTCCTCCTTATTGTTGAACGTTGGCTGACAAAGAGAGCATCATTTGATCTCTCGGTGTGCCTACCCTGTAACACCTTTTTGGCTCACTTGCGCTCAATTCTCTTGCCATTTCATTCTCTCTGCGCGCTTTTTCAAGGCACGTCATCTTTTCTCTGTCTTCCACTCGCGACTACTCTAATTTCTCCTGTTCTCAACTGCCATGTCGATGTGTGTTCGTGTGTATGCCTGTGTGATCATGCATGTGTGTGCGCGGGCACATGCTTGCTGATAGTTGCCAACTGGAGATCGGTCTCAAGCAAAAGCAGAGTTATAAAGGGCTGCCCACAATGAGAAATGCTGTCAACAACAGTATGGTGCCTTGTGGTTGGCAGCTTGATCCTCGACCTGAACGAGGAGGAAATAAATAAGCATGCTTATGCAGACAACATCGTCATCTTGATAAGAGGAGATTATGAGGACGTTTTAGAAGGTGTAATGCAGTATGCATTGGGGCTAGTCAAGAACTGACACAAAACAGTGAAACTGGGGGTGAACCTTAAGAAGGTCAGTATCATGCTGTGTACGAACAGGCGAGCCAGAAACCTGCCTACTGGAAAGAGGCATAGAACACAACAGTAACATTTCGTTCTGACAGCAGAGTGGCTTTAGTGGCGCTAGACTGCGACAGAGTTACATCAAAAAAGAATCTAAGCTGTAGACAGACGCTGGAATCCTTGGCAAATCGCAACGTTGTAAGACTGTTGTGGGTGTCAAGGCACTCCGGCGTGGTGGGCAACAAAAAAGCGGACAGCTGTCGTACCTACCTGTGAAATAAACAGGGCTATAAAGGGTTGGTTCAATCCATAATTGAACGGAAAATGGCTAACGAATATTCGAGGACTAAGCAGAAATGGACTAAGGGCAGCCGTAGCCGTAGACCAGGCACTGAAAGGTGAGGTACCACCTCCCAAAATTGAACTTGTAGACTTCGTCAACTGCAAGTGGTGCAAAGAACGAGAGGCGACCACCTTACACCTTCTGAGTAGATGTCCTGCTTTAGTAGGTTTAAGGCAGAGGGTGCGGGGAGTCTTCTTTAAATAGACGGAGACATTAAGGGCTGCTAACTTGACATCAATATGCCTAGTTACCACAACCTCTGACAAGAAGCTGTAAGGTTTAATGTTATACGTTCAGAAAGTAAAGCTCAATGATATTCACCTAAGTGATCGACCAGCACTACCCGTGCAAAGGCCGCCAATCACCTCCTATACAACTACTATAACTATGACTATTCTCAATTATTTATAAAATACTCACGTGTTTGTCTGTTTGCAGACGAAGTATCAGCACCACGTTCATTCCCTGCCAGATCTATCAGTGAGAACTTTCCATGAATTTTATGTGTACCAGGAGTGCGAGCAATGATTTGAAATACTGCGTGTGATCTAGATGAATTTGTGTTAGCACTTGTCTGGCCACTTGTTCGCACAGTATTACCATGCTGTATCAGCTTTAACACTTCCTCACAATTTTCCACAACTTTTTCAGTTAATCCGACAATTTGTACCTGTTATTCAATACATAAAAAATATTATTAATTGTTGATAAATAATACATTTTTATAAAAGAAAATGAGGCAAAGGTACCAGTCGTTAAACTTTAAGAAAAGTGTCCCTCAATTTAAATGCTGTTTAAAAAACCGCTGCCAATTCTTTGGCACGTAGCTTCCTTCAACATTATGTATTTCTTTGATATCAGAATTGTTTTTACTTCATATAGGATTCTATTAAGTTTTTGTACTTTTTCGTTTGATGGATAAAATTATTTTAAATCAATTTGAATATTAAGATATTCAAAAGATCTGATCTGAGTCTGAAAAAGCCCCTCCCCCCCCTCCTTGTTACACATCGTACTTTTATTGATAAGGACATAAAAAGACCCTTCTGCTTTCTCCAAGAGAAAGCTTTGTGATGGTGAAAATATCAATATCAAAGATTTTGATAGATTTCTTTATTATAACTCCCGAAGCTGTTAGTACTTTTTGCTGAAACTTTACAGGTTCATCAAGTTTATTCTCACAAAGAACTGACCAGATTATTCTAAATTTCTTTTAAACATTAAAAATTGAAAAACAATTGTTTTCGTTAATTATTGTTAGTTTTGCAGAACTATGAACTATCCATAGTTTTTCGAATTGCTCCAATCAGAGCTCTTGATATATAAAAACGAATCAATTAGGTTGCATCATTTCAAAAACATTCCGCAAAAATACCTTACCACCAAGTGTACATGAGTACGTCATTGGCTCAGTGGTAGAGCACGTGCTTTGAGATCTCGGAAATGTTGGGTCAAATCACCCTCGTCGCTTTACTTTTGTGTAATTTAGTTCCCAGAAACCTCGTTACAATATATACTTTGATGTTATTTGTTAACCAAATAGAACTTTTTATTAGCTGTTTGGAGCTGGTAAAAATTGTAAAAATATGAGATTTTAAAAAAGGTTTTGTACATTCTTAGTTTCAGTCACATCACTATAAAGTGCCGATTTCCTCCCCTCTCCTTAAGTTGCAGTGTATTATTTTTCAATACAGTGTGCGTAAAAGTCGATTTTACGCACGGCTCGCGTGACAATCACACGAGTGTGATAATGGATTTCACATTCGTATGATTGTCACGATTGCTCACTCAGGTTAGAAATGTCACGCTCATGTAGAATCAACTTTTTTGCATTAGTATCGAAATATACAATTATGCGTAAAGTTGTTTTTTTACGCATTTTAGAAATTTTTGTTAACGATTTTTTTAATCATAACCTCTCTTGTAGAAATCATACATATTTTAATGCATGGGAAAGAAATCGGAACTAAAGGACCTTTTCATGCATATAATAAAGTTGTATACTTTTTATTT
Source organism: Nasonia giraulti (assembly GCA_016647725.1). Taxonomy (NCBI): domain Eukaryota; kingdom Metazoa; phylum Arthropoda; class Insecta; order Hymenoptera; family Pteromalidae; genus Nasonia; species Nasonia giraulti. The sequence continues at coordinate 145,360 of QLYP01000213.1, forward strand.
TTTTTTTTTAATTTACGACATTGAATGATCTCTACGGGCAATTATTATTAATTACTATATGGTGCCGATGTTACAAAAAATTAAATCTTTCCTCTTCAGGGCATCTAGAAATTACAAAGTTGTACACTAATTACTAAAGTCTCAAGTCTAAGAACAAACGAATTGAAACTAATAAAAAACCAACATGTCATACCGATAAAAAAACATGAAAAAAAACTTCGTTGTCACGTCGTCGCTCCCAACGAAGAGTAGCACTTTTCCAATTTTCCAGCGAAAAGTAGCACATTACAGATTTACCGCGAAGACGAGCACAATTCAGATTCTTTTAATAAGAAAAGATTAATTATTTTTGAAATAAAAAAAAATATTAAGGCAAAACTAATAAAATGGCAAGATTAATTAAGTTGCCAAACATTTTTTTAAAATTTTAACATTTTAAACATTTTTATAGGAAATACAATTGTTTATTTTTTTAATTAATTTAAACTTCCTATAAAAATGTTAATAGACAGATAAAGTGCAAGGCCTTTTATATAGACTCGCTATGCAAAGTCGCTTGTCGCCTGTCAGATACCAAGAAAACATAAGGCTAAGGAAAATGGAAACCGTTTAAATGTAGTCAGAGTACAGACCCATATATACGCAAGCAGCATATATGAGTCCAAGTTCCGGCCGTATGTGCCGCAACGGATATATGATGCCGCCTAATCATAGCAACGAGTCGCATAGTCCCATCTGTGCGTAGCAACGGCGCACTGTGTGGAAATAGTATATTGTGCAACTAGGGGGGAAAATTGTTTTTTTCTAGCGAGGGTCATGTTTTGAGCACGAGTGGGAGCCGAAGGCACCCAAGACGGACACTTCCTCCTTGTTGCACACCGTAGTTTTTATGATAAATGCACGAATAGGCCATTTATCTAAAAAAGAATAGTATTTTGAAAATTTCATGAATTTTGAAAATTTTAGAAATATTAAAAATTTCAAAAATTATGAAAATTTTGAAAATTTTTTAAAATACTTATATAGACACACATATTCATCGGATAGGCTGCAGGGGGAGGAAAAAACTACTCCCTTGGGAGGAAAAGTCTTTTCCTCCCAAGCGAGTAATTTTTCACGCTGCTAAGAAAAACTCGATTTTCCATTCATTTTACATGCATGAAAAGTGGCCTTATTCGTGCACGTATAATGAAAAAAAATTTTTTCACACTGTGCGGCACCTGTAGTCCTTCGTGCAGCTAGGCGCCATCTCTTAGGCTCTCATGCTCTCCCGATACCTACCAGCTTTCCGCGACTGCGCAGTTTGCTGAATTCAATTAGAGTGAAGATTTTTTACGAACCCGATGTTTTTTAATTGTATTTATTGAACTTTTATGTGTTTTTTAGAAAATTGCTGTTAGTTATTCTGTTGATTGTGTTGTCATTATAATGTATGAGTAGGATTTCTGAGGATCTTGAAGTTGTGTCCTGTGTTAATATGATGAACTGCAAGTTTTTATTTTTGTTCTTGTTTTTGATGCAACACGCGTGCTCTTTATTACGGTGTTTGAGAGCTCTAGTTGTCATGCCGATTTATGTGACATCTCAATCTTTGCAGTCTATCTTATAAACAACATTGTTATTGTCATTCCTATTTCATTTTTTTAGTTTCAATAATTGCAATAATTTCAAAAATTTCAACAATTTTGAAATTTTTAATGATTTTAACAATTTTCAAAATCGACGACCATTAGGTGGCGCAGGACCTATACGTTTTGTTTCAAAGCTCCCTATTTCTTCGCTCGTTCCAGTTGTTTTCTTTCATCTTCTTCATCATCTTCCTGAGTGTCCCCCGAGTCCGCGCACATATAAATTAGTGCGTGAGCTGTAGCGATTTCGCGGATTTCTGCAGATTTTTTTCTCGCCTCTATGAGACTCGTGTAGACGTAGGGCGGGATCAGTGAGAGCAGCAATAGTGAGCATCTCTCTTTCTCTCTCTCTCTCTCTCTCTCTCTCTCTCTCTCTCTCTCTCTCTTCTGATCTACCTTATGGATTGCTATCAGGCCGTTAGAATACATAATAATGTTTCTCCAGCTGTCTTGGTGTCGTCTGGCGCTTGACGAATTTCGCTTTGCGAATGCCTTGATGTACGCATACGATGTCAAGATATTTATGTGTATTCACTCTGAGGAGGATGTAAAGAGGCTTAGGGCCGACCTAGACGCTTTGAGCAGTTGGAAGAGCGAGAATCGCCTCGCTATTAATCCAGCCCGGTTGTTTCATTTTATAGAGGCAGGACGCAGCTGCAGTTTCAGTATGTATTTGACGGTTCGCTCTTTGCCCGCACTGATGTGGTCATTTGACAGTCTTATTTGACTCGAGCTTGACGTTTGGACCTCAGGTCAATTACGTTGTCTCTAGGTGTCGTGGGCTGATTGGATTTGTAAAGCGTACTACTAGTGACTTTTCCAACGTGTGCGTGTACGTGTGTGCGTGTGTTTGTTTTATGTGGCGTAAACAGAGCAAGCTCTGCACGAGTGGCGCTCCGACAATGGAACCCAAGTACTATCGTTGAACAATACTTTCGTCGGGCCCGTTAACTAGCCTAGTTGGCTTCTCCTTTGAAGTTTAACATTTCCATAAATCCCCCATCCACCAAGGTGATTAGGGGTTCAGGATCAAACTCGTCTTCTTCATTCTGCATCGTCCAGATGTCTGCTTCCTGCCGCATCGTCCGGTCGTCTACTTCGAGCAGCATCGACCAGCCATCCTCTGAACAAACTCAATCTCGACACCTACGTTCCTCTGCATCGGGTGAGGGAGTCTGGGCTCAACTCAGTTACCTACGTTTCTCAGCAACGGTATAAGGAGCACTGAAAGGTACTCAACCCTAGCTCCTACGTTCCTCTGTATCGAACAGATAAGTGAGAGATCAACTTTGTGACCTACGTCCCTCTGCATCAGTCCGAGGAGCGTTTCGTATCTATTACCTAATGGCCTTCGTCTAGCAACAGTTTTACTCAGCTGTTTCGCCTTGTCCTTCCCTTCTATTCTTTTCGTTATTTCTAACCTTCTTGAGAATGGTCCTTATAAAGTTGTTTACTGCGCACCAGCCATCCTTCTTCGACGCTAGCATAACTGCCATCATTGACTTAAAGGTCACCCTAGTCTAAAGTAATACTTGAGTTCTTCTCGTTCCATTTCGAATCGCAAACAGACACAGAAGACATGCTCCGCATCTTCGTTTGCTTCCAAACATACTAGGCAATTTCGATTGTCCTCTATCTTAAAGCAATGTAGGTAAGCTCAAAAGCACTCATATCCGCTCAAAAACTGAGTAAGGTAGTAATTCACTTCCTCGGGTCGTCTGATGGTACAGCCAGCTATACGTGGTATAAGGCGGTGCGTCCATCGCCCCTTTCCACTGATGTCCCATCGACTTTGCCACTTAGCTAGGGTTCGTTTCTTCGCGAATTTCCAAACTATCTTTTGAGTATTGTCACCACGCCGGTTTTCTTGGTATATATTCTTTCGTTCTGTAAGAGCTAGAATGTCAATAGGCGGCATACTTGAGATAACGCACACTACATCTTCTGATACTGTTCGGTAATTCCTCTGTAGCGATTGTTGGAATGATTTTGTCATTCGCCTCCGCTTCAGAAATAACTGTTACTTTCAGTTGAAGGGAAAACAGTATGGTCACAATACGGTCCAGCAATTCCGGGCTCTTAGGAGAGGGGATATAGCCTCCCTTTATCTTCTTCATTACCACTCGGTACGGTCGCCCCCAGGGATCCAGCTCAACCTCGTCCTGTAACTCTTTCAGGCACCGTCGTTTATTTTCTCGGATTTTTTTCTTGAGTATCTGTTTAGCATCCTTCATTTCTTTATTTAGGGCTTCTACTATTTCTCTATCACGACCGGTTCTGTAGTATTTCTTCCGAGCCCAGTGTTCCCGTCTTCTAGTTAGATGACACTCTTTGCGGGCCGCGTCAATCTCTTTCTCAGACCAGTATACTATCGGTCGTCCATTGTTGGGAGTCCTCCTTGGCATCATTGCGTCGCAGGCTCGAGTAATATTTCCAATTACCTGCTCGACCTTATCATTCACAGATCCAAACAACTGTATTTCTTCTAGAGCCAGCAGGAATGTCTCCTTATCATAATCCTTTGTTTTTCAACCGACTCTTGTTGTCGTTGCTCTCCCGTTAGATCTCTGCTGAGATATTCTTATCTCTATTATTATTGCTTAGTGGTCACTATTTGTGTAATGATCGCTCACTATCCACGATCTAATTAAGCCAATCAGGCAGCTGCTGACAAACGTGAGATCTATGATGGACCCTGCGTCTTCTCATTGAAATGTATAAGAATATTCTTGGTTAACTAAGACCAAGTCAAGGAGGTCGAATGCTTTCAATAGCGCTCGTCCTATTTCGTTCGTCCCTTGGCTGCCCCACTCTACTGCCCAGGCGTTGAAATCGCCTGTTATCAGTACCGGTTTTCTTCCTACAGCATCCTATACTATCCGGTCCAACTGTTGTCTGAATTGTATTATCAACTTGTTAGGAGAAGCATAGCAGCTGTAAATGTGTACGCCTACGACCTTAGCGCGTACAAATCCTTTATTACTTATTGACATTTTTTCCTGAAAAGCGGCGTCTCCGCATGCATATATCGCCGCTTTACCAGTACTGTCCATATATCCCACGATGATTTGTCCAGGTCTCTGTATTGTTCACAGACGATGGCTATGTCTATTTCTGTCTCACGAACATACTGGCTCAGAAGGTCCTGTGCAGTCGCGCAGTGATTCATATTCAACTGCACTATTTTCATTTTCTTCGTCTGTCAGTGGCTTCTACTGCAGCTCGGTAAACTGGGCATGCATAGCTACCAGCTGCGTTGTCACTTTTCCTACCTGTGCCTCCTTTGCAGAGTAGACAGTTGGGTTGGTTCTTACACTTCTTGTGCCCAAACGAAAAAGTACAAAAACTTTATAGAATTATATATAAAGTAAAAGCAATGTGTAAACATATTTTTTTCTATCCTCTGGCTGGAAATCGGCAACTTTCTGGCCGCTACGCAAAACGAAGTTGCCGCTTTCCAGCGCCGCCGAGCATAAAAATAGTATACGCTTGGCAAGTTAAAAAGAAATCCTCAGACCACATGTTTATCAACCTCGGCTTCACCTCGGCCGACACTTACATGACTGTGATCTGAGACATTTGTTATTATACTGACCTAAGTATGTAATCTACTATTTGCCCGCCGGTCTGAAAAAAGTTACTTTAGTTCCGCTTAATAGGTCCGAAAAACGTGAAAATTGTGCTTGTGTTACAAAAGGTTCTTTTCTTCCCTTTCGACTACTTTTCCCGGGCGTGAAAAACTTTATATTCCTTTCGTTTTTCATACACATAAAAAGGCCTTTTTAATACACGTGTTGTAAACATTATATTATTTGTATTAGCGTATTACGAATGTTTTAGTTTAGTAATACAAATTTTTATCAACAGTACAAGTTGGTTACAAAATTTTCTTGGGTCGAAAAAACTACGGGCAAGTTAGCCCGATGTAAGTTTTGCGGGATTGAAATTTCAGATACCAAATATGTTCTTAAAAGACATGCTAAGCACATATACCCAGAATAGCCTATCGAGGATGATGTAAGGTTAAATAAGAAAAGGAAGGAAGTTCTCCAAGAATCTAAGGAATTTTCACCGAAGGAAGTCTTTCAGGAATCAAAGCAATCATTACCGAAGGAAATTCTACTGGAATCTATGGAATCATCACCGAAGAAAGTTATCCAGGAATCGATGGAGTTTTGTGCCCATCTTTTCCACATTTAAAGCAAAGCTAACTTCTGTCTTTAGTTACTGTACAGTTTCTACCGATATGGCCAAAACCTAGACATTTATAACACCTAAGCGGTTCATTTTTGCGGTTAGCCACCTGGATTCTACAGTTGACCCATCCTATTCTGATCTTCTATAGCTTAGTGATCTTAGCCGCTATCTGAGCTGGTACACGTATCACTGCAATCTGCATGTCACCATACGTCTTTCGCAGAGATCTTATCGTAGAGACTTCTATGATGTTCTCTTCGCCAATTTCCTTCTATAAGTTTCTAGTACCTCCTCTTCTAAGGTAAGCATGTCCAGATCTCATACTTCAATGGTTTCTTCTTCCTGAAGTGTTTTTATTGTTGCGCCTTCCACTAGTACCGCTTTAACTGCTTTTCGGAAGTCCGAGGTTTTCAGAAGATCTCCTGCAACTATTCTGCGTATTTTCTTTACGCTATTTCCCCGTTTGTTAAGTGACAGAGACGCTTTCATTTTTGACGAAATGTCTGCATAGCTCTTTTCTTTTGCAGTCTTGATGATTAGAGCATTCGGTCTGAGGGTTCTTGTTCACTTCGGTCCGTCCTTACTGGTCATATTCTGGTTCGTAACGCCAGGGACACTTTTATCTTATTTACTTGCCTGTGTGCTTATGTGTGTACCCACCTGTGTGCGTGTATGTATGTTTATAAGCGAACCTTTAAGTATTAGCGAGTGCCTTATGTGAAAAGCAAAGCGTTTCGCTTTTAGTAATGTTCTAATTTTTAGTTTTATTGTAAACAAAATTATACACGTGCATTATAATACACAATACATCAAATTTGCCTAACCTTTCTACTTTAATTAAAAGTATTTTTTAAAATATTTATGTGCGTAAATTATATACGAACGGAAACCTGAAAAATCTCGAAATTTGGAAAATCATCCATAATGGGCGTCCCGACCAGGTGGTGGAAGAGTAGTGGAAAAGTCGTAAAAAGAGCTTTGAGATTTTAAAAAATCACATAAAAATGAACGATTTTTACGTTATAATGGTGGGTGAGGGCTATGGTGGGGTGGCAGGGGGTTTTCGCGATTTTGAAAAATATCGTAAAAATAAACAAATTTTACGTTATTTGGTGGAGAGCCAAAAGTATTGCCAAAATAACTATATAACATAGAAAAATATTTTTGTATTTTCATTTTCAGCTTTCGTATAGTATGACATCAGATGCATTAAGTCCTCTTAAGGTCAACTATACACATTTTTTCAAATATTTTCAAAATTGGGCATCTTCAAGGCAATACGTCTTTAGAAAAGGTCTTGGTTAAGAGGAGTATTTCGAACAGTATTACTTCTGTATAAGGAAATCTCATAAAACTATAAAATAAAAACATAAGCTCTTATTCAGATGTATTATCCTTGACTACTATACGTCAGTAAAGGTCAAAATACTTCGAAACAATTCCGAATAAATCCATTGGACTTAAAAAAATTTCACAAATAGTTGAGATTCAAATACCACGACGTCCCGGACCAAAAAATACGTTTGAGGGCTCAGTAGAAGCATTACAAACTTGCTACTTTAAATGTCTTTAAGGAGGTTCATCTGGTACGCCGCTGATCGAAATAACTGAACTTCTTTAAAATATTGATTACTTACTTATTTAATTTTGGTACAGGAGATGTAATTTATTTAAGACTTATAAAAAGTTAGTTTAAAATAAATAATGATTTCAGATAAAGAATTTTAGCAACCACTAACGCCTAAAGTAAGTTAAATGGCTATGTTATCTGTTATTTTACTTTCAAGATAATATAAACTTAAAAAGAAATATTACAGTTAACCTCAACAGTCAACATATAACCTGTTTTAAGTGTTATTATCTGCATGCTACTTTAAGCAATGACAACAAATAATAGAAACAGTAATATTTAATAAAGGCTATAGCCGGGTTACTATGGTGAAATGGCCCCCTTGGAAAATGTATATATGTTATATACCATTCGATGGGGGATAAAAAAAAACTCCCATAGCCAAATTTTTAGCTCTCTGCCTAGTGCGCATGCGCAGTAACGTGTTTTTTTGATTTTATTTTTTTCTGAAGTCCCTATAGGATAAAAATTTTTTTAAAAATTCACATTGGTGTATTTTTATGTCATGAATAACTGCAATTTTTTTGGGATTACATAACCTCAAACATCGGATCTAAAAAAATTATTAAAGTTTTCAATCGATATTTTGACCCCCTTGTTTTTGAGGTGCAACTTTTTAAGTAGACTTTTTTTGTGTACTTTTTCCCGTTCTTTACGATGGCACTAACGTTTTTTCCTTAAAAATGGTGGCACAACTCGATTTGAGCCAAAAACTGATTTTTTGCCATTTTTTCACGTTTTTAGCTGGTTATGTTACAATTTAGTTACTAAAGTGACTCCTTTTGAGTAGTTTTGCATATCTTCCCATGAAAACATAATCAAATGAAATATTTTGTTCGCTCCAAGCCGTATTTTTTATATTATCTTACGTTTTCAATGATGGTCTTATCAGAATTTGAGGTAATAAAGGGTTTCTCTCTATATATAAAAAGAATATCGCCGCTGTCAGTGTCTGCTTTTCTCTTTAACCTAAAAATGCCCTCATTTGAGTGATTTAACGCCGAAAAAGGCCATTTTTGGTACCATGTAACCCAAAACTAACCTAAAAATGTCATAATGCAAGGGTTTTCACGCAAAAAAGCCTGTTTTTAGCTAAACATAGCCTTGAAATCGATCGTTTGAGAGTACTTTTGGCGTCTTGTGGTCTTAAAAAGGCCATATTTGGCTTATCTGCCTCTACTTAATTGATTATTCAAAATCTATTGACAGTAATAATTATCAGGTAAAAAGGAATTGAAGTTAAGTATGTTCAATTCGTACAAAGTATAATTTATTATCTTCATAGGCTATTTAAAATAAATTATGGAACGTATACAAGTAGCTTTTTAAAAATAACGAATGTTCACAATAGAAAAAATGATTCACTCATCATTGTCACTATCTTCATCAATACACACTTCAATTTGATCATTAAGAAACATTTTAGACAGAATTTCATCTGGTCGTATGATTTTTGATAAATATCTTCCATGTGAAAGATAATAGATTATGGCAGCAATATGCGCACAACATCCTATAGTACGGTTACCGTTAGCACAATCACAACAGTGTCTTAAGATGCTAGAATAACCAATACCATTTGGTTTATACTCAACGAAACATTTGTATTGTTTTCTGTTAATATGCCTGGATTGAACTTCAAGTTTGAGAATATTGTTAGTCTCTTTTGAATATCCAATCTTCAAATTATTATCTGCGTCAAGCATTTCCGCTAAGTAAGATATTGTCTGTTTAAGCTGATATGTTCCTGTAAACAGAATTTTCAAATCTTTTATTGTTAATTCAGGAAAGTCTGGTAAATCATCCGAAGTTATTATTTTAAATGGTAGTTTCCGACGACTCCATCTTTTGTCTGCTACTAAAACTGCTAATGTATTTTCAACATTTTTTCTAGATTGCATAGCACTAAATATTTCATCTTGCATGTCTTCATCAGAATCTAGGCGTTTGCCAAACAAATTATTTAAGTAGCAAGAAATTTTACAATAAGATCCAGTATTTTTCACCATTTTATTATCAAGTTTGTGATCTAATAACCTATATTTTTTCTTTTGAACTCCGTGCACTGCTTCAACAACCCATCGCAGTTTTGTCGTGAATCTTGTTTTATTTGATTCTTGCGTAGAAAGTTGAGATTTTGAACCTTTGAGTGCAGGCATCAAAACAATATAACCCATATTTTCTAATTTTTGTTTAATGTCCCTGAAACCTCTATCCAGTATAAAAATGTCCCCTTGGCGAAGAAGTTTCTGTAAAATATTCTGCTTCTCTTCCAATATTTCAATCAGTATTGTAGCATCATTTTTATTTGCAAGATATGGACCTAACTGGTCAACAACATAACCATTAGTAGTACATATAGTAAATGGTTTAGTCAGAGGAACTTTTTTTTGGCCTGAATAAGATTTTCTTTGGTACTCGTTATTAGAGCTTTTTTCATGCCTTATATAAGTACCATCAGCAATCAAAATAAGTTGTTTACCAGGATGTAATTTCTTTGCCATATTAGAAGTTTGATTTTCAATCAATTCATTTCTGTCTACATTTTCTAATCCAAAGTGTTTTGGTAGTAAATCTTTTTCGAAAGATAATAATACTGATTGACAAAAACGAGATACTTGTTGTTCGCTTTCAATGTCAAATATTGTAGAGATGAGCGAGTTAGAATTCCCAGAGCGCATTTTGAATAAAAATACGACAATGGCTTGTGTCGCTGTCCTTACACAGGAATTCTTCAGAGAAGTGAGTTGATCTTTAAGATAATTAATATTTTCCCACGTTAATCCCGTAAAAACTTTCAATTTTTTTTCAGGCATGGAAAATTCAGCTACTGTATCTAATAAAGTTTCGTCTGCTTTCATTGATAATAGACTCAAAAATTGTAGTAATTCATCAATATATACCGTACTTGTAGTGGAAAAAATATTAATTTTATTTAGTTCATCTTCATAAAATCTTTTTTTAATTAAATGTGTGCAACAGCATCTATTGCCATGTGGAATAAAAACATTCATTTTACTATAAACTTGAATTCGGGCCTCTAAAGGAACTAATATATTATTAGTCTGTTTTTGGTACCCACAAACAAAGCAATATTTATGTGTCGCAATCGTCCTTTGAATAAGTAATTCCGTGGTTGCTCGTACTTTTTGTTCCTTTATTGTGTATACAGATGATTGTGTACTTTCCTGAGATGATGAAGTGACAGTTAGCTGAGAAAATGATTCAGAAACATTTGAATCTTGAGACGAAGCAGTTGCTGGAACATTAACCTTTTTAGGTTTAGAGCTTGATATGTATTTGGCTAATCGCTTTCTACATGAATCACAAATTACATCATGGATGTAAATATCTTTATTTGATAATTGTTTAGCATATTCGATTTCAACTTCAGATTCGATTTCCTTTTCTCGACCAATTGATTTTCTAATATAAATATTACACATGGCACATCTTCGATCATCGCGTTTCCTGATGTTATCTGACTCTTCATTAATATTAGATGCCATATTTATTTAACCATTAGACAAGAAGATCACTTCTGAAATAATAAAATGTAAATATTTTACAATACATTTAAAAATGCTGTTAGTTAGTTTTTAAAAATCTAAAAAAATTGTTTGCCTTTTTTTAAATTAAAAACTAGAATGAATAATAAATATTACAAAAATATTATAATCTAAGTTCTTGTATAATCCAGTTTTCTCAGTAGCTTTACATGAAAAGTAAAAAAATAATATTGCCTAGTAAAAGTGAAATAAGTTGTATTTCATTTATAAGTTTTTTAAGCAAATAATTTTTTTTTGTCATAAAAACTGTATTGAAGTGCTTGAACCTAGTGATTTTATAAAATCAACAAACCTATGAAATTATTATATTCAATTTGTTTTTTTGTAAAAATATGTTCTTGTATCTAGACATGAATAATAGTGTATTTTAAAATAAATAAATAATGTTGTTTTTAATGATGTTTCATATACGTATGTGTTTAAAGCATAGGTTAGCTTGTGTTTACTTTATTCATTTTACATTTTTTTAACTTAAAAGTTAATTGACAATTAATAAGTTCGCATCCTATTAGTTCTATTTTTCATTTTTATTATTTCTCATGTATTGTTTTTATGTAAAACCAAATATTTTTTCTCATCTCATAATAATTAACTATAGTAAAAATCACATCATATATAGTCATATGCAGATATTTATGTGCATTTTTTATTAATTTGACAGTATTTTATACATAAACAAATTAATTATTGTTCAAGACTTTCTATATTTTATCAATTTAATCATACTTGTATAATTAATATACCGCATTACATCAAAACATGCAACTCATCAATCGTCAAATCCGTTTCTAGCAAAAGTTTATTGTCATATTTTATTCAAATGTTTTTCCTTCTTAATTTTATTTAGTTAACAGTTTCAACAACTTTATGTTTAACTAATTTCTCATTTTACTTTATGTGATTAGCCTAAATTGGTTAAGTTAAATAGATAAAGACTCGTTTCCCTTACATGCATTGTACGTATATCTATATCTATAGGATTGAAAATTCATTTTTATTAATTACTTTTTTGTTAGCTTATTGATTTAAAATCTGATTGCTATTTTTGTTTTAGGATAAGATCGGATCTTTATGCGAGTACTAAAACAGTTTATAATTTAATGTTGGTTTAAACTTTTGATTTTATGCAAGAATTTAATAACGTACACAACATGTTTTTCTTATTTAGCGTATAAAAAGGTCTAATAATTATCTGTTATTATTATTACATTATTATATTATTATATTATATTATTATATTATTATATCATATTATTATATTATTATATCATATTATTATATTACTATATTATCTGTCATTATTTTTGATACAATTACTCTTAATACTACAGAATTTATAATAAAAATTTTATTTTTCTACCCATTAATAAGTCTTACTCTGCATATACCGGTAAAATACAAGTGTATTTATTATAAATACATGGGAGATTTTTTATTTATCAGTAGGTTGGTTACAGTATTTTTTTCAAAACTCAAAGTGTCGGCATAAAAATAACATTTTAGATATTAATAATAGGTTTTGATTTTAAAGAAGTTATTTAACAAAATATTAATTTATTGTGTAATATGTATTAGAAATACATATAACCCTAATATCAAAGCATATAATCTGTGATGTCAAAACTTTTGAAAAACTTTGTTAAATCTTCATTTTTTTAAAAGATATGTAAAATATATAGTACTCACTTTAAATATACAAGATTGTTAGTTTTGAAGTAAACAGCAGAAAGATTTAAAGTAGCCGCGTCAGCCTTCGGTTCCAACTAACTCCAATGTATTTGAAAATAAATACTTAACTACTTTATTATTTTTTCTAGTATTGCTATCAATTATCAGTCAAAAGCCGAAATAGTAAAAAGAAAAATCGAAACAATTTTTATTTGCTAGATTTTAATTTACTTTAAAAGTTATAAACTTATACTAACAGCGTTTTCACCATTCACTTGTATTAGTATATTATGGAGAAAGTACAATTGAGTCCGTCGTCCCGTACCGACCTCGGGACATACCGTCTGAAATAAGCTGTTTTTACGGGATTGGCTAATTCTGTACCGTCGATTGGGTTATCGAACAGAATTAGCCAATAATATAAAAGTGACTTATTTCAGACGGTATGTCCCGGGGTCGGTACGGGACGGGACGGGACGTATTGTACTTTCTCCCTTATATAGACAATTGTAAGAAAAAAAAAAATTAGTTTTGAAAAAAACAATGTTGGCCATTGGTTTGCGCATCGTTTAATTAATTAAGAAATCAAAATACTTTATTTGTTTATGCTCCTGATAATTCTTAATTTTATGATTGACCATTCACTACGCAGATCGTCTGCATTGCAGCCGCCGCGTCAACCGCGCGGCCAAGCATAACCTTTTATTATAAATAAAAATAAACAATAAACAAAAAAGTGCGACAGAGACAATACTTTCGACCAATCACAGAACGTTTAAAAAGAACATAACATTAGCCATCAGTTTTATAATAAGGTGATATCACAATTCTGATAAGACCATCATTGAAAACGTAAGATAATATAAAAAATACGGCTTGGAGCGAACAAAATATTTCATTTGATTATGTTTTCATGGGAAGATATGCAAAACTACTCAAAAGGAGTCACTTTAGTAACTAAATTGTAACATAACCAGCTAAAAACGTGAAAAAATGGCAAAAAATCAGTTTTTGGCTCAAATCGAGTTGTGCCACCATTTTTAAGGAAAAAACGTTAGTGCCATCGTAAAGAACGGGAAAAAGTACACAAAAAAAGTCTACTTAAAAAGTTGCACCTCAAAAACAAGGGGGTCAAAATATCGATTGAAAACTTTAATAATTTTTTTAGATCCGATGTTTGAGGTTATGTAATCCCAAAAAAATTGCAGTTATTCATGACATAAAAATACACCAATGTGAATTTTTAAAAAAATTTTTATCCTATAGGGACTTCAGAAAAAAATAAAATCAAAAAAACACGTTTATCGACGTTACTGCGCATGCGCACTAGGCAGAGAGCTAAAAATTTGGCTATGGGAGTTTTTTTTTATCCCCCATCGAATGGTATATAACATATATACATTTTCCAAGGGGGCCATTTCACCATAGTAACCCGGCTATAGCCTTTAAATAAAAAATCCTAAATTATTACATACTAAAGTACATAATACGTACCAAAAATACAAAAATTATGTATTTATTTTCAATCATGAAAACCTTGAGAAGGTAATTCTGACTATTTAAAGTCAACGTTAGCTACATCTATAAGTAATTTAGGACAATTAGTAATTAAGGGGGAACTCCATTGATTTTTTGTCAAAATTTTTTTTCATTTTCTATTTTAATTGCATATAGTTTTATAAATATTGTGAGACCGACTAGATGTAAAAACTTAAAGTTTTTATGACACAGCGTGTGTAAACCGCGATTAAGCGAGTGCATTTTTGCACGATCGTGCAGTAAATCAAGGTTTATGCCACAGCATGTCATAACACATTTTACATTAGAATGGATACAACAGTAAAACTTTGAATGCATTTTCCTCGTAACGTAGTTTATTGATTTTAAAAAGTTTCTTGCGCAAGGCATTTTTAATAATTTTTTTCAAAAAGTTTACACATATTTTTTTAGAACATTTCGAAAAAAATCTGAATTTTTGGTAAAGGTATCTGTTCTAGAAAAATTTATGTGATTATAAGTATTATTAAATTACAGGGTATTTTCAAAATTTGTATTATTCAATGAATTCATTACAGATAGATTTATTACAGATTAACAGTGAGAGTTGTCATAATAAAAATTACTAACTTTTGTTAAGGGGACACAACACCTTTAAACCCTGAAAAAAAGAATTATAAGTAAAACCTGCAAACAAAAATAGGCATTTCATGAATTTTCATAGAAATGTAAAAAAAAATGTTATTTTATTCTTTTTAATGATAACACTTTATACTTATCTTTTTTTTTGGTCACTGTGTTAAATCTTCAAATTGAAACTGTAAAAAATTACCAGCCTAACCTTCAAATGTTACAGAGTAGAATACTTCAGCTAAATTATCTCCATAAATGTTAATCCGGTTGCTCCAGTCTCTGTAGCAGCTTTTTCTTCTATCACTGCAGTCTTCATGGAGTTCTTGGCCACTTTTTCATACACTTCACTAAATTGTTCGTCAATTGCATCAAGTGCAGACTGAGCCATGGATTTTAAGCAGTCCATTAACTCACATAATGTTGAGAGACCAGCGTGTCCAAGTCCAAGAGCACGAAATGTAACCTCTGCTCTTCTGTTGTTTTCCCAAACATGGTTCTTGATTCTAACTTTTCTGCATGAGTAGATAGCTGCCAGCTGACCACACTGAATATACACTATTTCAATCTTGAATCCTAATTCTTCAGCTTCGGACTCGCCAAGTAGAACTTTGCGATAGTATTGGTTGCAAATCAAAAGTTCTTCGAGCGCAGAAAATAGAATGATGATATCAATCAATCTATTCCTGACCTCAGAGGTTCCTTCCGCTGCTGGAGTTTTTATCTTTCTTGCTTAACTTGAAAGTCTTGACTTGTTGGCAGGTTCATCCTCGCTTGTTACTCCTAGAAATCTTCTTGGCCTCTTCTTGACTTTGCTCGAAAGTCCTTCTTATCTGTATGGGTACTAGAAACCTGCCCTTGACATCTCGCTGACCACACACTCTTACAGAACACTTAATTTTACAATTTATAAAAAAAAACTGCACTCCACTGTTATGCTATTAATAAAACACTTTACTTTTTTCTTCTTTTAAGGGTTATAAGCTATAAGCGATATACCCCAAAGACACTACACTTATCACAACACTACTTGAATTAATTTAAAAGAAAAAAGGAGAATATCAGCTGTTTTTATGCAATTAGACATCAGCTGCGTTTACTCAGTGTAAAAAAACACATGCCAGGATTATACCAGCTGTGTTTTGAAATATTTGCTGTCTGCTAGCGGAACAGAACAGTCGCTCTGTTCTTCTCCGACACATTGATTCTAACCGTTCTACAGGTGGCGCGCAGATGCGCAATATTTGAATTCAAATAAATGTCCCTGCGTTTTGATCAGAGCCTTATATAAGATGCGGAATTAGAAATTTATCTCAAAAAAATCAATTAAATACGCTAAAATTTATTTACTAAAATACATACGTCAAGTATTATATACGCATAAACTACGGTAAAAAACTAGTATTTTTTCGCATTTACGTTAAAAATTTCTTTAAGATTCAATTTATAAAACTAAGAATTAAAATTAAAAGTCGTATTAAACATAAAATGAAAAATAAGTAATTTTACGAAAAAATAGTAAAAATTTTGTTTACAACTTTGCGGGAACATTTTTTTTCTGATAAACGGGTTTCAGGGTGTGTTCTATGGAAAATTTCCTGTTAAAATAAGCAATAAAAAAAATCGATGTTTTCGAAGTTTAAAGGTGTTGTTTCCCCTTAAGTACGGGTCAAGATCTATGCCCCAATTTTTTGTATTAGTTCAATGTTACCACTTTGCGCAAAAAAATTCCGCAAAAACCCTTAACCGCGAGAGCATCTTCGCGGCTATCGCGCTAAAATCCAGTTGCCCCGTGACGAAATATATAAAAGTATACAAAAAAATATCAAATTAAGGCAAGGGCAATTTTTCAAAGGCCTATTTTGGTATATGTAGCAAGTAGTTTTTACTCATATGATTTCATTGATATAATCTATTATTTTGAAAGGAATGTAGGTTTTCCATTAATTTAATTTTTCTACTGCTCAAACTAGCACTATGATTTTGCGCAGTTATAATGATCTAACAGATAAATCGTTTATTTATAGGTATCAAATATGCAGTATTATCACATACACCATGTTAATTTGATTGTCAAATTTTCATACAGGCCTGTATTAAGATTTATATAGATCATTTCGCAATATAAAAAGGCATCTCCCTGAATTTTTTGGTGATCATAATCATGATCAAACGCTCAAATTTCCACATTTTAAGAATAACATAAATAAAAGGGAAGACACAGTAACTCAGCGAAGTATACGCGCATCTAATACACCGACTGAAAAGTAAACGAAAAAAAGAGATTGACGTTAGAATAGTGACATCAGTATAGAAAAAATGTCAACAAACCGCTTGATTCCCCGCACATTACATAAGCCGCGCGGAATCGAAAAGCGAACGAATTCGGGACCAATTAGATAAAAGAGCAATACCGCAATTTCCTCTTCCCCCGCCACGCCGTCAGGCGGGGACGAGACATATCCCGTAATATCCGCATGTATATACCGGTCATCGACTACAGTTTCTGTAAGTTTTTTTATTGACTATTCGTTGTTGTTAAATATCAAATGAGATCTCATGTACATAATATTAATATAATTAAACAGTTTCTTGATGAGGGTAGCATTGACTACCGAAACGTCGGAGGAAGAAAATAGAAAAACTATCGCAGTTTTTACTCCTTTCTCAAACACAACTTGCCTCGAGAACCCGAGAGCAAACATTCTTTTCTTCCACATTTTAAGGTTTATATGACAAATAAGTAAGTTATAACGCACACAAACACACACACGCACGCAAACACACTAAGCCAGGGAAAAAATCCCAAAAATAAAGATGTGGAGATCCGGTGTCGGAGGGCCACTTGTGCAGAGCTCGCTCTGCCTACGCCAATTAAAAAAAACACACACACACAGATATACATGACTCTAAAATTAATTTTAGTAAAAAGTTTGTAGTAAAAAGTATCTATGTTTTTTGTTAAAACTGCTCCCCTAAGGCTTTAGAAATAATTGAAAATAGGCGAAACATTTAAAAATTACTTAAGATTTCAACTTTAGCACCTGTAACTCGCAAAATTATTGAAAAGAGAATTAGAAGCATTATGTAGAAAATATATTAAACGTTTAAACACAAAAAATTTGTATGATTGATTTCACAGAGAACCACTTCCATATGTAAAGACTAGTATTTTTAGATGATTTTCTAATTTGTTGCAAATGTAAAATCAAAATAAAACCAAGAAAAGCTAGTCTAATGAGGAAACCGATGCCAATTCTTTGGTACATAGCTTTCTCCGACAAATTGCTTCTTCCTACAGGAAGCTTTGTATTAGTAAAATGTTCACTTTCGCTAAAACTTTGTAGAAACGCATTTGGAGGTATTTAGAGTTGGGATCATGCATTTTTAGAAAATGTCCGTGCGGTTGGATGTATGTGTGCGTGTATGCACGTATACCGTTATCATTCTGGAACCACGCGACCGATCGTATACTAATATTTTAAAGAATATAAGGTGTGGCAGTGCCTGCAGTCATTTTTTATGCTTTCCACGGGACTATAGTGCGCTTTGACTTTGATAATTATTATGATTTTTTTTTCTAAAATTCTAAGTTACTTATATACTCTGATAAATGACATGTTATTCCAAAGTTGAAAGCGTCTTTCCTTGTCAAGTGCGAGTGGTGTATTACACGGTGTAATTTTCTAACCTACATTGCAGTGAGTCTAAATGTATAGCTAACCATCAATACATAATTAAGAAAAATAAATTTATCTTTTTCCGTGATACTAAATAGTTTACATTCCCTGATAATGATAATGTTATTTTGAAGCACCAGACGATTTTACTTCCTCCTAGAGAAAGCTGTGTAATAGTAAAATTTTCAGTTTCGCTAAAACTTTGTAGTAACGCATTTGGAGGTGTTTAAAGTTCGAATCATGCATTTTTAGAAAATGTCCGTGTGTATGGATGTGTGTGTGCGCGTGTATGGGTATACCGTTATGATTCTGGAACCACGCAACTGATCGTAATAAAATTTTACATGCATATACGTTTTCTGATTCTAAATTCAGGAAAAATTTGTTTAATGATTCTGACCATTTTATGGCCTATTATAGCCATGTTTCGATTTTTGAAAAAATATTTTTGCTTTTTTTTTGATGATATGACTTATACAATATATTCAACAATAGTGTATCTAAAAAAGCATAAAATTTCCTACTTTTTCCGCAAGATTTTCCGAACTGGCCATTCCTTTCAATTTTTATGATAACAAAGGTAATTTAAAAAAAAGTAATGTCTTCAAAACTAAATTGTCAAACGTTTTGAAGAAGTTTATAACAATAAAAACAATAATATCTATTTGCTGTTAAAATTTTAAGCCATTTTGATGACTAATTTTTGAGCTAAAAATCGAAAAAGGCTAAGGGGTCCAGCCTGGGTTAAATCCTACAAAAAAATAACAAAATATTTGTCCTATAAAATTTCTTTCATTTTATGTAAATTAAAAAACAAAAAATGTCTACTGTAAATATTTATACTATACACAAGTAGTATATGTGCAAGGATAGGGACAAGATGGCGGCCAAAGAGGGGAGGTGAGAGCCTCAGTCGGCGTACAAGGATGGGGACAAAGATGGCCGCCGTTGTAGGGGCCAGTTGACGCTCGTACAAGGTTAGGTCCAAGATGGCGTATCTAACACGTATGCATACATATGTGTACATGCACGTACGTATGCATACATATGTGTACACGTCCATATGTATGCATATGTGTACACACATCTCCACATTCAGGCATATGTGTGCGCGCGGGCGTCCGTGCGCGCGTGTGTATGTGTGCACGCGAGCGCCTGCTCGAGAGCGTCTATACACGCTCATATGAATATAATAATAATAATAATAATAATAATAATAATAAATATCAATAATAATTACGTAAAACTAAATAAATAATAGGGGCAGGGTATATGTTTAGTTTCTGTAAATAAGGAAAAACAGGTATGTATTTTATGTATATATATATATATATATATATATATATATATATATATATATATAT
>QLYP01000213.1:165232-221073 GCA_016647725.1 Nasonia giraulti
TATATATATATATATATATATATATATATATATATATATATATATATTTAAATCATGTGCTGTATTTTCAATATTTATGAAATAATAATTCACAATAATAATATTCACTTAGGTGCCGTAATTTTTTCAATTACAGTTTCTGATATTATATTACAATGCAGTGTTAGCAGTTCACTAAAACTTACGTCAAAATAATTTTTATTAAAATTCTCGTCAAAGTTAGTTGATATTGTATTTTTAATTTCAGTATTTTTCGAGCACTAAATACTGTTTGACATAGGATTTAGTTTGAGTCCCATATGAAGTTGTAAAGCTCAGTGTAATTCCGTTGAACGAGATCTTGTCAAAAGCTGCTGGATTATTCTGTACTTCGTCACTAAAATAACTATTAATTTTAGCAAAATGTAGTTTGAACGTAGTCCATGTGTCGGTTGTGAAATTTATACCAAAAAAATGTTTGATTAATTATTTTTACAATACAAGTAAAATCGTTATTGCTTTAAGACCAACGATAATTTTTTTAGTACACGATGTGTTTAATGGATAAACTCTTGAATATAGTAAATATTGCAGAGCATCTTCTCGTGAATTATAAGATGCCATTGCGATGCGCTTTGTATCTCTTGACAAACGAGTGTTGTTCATGTTTTAAACAAAACTTGTAATACTACTGTGAAAACTGATATGAAAACGTACGTCTGTTACTGAATGCCGTAGCAACTTGAATACTCAAAGACTGTCACAGCCATCCTTTAAATGCGTTTGCGTTAAAGGGTAGTATACGTGTTTATACAAGAGAGGGAAAGAGAAAAAAGCGTGTATGAATAATAACTCTAATGACTAGAGTATGGTGAAATTTGTGTTTAAATATAATTACCTAGATAGTACGCTATGCTGTCGCCCCACTACGGCTGATAGTATCGGACAACGACGATTCACTGAGGCATTTAAAATGTCTCATAAACTCAGTCGTTCAAACGCAGCCTCAGTAATGACGATGCATCGTTATCGTTCTTTTAGATAGGAATCGGTTGTCTAAATGACTTTATTATTATTAGATCATCAGTCGCAATACCATGCATGGGTAGTCTGTGTCCATCCTACGTACGTCATTAACGACTCATACACAGCGCGACGTTGTAGACCATTAAACTCCCTAAACGGTCACTTCGATAGGTCATTAAGGGTCTCGGGTCGGTTCAGCGCTCTCCAGCCCCGCCAAACGTACGTCTGAATTTCTAAAGATTCATTTTGTAGCCCGAAAAGTATCCTTCAAAATTATTTTATTACAGGTGCATTAAAGTGGCTGCATATAATAAAATAATTTTCGTGGATATACGTATGGCTAAGGATGGTCCGCTGTTATTAAAGAACGGTATCGTCAGGAGGTTCAGAGTGGGAAAACTATCGGTATATAAGGCCCTAAGGAGTAGTTTAGTTTACTATTCTAAACTTACTGTCTACAAGTGTGGATTGTGCACAGTGTCTAGTTTGTTGTGCAGCTATCTGAGCCTCAGAGAACTTCTTCAGTGTACAAAATGGATTTCAAGACGGAGTCTTTGTTCAAAATCTTCAAGGATGCCCTGGACGTGGCATTCCTCCACGCTAGAGGTGACAGCGGGCGTATTCAAGAAATACGCAGGATTCGGGATGAACTTCACGAAGTGAAACTCTATATGAAAGTCTATCAACCTCGTGGCGGAGAACGGATCAACGCTCCCTGACCACGGCGCTGAGGGATACTGTCAGGGGTGTGAGAAGGATGTTCTCGGAATTTATCCAGGCGCAAAGCACGGTATGTATCGGTGTCTTACATAGACACAGGGTGTTTAAAGAGGATTTAGACTCTTTAGAAACCATGTCTATAGTGCTTAGAGCACGAGGAACCGAAAACGCACCTGGAGTAAGAGCCTTGATGGGTCATTTACTTCGACTGAGAGAGGGTAAATATTTATTATTAAAATTCGTAATGTATTAGTTAAAACCGCGGCTTTAATATTATTACTTATTTTAGGTCTACAACGCGAGAATGATGCTCTCGGCGCTCTGAATGCAGAGCTACCTGGAGACGTGTCATTCGGTTTAAATGACGAGGACCATCGGGACGCCGAATTGATGGTTTTGGAAGAGTTTGACGACGCAAGTTCTAATCATCATCGTCAAAATCAAGAAGAACGTGTGAATAGCATAGGTGATTATAGTGATTCTAGTGAGGGCGGCTCAATTCTAGGCAGTGGCTGGACCAGTGATTTGAGTGGCTGCTTCAATGAGTACGAAAAAATACGCACAGTGGAGAACCTAGATGAAGAGTCTATGGAGATTCCGGACGCGCTATTGGAAGAAGCAGCCATAGCAGCTGAGGAAAACTTTTCATTAACTGAAAGAACCGCAGCCTCAGGTAGCCTCAGCGGAGCTCCAGGAGGCCGCATCAGCGGAATCTAATGGAGTCGCAGCAACTGAGGTTCAAGAGGTAGCAGCAGAGCTTCAAGAGGCCGCAGCAGCGGGGGTTTCTGCACCAACAGCTGCAGACCTTCCAGGAGCACCCGAACCCGCCACCCCAGAAAATAGTGAGTACTTTGCTGTAGTTTCGGATAGTATAGATTACTATCCTAGATTTAAGACTAATGCTAGGGAAGTTAATTTAAAAATAAATGAAGATGTTTTAGTTAGCGATAGACCGGATGATTTACAGAGATGTATGCGGAATTTACTTAGTTATATAACTGAAAATTGTGCGCCGACCGATTACGTAGGAATTACAATATCTAGTAATTTTCTGCCAAACGGACCGTTACATAATTTTAGATTGTTGACCGACTACCAATTCAACGATCCCTGGAGGATGATAGATCTTATCACACAGAGTTCGCGTGAATTGAAAGTCGATGACACGTTATGTATTAGAATAATTAGCATCACACCGCCTACGGGTAGAGGGTCCCTAACAAATTATGATATTATAAAATCAAAATCCGTAGATAGCATAGTTAATATAGACGCTAAATGTCTATCGCGCGCGTTAGTCGTAGCCTTAGCGCACTGTGCAAAACAGGAGCAGGATTCGCCTATGGCGAAGAACGAGTGGGAACGGATACGAAAAAGTAAATTGAAATTTCAGCTGGAAAAAGCTGAAGAGTTGTGTAGAAACGCAGGTGTTGATATTAATGAAACACTTGGTTGTGGGTTGCCCAAAATAAAAAAATTTCAGGATTTTTTAAAATTAGATGAGACTATAATTAACATATACACGTTAGAGCAATTAGGTACTGGTGACTCAATATTTTTTGATGGCTATAAATACGTAAAATCTGAAAATATAACTTCAAAACGTTTTTTAAACATACTATATAAGCAAATAGATAATGAGGTAGGTCACTTTGACGTTATCACCAGCTTAACTGGTTTAACAGCTTGTAGATATTACTGTCCCTTTTGTAACAAAAAATTAAATCGTAAATCAACGCACTAATGCGCATATACGTGTGACCGGTGTATGACCACACCTATGTGCCCGAAACATACCGAAATAATAAAATGTCGCGATTGTTCACTTAATTTTTACGGTGAAGCGTGTTACAATAGACATTTAAAAATAAACTCATTTAATAAAAATATCAGCATCTGCGCTGCTGTGAAAAGGTGCAACGCTTGTAGCAATATCATATCCGTTGAACAGAACGCTCATGAATGCGGCAAATCATACTGCCCCACTTGCACATGCGTAAGACCGTATAATCATTTGTGTTATGTACCGATTGTCCGAAATAAAATTTTAAAAAATGTTGAGAATACGGTAGATAGCAAAGCCATAGAAAAACCAGCGCATGCTTTTCTTTTTTATGACTTTGATACTACCCAAGAGGAAGAGTTCGAAGGTCTCAGTAAAACTTCTTTTAAACATAATGTAAATTTAGGTGTAGCGCAGTTATGCTGCGAAAAATGTATTGATTCAAATATGAATCAAGAATGGGAGTTTTGTGGCGGTGGTGTAACTGTTGTGTTCAAAGGCACCAACACCGTAAAACTATTTATTGAATATATAATAAATGCAGAAGCGTCAAAACCAAAAAATATAAAACAAATTGTGTGTATAGCACACAATAGTAAGAGCTTTGACGCTCAATTTATATTAAAATACTTTGTTGAAAAAACAAACATTACACCTAAAGTTATAATGAATGGTACTAGTATCATTCTTATGACTATAGGTGAAGGGTTCAAATTTGTTGACAGCTTAAATTATTTTCATATGAAATTATGTGACTTACCAAAAGCTTTTGGTTTTTCCGATGATCTGATTAAAGGTACGTTTGCGCATTTATTTAATAAAAAGGAATATTATAACTACGAAGGTACTATACCTGATGAGAAGTTTTTCTCTCCAGACTCCATGAGTGTCCACGAGAGAGAAAATTTTCAATCGTGGCATAAAGAGATGCGAGAATCTAATTACGTTTTCAAATTTCAAACTGAAATTTTAAAATATTGTAAAACCGATGTTGACATTCTTAGAAAAGCTTGTTCAGCGTTTAGAAAAAGTTTTGTAGAAGTAGGTGGTACATGTCCGTTTGTTGAAGCATCGACAATTGCTAGTGCTTGCTCGAAAGTTTTTCGTAAGAACTTTCTCAAACGTGACGAAATAGGCATAATACCGCCTGGTGGTTACAGGAAGAAAAAAGAATCTTTAGAATGGTTGCTTTTCAAAGAGAAGGAGACAGGATTCGACATCCAACACGCTGGTATAGGAGCTGAGGTTAGGCTCACCGAAAACATTTCGTTGATGGTTACTATGAATCGGTCACCGGTGATCGATACGTTTTTCAATATCATGGGTGTTTTTATCATGGTTGTACTTCATGTTATAAGGGTACCGAACGCTTAAAATCTGTATATGGTACGAATTTCGAAGAAAAATATACGCGAACTTTAAATATGTCGGCTCGAATAGTAAAGGCTGGGTATATACCCATTAACGCCCAAAGTGACCATCTTTTGACAATACTTTCAGTCGTGTACAGCATCTACTTCAAATTGTTCAAATAATAGTTGAGTAGTCATTTCTAACGTAAAATTTCATGTACTTTTTGAATCCGGTATCAAAATTGTCGAAAAAATTGTTATTAAAATGTTATAAACAATTTTTTGAAAAAAAAACATGAATTTTCGAGATAAAAAATTCGTTTAACCAAAATTTTCGAACGTAAAAAGGGCTCACTCGTGTGTCTAACGCATGTAGATTTGCTCAATGACATGTTAACTTTATTGTAAAATAGTTGCATACCCAAATTAAACATGGCGGCCATCGAAACAACCCCTTTTGCACCAAAATTTTCCAAAAAGGTTGGTGATTTTTTTTCTCGGTTAGGATCGACTTAACGAAAAAAAGTTATGGAATCAAAAGTGCTTAGAATTGAATAAGAAACACGTGTGAATTTTTTCAGAATTTTTTGAGTGATTTTTATATTTTTGGATATCGCCATTTTTTGAAAAATCCAAAAGTCGCTCAAAAAATTCAGAAAAAATTCACACGTGTTCTTTGATCAATTCTAAGCACTTTATGTTTCATAACTTATTTTTGTAAAGTTAGTCTTCATTGAATTAAAAATTGGTGAACGTTTTTGGCTGATGCTAACGTTGACCGGGTATGTCCACAATTAAAATTTTTTTTCTGTAACAAAGAACTTTGTTCTTTGTTTATTATTCAACTGTTAATTTATGCAATACTACAAGAAATTCATTAAAAATTATATGTCTTACTTCTGATTACATTTGTAATATTTTAAATTTTATATTCGTGATTCATCACAAGTATAAACTGAAATACACAATTACGTTTTTGGTATACATGAATCGGCTTACGATTTCAAAATGTCGAGAAATCAAGAAAGTCGATTTGAAATTATTGAAAAAGAAAATTCTGATAAATATGTATTCATTCCTGGTGAGGATTCAGGGGAGTCTAATAATGATGGATCAAATGATGAACATGAACTTGATGTAAATGTAAATAACTTATCTATTCCATCCCCTTGTGTTTCTTACAGTAAAGTATTTGATGAATATGATAATAAGAAATTGGAAAAAGATCATGAGTATGTTTGGAAAAAAGTAGAAAAGGTGTACAACCATTCGCTTAAGATTTTTGAGTTCTTTTTTCTCTAGAATTAAAAAACTATCTTATAGACGCTACAAAAGAGAATGGACATGAGTTGTCTCTAGTAGATTTGAATACTTTTGTAGGTATTATCATTTTCTCAACCTATAATAAGAGACCATCTCAACGAGACTATTGGTCAACTGATCCATTTTTAAAAAGTGATGTAATTAGTAACTCCATGAGTAGAAATCGATTTGAGCAAATGAAACATTTTTTGAAATGTTCGCAGTTGAAGGACAAAAATGAATTGGACAAAGTTTGGCGTGTTCGAGCAATTACAGATATATTTAACGATATATTTAACAAAAACATAAAGAAGTTCGGCTATTTTTGCACAGCATTTTCTATCGATGAAATGATGGTAAAGTATTTTGGTAGATGTACTCTGAAACAATTTATTAGAGGAAAACCAACTCGATTTGGTATCAAGCTTTGGGCTCTATGTAGCGCTTTTGGTTACCTCTTTAATTTTGACATCTACTGCGGAAAACATGAAACAAATGATATTTTAGCAAATTGTGCTTTAGGCAGTAGAGTAGTTATTCGAATGCTGGAAAATATGTTGAAATCATTATCTCCCCGTAAATTGGGACTGAATCATGTTTATTTCGATAATCTTTTTAGTAGTCCAGATTTACTGGTTCATCTAAAGAAAATTGGTATTCAAGCTACAGGGACAGTTAGAGAAAATCGGGTGAATGTAAAAAATGTCTTGGTCAAAAAAGCTCCTAAAGGGACTTTTGCTGTACAACATGAGGAGACTAGTGGTCTAAATTTTATTACTGTACAAGATTCTAAGCCTGTTTCAATTCTGTCCACTGCAGCAGGTATCCAGCCCCATGGTACTGTAAAAAGATACAATAAAACTGATAAACAGAAAATAGAAATACCATTTCCGAATGCTTTTAAAATGTATAACCAATTTATGGGCGGAGTTGACATCCACGATCAATACTGTAATAACATTTTACCAAATGTCCGATCCAAAAAATGGACGTGGTGTATTTTGATGCGAATAATTCAAGCATCTATTACTAACGCACTCATTCTGAGAAATACTGTTCGACATAATGAAAAATGTGGAATAAAAGAATTTGCCATAGAAATAAGCAAGCATTACTTGCAAAGGGCTTTATTGATAAAGCATGAGCTTGCAAAAGGAACTAAACGATCATATTGCTCGGAATGTAAAGTAAGAAGTTCTAAATGTTGTGAAAAATGCAATGAAAAATATTATGGTGAGCCATGTTTAAAAAATAAGCACTAGTAGTATCATCTTTGAGTATAAAGTTACTTCTTTTATTCCAAATCAAAAATCTAAATAAGAAATAAATAAAAAAATTAACAAAAAAAGAACATAAAAAAAACAAAAAAATAAAAAAAAACGAGGGTTTTCAATGAACGTTCACCTCCACGTGCTGAAACCCGGGCAACGTTACATTCAGCAGCGACTAAGAACGTTCACCAATTTTTAATTCAATAAAGACTAACTTTACAAAAATAAGTTATGAAACAAAAAGTGCTTAGAATTGGTCAAAGAACACGTGTGAATTTTTTCTGAATTTTTTGAGCGACTTTTGGATTTTTCAAAAAATGGTGATATCCAAAAATATAAAAATCGCTCAAAAAATTCTGAAAAAATTCACACGTGTTTCTTATTCAATTCTAAGCACTTTTGATTCCATAACTTTTTTTCGTTAAGTCGATCCTAACCGAGAAAAAAAATCATCAACCTTTTTGGAAAATTTTGGTGGAAAAGGGGTTGTTTCGATGGTCGGACACTTTGAATCCTCGCGATGCCTTGTATATAGTCGAACGGAGAATACCGTAAATTTGGCAGAAGTAAAGGAAGGTGAAACGATCGATTATGTCGATATATGTTCGCTTTACCCTTACATTTGTAAAACAGGTAAATTTCCTATAGGACACCCTGACATTTTTGTTGGGGACGAGTGTAGGCAATTAACTGGGGATAATAACTGTTTAAGTACGGTCGAGGGGTTAGTAAAATGTCGAATTCTGCTTCCACGTGATTTATTTCTTCCTGTACTACCTGTGCGAATGCACAAACGTCTAATGTTTCCGCTTTGTAGAACATGCTGCGAGAATTTAGAGCAGGAGGATTGTAACCACGAGCGTTTAGAAGATAGAGAGCTTATAGGCACTTGGGTATCGGAGGAGTTGAAAAAAGCCGTTAGTTTAGGTTATAAAATTACTGCCATATATAAAATATGGCAGTACAAAGTTAAACAGTATAATCCAGAGAAGAATGAATCGGGCCTGTTTGTTGATTATATAAATACTTTTTTAAAATTAAAACAGCAAGTTTCTGGATACCCCAGTGACTGTAACGACGCGCAATCACGTGAGAACTATATTTCAGAATATGAGCGAAAAGAGGGTATAAAATTAGATAAAGAAAAAATATCTAAAAATCCTGGCTTAAGATTTTTAGCTAAACTTTGTTTAAATTCATTTTGGGGTAAGTTTGGCCAGCGAGAAAATATGGGCGTTACAGAAATTATAAATGATCAGGTTAAGCTTATGGAAATTTTACAGTCATCTGATAGAACCTTGAAAAATGTATTACATGTCAATCAGGAAACTTTTTATATCAACTGGGCTTACACAGACGATAATTATAAACCATCATCTGTAACAAACGTTAGTATAGCCGCTTATACTACGGCTCAGGCTAGGTTAAAACTATACTCTTATTTAGAAAAACTTGGTAGGAGAGTGCTGTATTATGACACTGACTCCTGTATATACTTAAATAAAAATACCCCTGGAGAGTACAAGGTGCCTACAGGATGTTTCTTAGGTGATATGACTGATGAGCTTGAAAGTTATGGTGTGAAAAGTTATATCGAGTCAATCGTTACAGCAGGACCCAAATTTTATTCATATAAAGTTAAAAAAAACCGATGGTTCCACGCATAAGGTGTGTAAAATTAAGGGTATTAGTTTAAATTAATCAACAAATAGTAAAATTAACCATGAAAAAATAAAATCTTTAGTTTTAAATAAGGATGATAGAATTGTGCATAATTTTACTTCAATCAGGCGTACGGCGATGCATGATGTCGATACATGTAACGAGTCAAAAACATGTAAATTAAACAGCATGAAAAGACGCTCAAATAGCGTTAATTCATCAAGTCCTTATGGATTTAAAAAAAGACGTATAAATAATTAAGTTTAATAAACTTTTTATTGTAAATAAAATTTAAGAAATATTTATAAAATGTATATATTGTAAATATTTTGCTTAGAAATATAAATCAACTAAAATTGTAATAAAATTCGAAATATACGGAAACCATTTTAAAGAATGTAAAAATTTATTTTATTCGTTATATACATAATGTTAATTTAAAAAAAATTTTTTGTTTTAGCTTTAAATTCAGAGAGCACTGCTACTTGTAACGTACCGACGTGTCATTATTTCCCTACATTCAAGCAGAGTTTGGAGGGTATAGCCTAGAGACAGGCTATAGGTTATTTATTTAGGTTAAAGTTGGAGAAAAATAATTATTATAAAAAATATTTAGATGAATTAAGTGTATTTGCGAAGGTCTGCAATGTAAAGTTTAGTGTCCAAGTCAAATATCAAAGCAAGTGTGAGTGGTGTATGATATGTAATAGTAAATTTTGCGATGCTGATGATTGTCCTCGAAGAGTTACAATAGTAGACTATGAATATTTTTGTACTTACTCAAACAACGCCCTAGTCACCGATTTATTACGATGGATCATTTACTGTGATGTACTATTTATTCAATTTACTATAGATGACAAATATGATATTGGAGTATGTACAGATAACCATAGATGTCCTATATACGTTAATAGTGATAAGTATTTTTGTAATCATCGAAAAGAAGACCCAAAACTTAGTTTAGATTATTATTTTTAATGTTTAATAAAATAGAATAAAGTTTAAAGAGTTAGCACTTTATTTTTGTCTTAATGTGTTTGTTTTATTCTTATTTCCAGTACCTAAAAAAATTAACCTGGAGGAAAAATTCTGCATAAACTGTAGCGTATCTAACTGTCGCTTCTTTCCTGAGTATAAACAATCATTGGAAGGGCTGGCATGGCATTGTATTGTACATACACTTTTACTAATGAAAAAAGAGAATAAGGAAAAATACGTTGATATGTTAAAAAACTTGAAATACTTATCACAATTTACTAAAATTTTGTTTTCATTTCAATGCCGGTACATAATACACAACTGTAGTTTCATGGTGGACGATGAAATTCTTGATAAACGTTATTGTATTTTTTCATTCAAAAATAGACATATTAGTCATTTATTAAAAATGATCGAGGTATATGATGTAACGTCAATCGACTTTATGGTTTCCAACGTTGGAAAAATATATGGTTTTACAGATAATCCCTACTGTCCAATACACGTAAAAAAACATTAAGATATATGTATAGAACTTGTGGTGATTTATCTTATGAAAAAATAATAATGCCTTTTTCGAAGAAACATCGTTATTAAAATGTAATATTTTGTGTATTTGCTAAATTTAATAAATAATAATTTTAAATAATTCTAACGTGTAAATTATTTCTAAATTCAATAGCTTACCTTATGAATTACATTATTAATATTACATACGCTAACAAGCTTATAAAGTGAAAGAAGCTAAACGATAGTGGTCATTGCTGGAGTAGCGGCCGCGGAGTGAACTTGTATATTAGCTAAATAATAGCTTGTCGTGTACCCTGAGCGCGCGCGTGACCTGCTCGACAAATAAGCTTTTTCTGAAAAATAAAAAATGAGTCTACCATGGAAACACCCTTGGACCTCTATGATATATGGCCCGACAGGCTGCGGAAAGACGCACTTTGTTAAACGATTTTTTCGGAATATAGATGTCATGTCAGACACACCTTTTACCCGTAAAATGCTATTTACTATTCAGAATGACAAGACGGTTACTTAGAATACGGTAAGGACGTCGAATTTCATGAAGGCCTTCCACAGGATGAGGATTTTGTGTCGGATTCTAGACCAAAATTAATAGTTATCGATGACCTTATGCGCGAATCTTCCAACAATACGATTTGTGATCTTTTTACAAAAGGTTCTCATCATCGAAATTTATCATGTATTTTAATCTCACAGAATTTATTTCATCAAGGACCGAAACAAAGAGATATTTCGTTAAATGCTAACTATATTGTTATTTTTAAAAATCCACGAGATCGTACTCAAATCCAGTATGGCTCGTCAAGTTTATCCTGAAAATTCGAAATTCTTACAAGAAGCTTATTTCGATGCCACGTCGGTTCCTCACGGTTATTTGCTGTTAGATTTAAAACAAAGTACTCCTGAATCATGTAGAGTGCGCACATGCATTTTTCCTGATGACAAGCATCAATATGTCTATATTCCACGTAATATAAAAAGAAACGTAGGTTAGACTGATTTACCAGTCCTGCGTATATAATGGCACCGTCAACATCTAGAACGTCACTCGATGCTAAAACAGCGAGGATATTACATGCTCTGTATCACTTAAACAAGGAGCAGCGAAAAGCTGTACTGAAAAAAGCAAACCGGAATCTAATAAAAGGTATCTGCTAATGTGCTTTAAACACATTGAAAGGTAACGTACCTTTAAACGCAGTACAAAAAGTCAAACTCAAAAAGCATAAATCAATCTTACGTCGTTTATCATACAAAAAATCGAAAAGCTGGAAAAATACAAA
Source organism: Nasonia giraulti (assembly GCA_016647725.1). Taxonomy (NCBI): domain Eukaryota; kingdom Metazoa; phylum Arthropoda; class Insecta; order Hymenoptera; family Pteromalidae; genus Nasonia; species Nasonia giraulti. The sequence goes on from QLYP01000213.1 coordinate 177,123, forward strand.
ACGTTTGATTGTTCAAAAAGGTGACGGGTTTATAGGTGCCTTACTAGCACCTGTTATGGGTACAATTATTTCGGCATTAATACCAAGTAGGCAGTAAAAATGCAACACGCCCGTAAGATGGTACTAGTACCTCATGACAGTATAACTAAGCTACAACAACAGCAGCAGCAGCCCCTGAATAATGACATGTTAGTAAGCAAAAACGAGGTCGTAAAGGTCTCAAATAGTGTACAAACCCCTGGAAACCATTTATCACGACTAGATTTTGAAATGAATGAAATTTTAAATTCTTCTGAAAAAGAGAGAAAAGTGGCAAAAATACAAACAGGTGTTACAAAGATATTTATTTTTTGTAGAAGATCTAAAGAATAATATTAAAATTTCAAACACGCCAAGTGTTAAAATAGAAGAGCAGGAGTATGGCATTGACATGGCAACCATTGCTATGTCAGTACCAGTAAGCTACAGACATAAAGCGGAGTTTAAAAAACTCAAATAACTCATCAAGATTAACCTGGAATGATCGCGGAACAGTAATGATAGATGGAGTTACTCTTCCAAATTCAAATATCATAGATCTTATAAATGATGCTGTACGTAGTAGAAAAGGCGTGAGAGCTACAGGACGCGAACATTTCGCTTGGTTATTACTCGATGTCGGGATGCCTTTAGATTTTATTGGGAACACTGAATTATATAAAGAAGGAAAACAATTTACGCCACTATCATTACCTTATTCGAGGTCTAACAACAGTAGTCATTTATCTAAACAAACGACTCTTCAAAACTCGCCATACACTTCTACACCTATACCTAATAGAAAATCAGCTAATGGTTCATCGTCTTTGAATAATAGTTCATATACGGATGCTTCGACAATAATAAATGCAACAATAGACAACGTGGCCTCCGACGACGACGCCGTCGACAGTTCATACAGAGTACAAAGTAAAAGAGCTAGAAGAAAAATCGGTAAAACAGTAGTGGTAGTAATATTATACAAGCAGGTGGTTGGTTAAAATTTCTTATGTAATTTGTAAAATAAATAAATATGGAGGAAGCTAATCAGTTTTTAAATAAAATGTATTATAACCCAAAAGATGAAGCAGGCTACGCCGGAGCCTATCGCCTTGTCGATAAAATCAAGAATAAAGCAGATAGAAATAATATTTACAAGTGGTTAAGAGCCCAAGATGCTTATACATTGCATAAACCAGTACACCGAAAATTTCAAAGACTTCATTATAATGTAACGACTATAGATTCTGTGTGGGAGGGTGATCTTATAGAGCTTACACCATTAAAAACTTATAACGATGATTTTTCATATTTACTAGTGGTTATCGACGTACTAAGTAAATATGTCTTTGTCAAACCTATTAAAGACAAAACTTGTTTAACCGTTACAGAGGCGTTTAAAAAAATTCTTTCGAGAAGTAATGATAGAACGCCTATAATATTTCAAACTGATAAAGGTGGTGAGTTTTTAGGCCTTAAAATGCAAACTTTCTTAAAATCAAAAAATATAACTCACCAGGTAACTAGAAATCCAGACATTAAAGCAACTGTTGTTGAAAGATCTAATCATACTTTAAAAGAACGGATGTGGCGTTATTTTACACATAAAAACACAAAACGTTACATTGATATTCTGCAAGATCTAGTTTATGGTTACAATAATTCTAGACATTCCACAATTAAGATGGCGCCAGCAGCTGTTATTATATATAATGCCCAACAGGCTAAGCGTAACATGGATCTCAGGTATAAAACACAGGAGAGAAAACCCAAGTACTCAGTTGAGGACATAGTACGTATAAGCAAAACAAAAGATACCTTCGAGAAAGGTTATGAGGCTAACTGATCAGAGGAAATTTTTAAAATTATCAAAGTATTAAAACATAGAAAACCACCGGTTTATGAGCTCGAGGATTTAAATGGTGAGTCCATAGACGGTATATTTTATGAGGAAGAACTCGCAGTCATAGAAAAAGATTTAACCAACACAGAATACAAAATAGATAAAATTATCAAATCAAGTGGTAAAGGTAAAAAGAAAAAATATTTTGTTAGCTGGGTTGGCCACCCTAGTAAATTTAATTCTTGGATACCTGCTAAAGTTATAAAAAAAATCTAAACAAAATGAAGAAAAATCAGTTTTATATGATTTTACCTAGTAATAGTAGTATGAAAGTATATCCAGAGAACACCATTGCCTGTTATGTCACGAAGCTACCTCAAGAAATCAATTGGCACGGCTCGTGGGAAGTAGGAATTTCTGAAATACACTTCCCGCGTTAATTTTTCATTTAAGAAAAGAAGATAGAGATATAACAATGTTTTCAACTATATCACCTTTATATAGAGATATATACGGCAACCAACCGGTTCATAACTTAGAAGTAACCGCATCTATTCCCTATGGCGTTTATAATAATTTTATAGAATTTTTAGAGCATTTAAATGAAATTCTATTAATAAACAATTCACATATGATATTTAGATTTTCAATTGAGCATAACAATACCTACGTTTTTGCTGAACGCACATGCAGTGATGAGCTCTGTAATTTTGGACATTCAGTGCAGATGAGTCGTGCTGCATTAGATATACTAGGCTTTGCTGAGGTTTTTCTGAACGTATAAAAGTAGACAGTAATCTTGCTATAGCCTGCTCGCCCTGCTAGTATTCTGAATGCACTACCAAGACAATTGTATATTTATACAGATGTATGTGAACCAACGGTGACGTACAAGCAGCTCTACTGCGTATCGCCCCTGTCAATTACAAGGATTATGTATTTGCTTCTAATCAGTATCAAACTTTTACACCTGTAAACTACGTACCTTTAATAAGGAATTGCTTTCGAACCATTACAATAGATATAAGAGATCATCTGGGCCTTGTAATACTATTTGAGTGTGGAACGTCGACGGTGACACTTCATTTTAGACAAATAACATAACTTTATTTAACATGATGCATTACGATCATTATTATGAGGCGCAAGTCGACAGTGGTGGTGTCGAGCATGTATATACAGGAGCCCCGTATCAGAAGGGTCATGGTGGTATAGGTAGTTTTCTCGGAGGTCTCTTTCGTAGGGCGTTGCCATTTCTGAAACGAGGTGCTCGCGCAGTAGGAAGAGAAGCACTCAGAGCAGGCATGCATATAATAGATGATGTAAGTGAAAATAAATCCACATTCAAACAAGTTCTACGTTCGCGAGCCCGTGAATCAGGTCTAAATTTGAAAAGAAAAGCTGAAGAAAAAATAGAGAGTCTCATGGAGGGATCTGGTTATAAAAGTAGACAACAGCGGCGTAAGCGCCAGTCGAAAGTTAACCAGCATAGAAAGCACACTACACGTAAAGCAAAGACGAGGAAAACAAAGAAAGTCAGTCAAAAATCAAGCAAGAAAAGAAAGACACGGAATATTAAGAAGCAAACGCGTTAAGTGATATTTTTGGTCCCGCTTAAGAAAAATGGCTTTTCTTCACGCTCACTCTTGCGAGTGTGCAAAATCCGAACTTGATTTATTCACTCTACCGCCTACTCAGACATCTATAGAAGGTACTCAATGGACTGAGTATAAACCTGTAACTAGCATTTCTGAAGATTCATATTTAGAATTTCTTATTCCTGGAAACTCAGATGATTATATTGATTTGGCTCATATTATGATAAATCTCAGTGTACGTCTTGAAAAAGGAGATTCACCCATAAAAGATAAGACTTTAGTTGCTCCTGTTAACAACTTCCTGCATAGTATTTTTAACCAAGTGGACATATTTTTTAATCAAAAAGCAGTTTCACCTCCGAGTAACGCTTACGCGTATCGTGCATACATAGAAACATTACTTAATTATTCGCAGAAGAAGCTAAAAAATCCCATTTGACGTGTGCTCTATGGTGTAATGATACACCTGGCCATGTGGATGCAGCTCTATAGACACCTAGCAGTGATGGAAAAACAGTTTTTTCCACTAATTTAGGGGCTTGTGCTCGTCGTGACTACACTAAAGCTGGTAAAACTATTGATTACTGGACCATTTATACGCTGATGTTTTCAATCAGGAGAAATTTCTCCTCAATGGAGTGGAAGTTAGAGTTCGTCTTATACGTTCCAAAGATGCTTTTTGTTTAATAAACTACAAGGCTGAAAATGTAAAAGTGAAAATTCTGGATGCTTCATTACGAGTACGGCGTGCTAAGATTAATCCCGGGATTTTGCTTGCACACACAAAAGCTTTATCTAAAGGTACAGCTAAATATCCTTTAACGCGTGTTGAAGTAAAATCCTTTACTTTACACACTGGTATAACCGGAGAAACTTTAGACAACATTATTCTCGGTCAAATACCAAAACGTATAATAATAGGCTTAGTTTCAAATAAAGCTTTAAACGGCAGTAAAAAAGAGAATCCGTTCAATTTTCAACATTTCAACTTAAACTACTTGGCAATGAGTGTAGACGGGATATAAATACCTAGTAGGGCTATACAGCCAAACTATCCAGATAGATATGTAGATGCTTATCATACATTATTTAGTGGCACGGGTATTCATTTTGCAAACGACGGAAACGATATATCGAGGACAGATTATTCCCACGATTATTATACGCGTTTGACCTCACATCTGATCTATCTGCAAATTGTAATACACACTCGAATCTGATAAAAAATGGCACCATTCGTTTAGAATTACGATTCGAAAGTGTTCTACAACAATCGGTTAATTGCATTGTATATGCCGAATACGACAATATTCTTGAAATTGACTCAACTCGTCAAGTCATCGTTGATTTTGGAGGTTAGCTATCAGAAATTTTATGATTCACTTACTGTATATAATGACCACTAATTAGCCCTTTTCACTACGTAAGTTAGGCCTCCTACTGATAACAAAACTCATTACGTTGTACGGCATTATGTATAAATTACAACTCCTTAATATGACCAGCAGTTAGAAAGGTCTTGTGCTTCCTACTCTATGCATCTACAACAGCTCGAAATTATGGATTATATAGTCGACGTTTTGGGTTTTCGTGACAGTGCTGACAAGTTCATGATCAAAGAAGTTGCTGTGTTTCTTTAAATAAAGAGTATATCACTCACTGGATCGCGACTGCACCCCATTCATTCTCAGACTTACCTATCAAAATACAAGTACACAATAATTGGCTTACAAGTAACGTTCACGGTATAGAGTGGTTCGAAGGAGATATTCCATACCGTCAGCTACACGCTAAACTTAGAGAATTAGCAAGAACAGCAAGACAGATTTTTGCTCGTGGTGCTGAAGAGACAAAACTTATCTAAATATCATTTACCAAAACGAGATATTTTCTGCTGTTATCACGGATCTCTACATCACGGTACTCATAATTGTGCTTTAAATAATGCCTACAGACTTAAAGCATGGGTTAACAAGAAAATTGCTCTTTTGACTGCCCTGGATACTCACTACAGTTATTCGAATCCAAGACTCGTTTATCGAACACCCGCTGATTGTACAGGAGCTAGCGGGTCTTCAACGAGTATACGTGTTGAACCATCTAGTACTCTGGATTATTATTATTCAAAACAACAGAAGAAAAATATTAAATATACAAGACCTCCAACACCTGGTCGCACATTAGAAGAACCAATATACGCCGAGGTTTCGAACAGTGGCTATTATACAAACTCAGTACCGTCGCCTAAAACAAACACTACGTATATACAAGATGAACACGAGTCAAATACGGGATACTCTACGCTTATTAAGAATACCTTCAGCGGGTGTATTCCCTGCCGACAGGATTCCTCGGGCATTGACGAGACCGACGGGATGCACATTTAATACAGATATACACACACAGCCTGGATCTCATTGGGTCGCTTTATACATTGACAGACGGGGCCACGGAGTCTTTTTTGACAGCTATGGAGTACCGCCTGTTTTTCCACACCATATAAGAGCAGTGCAGCGTTTTTTTATGAGCAGCATTTTTTATGAGTGGAATACTCTACAATTACAAAGTCTAAACTCTAAAGTGTGTGGTCAGTTTTGTCTGATTTTGTCTGTTTTTAGACTATATGAAACGTGGTTATTCATTAGAGAGATTTTGTAAATTATTCACTACTGATTATTGGAGAAATGATAAAATTGTAGAACGTTTTTATAACCGTCTTCGTGGTTTCACAGTCAAATTTAAAAATAGTAGTAAATATAAATATCATGTAGGTAGTGGTCATACACGTCATTCGAAATATTGTATTCAATCATGTAAACCTAAAATATTATAAACAATTTGTATGTAACATTCCAATTATCACTATTATAACTATTATTCAAAATAAATATTATAAAATTTTATACTACTTTTCTGAATAAATTAATGTAAAAGACATTTGCAATTGTTTAAAAATTATTTATTATTGCATTTTCCTTATTTACCGAAACTAAACATATATCCTGCACGTATTATTTATTTAGTTTTACGTAATTATTATTGATATTTATTATTATTATAATTATTATTATTATTATTATATTCATATGAGCGTGTATAGACGCTCTCGAGCTGGCGCTCGCGTTAAACTGATCAAAAATCATTTGTTGCGGTAAAATGGGTTTGGTGGAGGTATAATGTCCACCATTTTGATTCCGCCATTTTTTATTTTGGAATTCCGTCAGCATTGCCAATAATATGTCCTATCATGAGTTGTACATGCTTTTTGGTGGGATATTTCACAAATTAGAACATTTTTACTATTGTTTTTGTTGAATGTGCTATGAATACGTGGGTTTCAGGCTCCATATTTTATGCGCCACAATGGATTTTTGAAAAGGCCAGATCTTTTTCAAAAGCTCTTGACCAGACGATCATTTTGAGACCTCAAACGTCTTGTTAGGCTAACTCAAATTTTGGGTGCACTGATGGTCCGGTTGACGTGAAACGTCCCATATATATATAGCGCTCACACACATCGGTATGTAGTATTATGTACCTAAATGTTGTGTGTATATATATTTATATCTATGCATATATAATAGATATAGGGGAAGTGTGCCCAGTACGGATACCCTTAGCTATTTTGGGCATAACTTTTAAACAACGCGATGAATATTCGAATTCGAAATTTCTACGTGTTTCTAGTCCAATTTCTACAAGGAAATCTACGAAATCTCGAAAACATGCTCCCAGTATGGATAATTTTAAGAATTTCGGCTGTACCTATTTACTTACCCCCCACAAAAATGAAAAATTTTCAAGTGAATTTGTTCCTTACATAGCCCTCTATGATTATGCATTGTCCCGATTCGCTGTCCCGTGAATAGTTAATTCGCGACATCAATATTAAAAAGTGCAATTTTCAATCCTCATAAAATAACTTTTCACACTTTTAAAATGTATATTTACTTATTTTCCCTATAACTTTTTCTGTGATTAATTTAAAATAACGGTACCGAAGTATGTTTATTAGACCACAAATACGTACGAAAAAACCGACCTAAAGTAGCTCTATCTGTTATTGGAAGCTGGAAACATCAAATTATCCATACTAGGCATTATGTATACTGGGCACTCCCCCCTAATATATTTAAAAAATATGCACTTCCGTAAATATTTATAGTTAATTTCGTCTTCGGATAGCAATAAAATAGATAAAATATAAGATTAAGCTAAGAGATTAAGTAATTGTATTCGTAGAAATGTTACGAATAGTTTAATTACAAATATAATACAATAAATTGAAATATTATGCTATTATATATACTAAATATTTTGTGATTCAAATTCATCATTTGTGATCATTTCAGTCTCGTCCTTTTCAGAATCACTGCATTCGTCGTCAATTTCTACTTCATCAAATGTTGACTCAAGAAGACTAAAAAATTATAGCAATTTTAAAATAAAGGAGACAAGTAACACATTTTTATTTCCAATACTCAATTTTTCTTTATGTAATCTTAACTTCAGCTGAAATTTTATGTTTGCGCAAAACAGCTATTCTCTTTTTTATTCCAATGAGGGATATTAAAGTATCACTCATTTCAATCGCTCTGTTGTATAAATCTGTAATACGATTTATTCGAGAATTTTGACGACAATGATCTTGTGTGTTTGACCTATAGTACTTGTGCCGTGATTCTAGCCCATCTTCTGCAAAGTATGCCATAGGAAGAGGGAAATTTCTAGCGATCTGACACCCGTGTACCAAAAGTTTGTGTATAGTTGGGTTCATTTTTGCCCACGGGTATAGCGTATAATATAATTTATACGTATCCAAAGAAAATGTTTCCATTTTCTCTAAATTTAGTCGTTTTTTGCATTTAAATGCTGCGAGAACTATTACTATGTTTGTAACCAACTGTTTGTCAAGTTCTAGTGCTTCCGCAAAAGTCGATGGTTCTCTGAAACATATGCGAGCCAAATTGCCTGTATTGGTTGTCCCTGTACCATGGAGAAGTTGATCCGCTCTAATATGAAATTTTACATACAATTTTTCTTTGACAACATTTTCCTTGTCTTTGTATTTATCTAAAAAATAAAAATATTTTGTAGTAAATAACCTACTTAAATTAACAATTATTTATCTTACAAATTTATATTGCATTCTGTAATTTAATCAAGTACATGCTTGAGTTAGACTCTCTTTAGTATATTATAATTATTATTTTGTTTTAATATTTATTTATTAAAATTACTTAAAGTAATTAATTTGTAATTAATAATTTCTATAATTTTTTTTTTATTTTAAAAGATACCATTCATTCTTACATATAATTATAAAAGCGTAAATAAAATCTAACATAGCTAACAAAATAAAATATTGTTATCAAAATACAGATTTAAAAAGTGCATAAAGACCATATTAAAACTGTATAGTAGAAAATTTAGACCATTTAACGTCAAAATAATTAACTATAATAATTACTTGAAATTGTAAAATAATTTCTTTTTTCTTGGACAAATGAATAAGTAATCATATATTGTTAAAAATAAGTAATAGTTCGCACCTTTATCTTTGTCAGTTCTCTCCCAGTGCTTGAAAGGTTTGCGGTAACTTATATTCATTAAGTGTTCAAAGGCTTTAATCTCATAATGTAGCTAATACCTAATCCATAATTTAATGAATTTTCCTTTGGTGTAAATTTATTTTTTCATCAAATGCAGTCGTTGTGAGATTACAACATGGACATCTTGACGAAGACGGATTGTCAGTAATCGTATTCAAACATTTACCGTCGAATAAAGTAGGGAAAACTTCATATTGAAGACGTACTGATTTTCCTTTTGCCAAGGTAAAGGTATACGAAGAAAGAAACTTTATTTCTGTAAGTATCCAATTGCACTTACTATTTGTTGAGTGAAAAAGTTGAATCACTCCAATATAAGTAACAAAGAGTGATACTTGAGCGTTTTTATTTTCATACTTTACATTTTCGAACTTTTGCTGTGGTTTTTTATGACACGAAGAACTATCAAATCCTATTGATACACGCATCTGCAAGTTACGATATGTTTCATCAGTCGTGTATTATTGCTTTGCACAATCGCTCACCAGTAATATTGAGTAGCTCTTGTAAACTAACGCAGACCTCGATATCATTTATTATTTTATATTTACGTGGATAACAGTTTTTCTTTTCTTTCATGACAATGGTATAACACGGATAAATATCGCAGCCTAATGCTTTTGTATCAGCAATTATTGCATCATATTGCCGTCTTGTGTACTCGTTTGTAATTAAGAAAGCTAAGGCCGAACTGGGCGTATGCCTTTCTCGAGGATCATTTATTTCGTTTTGTTCATCCTGTCTGTTGTTACTTTTCAAGTTGATCATATTTTTGCGATAGATATTACTGTCTCATTATAGTTGGGATCACTGAGCAGATTATGAGCTCGTCTACACAAAGTTGATTCTGATGCATTTTTCAACGTACTTCTTTTTCGATCACTGTTAATGCTAAGTCGACCGCCTTTTTTGGCCTTCCTTTTACGTTAGAATTCCTATTATTCTTCCTTTTTCGTCCCATATTGTACCTCTGATTAATTGGAGTAAAATTCACAAAAAGCTCTAATTTCTAATTATATTATTATCATACGGGTTTCTATATTTTGACAACTGAACTTATTGTAAAGAATATATATAATACACAAACAAACAAAAATTATTATTTTAAAAGTACTATAATTTAAAGTAACTTTAAGATAACTATTCTTGTAAAACTAACAAATAAAATGTAAAATTTTAACAAATAAATTTATGACAATATCACTCAAATATACAAAGACGGTTACATAAGTTTCTTATAATATGTAGCATTCATTATATTGCAAATACAACAGTTACTTAACAAATTATAATTATTGTGATAAATAAAATAGTTGAAATAATATTATAGAGAAATGTTACTCTTTTAAAAATTTTAAATACACTAATTTTTTTATGCTTTTATGAAAAAAATTATGGCTTTAAATGAGTTTTAAAATATTACTTTACACTTACCTTTATTTTATGTCATGATTACACGTGAAATGTACAATTAATTAAAAAAGTTAACACCACTTATAAAAATCGCGATGTAAGTAAATGTACGTATGAAATATCTTATTATCTCTTTGCTATGCACACATCAACTGTCAAAGTTATACGAATACTCATGACACGCTAAAATTACATTATGAACAACATTCTTTCAAAATAATAGGTAAAATTTCAAGAACTGTAGTTCTGACGAAGAAGAAAACAAGTCAGGAATCGGTACACAGTTCTAAACAAAGCAAAACAACGCAGTTTCTCGTGTTTATTATTTTGATGTATTAAAACTTTGTAAATTACAATTTACCTATTACATGTCGATTACATTTTTTTTTTAATAAATCTCATTGCCGATTTATATAAATTTCAAAATTTAAATAACACCTCATTTATGCAGATAAATGTGATTGAAAATTGCAGGGGTGGTTATAAAGTTTTGGACAAACTCATTTCTATGTATTGTTTCGCCTCACAGGAACCTAATTATAGATTAATTATTATATTATAGATTTTATTATTTATTTATTTAAAAAATAAATTTTTATATTCTTACATTATTAATAATACATACATAGCATAAATATTAATTCGTTTGCATATACCAAATTTATCAAAACATGACAATATTTGATCAAACTTGAAAATACAACCGAATGACTAACATAATTATTTAAGGGGATATCTGCGACAAAAAATATGAGTCAAAACAATAATTAAATTTAAGAAAAGCAAGGTATCATGCGTAGCTGTAAGCTAGTTTAAAGTTTTGTAACCCCCCTGCAATTTTAAATCACGTTTATCTGCATTCATAACGTGTTATTTAGAGTTAGAGACGATCGAACGTTCAAGAGGACCTAAAATAAAGTTAGATGAGTGATTAGTGGGATAAAACACATAAAAATAAGCTTTTTATCTAATTTTTTGCTTACTTTTGCGAGTCTTATCCGAGTAAAACTTCTTTTTGGAGTATTTTTTGAGGTTATGAAAGAACCGGGACTACATAGGCCAAAAACAATGGTGGCTTCGTGTTCAGCGGGCAAAAATACATAAGGATAAGCTTTTTTCTCATTTTTTCTCTGCTCCAGCAAGTATTAAATAAAGAGTTGTTTCCTTTTTTGCGCTAAAACGCGCGCGCCCATGCGTAAATGTGGGTCGTATGACGTATTTATTATACAGATTATGTAATCAAACATATATTTACCATCAGCATTGTAAAAAACATAAAATGACAGAGTTTTATAACTGTATAGAATGAGAACAAATCCTACGGAGTCATAAAAGACAAAATTTTGGCGATTCTACATGTTTTTTCCGATTTTCTGGATGAAAAAAAAATCCTACAAAATTTTAAGGGGCAGATTTGAATTCAGCGGGAAAAAATACATAAAAATATCGTTTACTTGCAGCATACTGCGCATATCTATACTCTAAGGGCATACAATATTGTACTCTCTGCGCCTACAGCGCCCTCGACTTTCACTAGTGCTCAATCATCAATCTTGCTTAAAAAAGACAACTTCAGCCCCTAGTTCTGTAATGTACTATAACTTTTAAATGATTTTTATTTTATTAACATGTTATTACTAAAAATTAACGTCGATTTGAAAACTTATGAGTTTGTTACTCGTGTCAATTTTTTTTTATATTAAATACATTATTACTAAGCAGTAAATATTATAATAACGGAGTACGTATTTCCTACTAAAATAAATAGAAAGGTTTAATTTTATCGATAATATAAGATTGAAAATTTTGAAATTTATAGTCTTACCTGCTGTTTACCATCTTCTAGCACGCGCAATTTCTCCTTGTCTGCTAAAAGATCAAATACTTTTCCAGAATATATTTCAAAAAAACTAGCGGATATTACTAAATTCAATGGACGATACTTTGTCATTTTTAGGCACTTAAATACGTCTTTTGCTACCATAGCATAAATTCCTTTTTTACAATCTTGCGTTTTACCATTAAAATCGCCTCCCATCGTATGCGTTTTTCCACTTCCAGTTTGCCCGTATGCAAAACACGTTGCCATACCACCATCAAAAATAGTAGCTACAAGAGGTTTTGCCGTATACTTATATACGATTTCATTAGTACACGATTCATCAAAAGCATAGTCAAATCTAAATAATTGGTTTTCTAAATATTTTGTTAGATCAACTTTTGCCTTAGGTTCATGTACTACTATTTGATCTTTTCTAGGTACACTTATAACGTCAACTTCTTTTCGAACAATTTCTTTTTTATTTAATGGACGCTTTCGAACACAGACTGTTATTTGATGGTCTTCGACTGTATCTACTTCTCGCAAAGGTCGAAACTCGATGCTATTTTGATAGTCTCTGTAAAGGTAGTTAGAAGTGATATTTTATATATTATTATTATATTATATCATTATTATTATTATCATCATCATCATCATAATTATTGCTGTTATTATTATTATTATTGATATAATTTTATGATTGTAAAAAAAAAAGAATCAAAACATCTCGAAAGAGAAGGGCAACGGAACAACTACGAATAAAGAACGGACGACCGCGGCCATGAAAGAGATCAAAGCGCGGGTCAAACAAGACAACCAGAATGCGGATATCAAAGACATTCGCAGCACCGGAACCAGGGACGTTGTCATCGCACTGAGAGGCCTCAATGAAGGCAAGAATTGACCTGCCGAAGGGCTGAAAAGCGCGGTAAGAACAGCGGCAAGCTTGTACATACTGGTTCCCAAAGCTAAGCTGGAGATCAGGAATACTATTGTTGCACAACGCAGGAAGGCGAGGTGGGCATTAAGGTGGCCAGGAAAAACCAGAAAGGAATCGACAACGTCAGGCTGACCGGCCTTTATTAAGATAGGCTCGGTCTACTGCAGGGTGCGACGCGCTTTGTCGTTTGGCGCTATAAGTGCCTGGGTTGCGGGACTCTAAACGCGAATGGCAGAGGCCCAGACCACAGTACAAATTGCTACTGGTCCAAGGGAAGATAACGCAAAACCGCTGATTTCATAGCCGAAGCTAAGTGCTTCCTCTGTGCCAGGGCGGAAGCATCCAGAAACGTGATCTAACACAATGCTGGATCAGGTGATTGCAGAAATTTATCAGAAGCTATGAATGGAAATCGCGGGATTGAAAAAACTGATTAAAGTAAATTTCTGAAAAATAAAGATCAGATTGCCTAGATCAGCCTATAAAAAAATGCGGACATAGTACTTGTCAGCGGACAGTATCAGGGCAAAAAAGGAGTAAGCTAGTATAAGGATTCTATTGTCATCACTGCTATATGAATTTGCCTTTGGTTGTGCGATAACTACACAACCAGCGATCACCAGTTTATCGCGTTCGTGAAATCTCGCGGGTTGGGGCGACCCCCAGAAGTTATCACCGCAGGTGGAAAGTCGACAAAATAGACACCGAGAAACTACCCTGGTAAAAATGTTGATGTGATTTCGTGATGTATTGAAATTACGTAATTCTTCATGTAATTTTTATATATGATTTGGGACGTCAGTTTGTTATGAAATGATTTTGAATGTTTTATCACGTAATGTTATGACTTATTAAAATATTGATTCATGAAACTTTTTTACGTGATTTTAGTATGTCATTTAATCACATAAATGTTATCTATTTTTAGTTCTAAGCAATAATACTCTTAAATACTTAAAATTTGTTCAAATGAGTGGTCATATAGGCACTACTTTGCGGATAATAGTGCGGAAAATGAAGGCTATTGTCTCAAAAATTAATCGTTATTAAAACTTTAACTAAATTAAAGAATATAAAAAAATAATATTTATAAGTCATGAGACCCTATTCTCCGCACTACTATCCGCATGGTAGCACCGAGTCTTGTAGCGTGATCAACGTAAGAAAAATTTCAGTAAAATGTCCGTGACAAGTCGGTCACATGTCCATCCAACGAAAAATAACAATACATGCATGTCGCATTTATATTTTGAATAATTTTTTAATAAAAATTTTATAGTGAATTTATCATTAAATTTTTTAAAAATTGGATATATGGTTATATGCAAAAAAAAATATGACAGACATTGTCCCACGATATGGTAAAAAAGGAATTTATTTATTAATAAAAATTAAAATTTGTGATGTTAATGTCTATATAAAAACTTTGCAATAAATTATATTAAAATTTTTTTTAATTTTTGTTTATTGTCACATGTTCAAAATCAACATGTCGGACGATTCGCCACTATTTAGTGAATGTGTGCCTATTTATTTATTGTCGGACATGACATATTCTCTTATTTTGTATGTCCGTCATTTGAACCACAGGATTTTGCTGTCGGTCATATGTCGGTCATATGTCCCTCATATGTCCGGCATATTTAATGACATATTCTCAAATCAAAAATGCATTTAAAACTAAAAATTTATATCATTAAATAACATACGAGAATCACTCAAAAATGTTACATAAAGTTGAAAAAATTGAAAGTTTCCATGATCGGCTACTATTTTTGGTCCATAATCTTAAACACTTTATCTATGTATTGTCACGTAATGAGCATATACAATATTCAGTTATTAGTGGAGGTAGAAAGTCAAAGGAAAAGGAGAAAAAGGCAAGCAAAGAGGATAAAAGTGTCCCTGGCGTTATAAACCAGAATAGGACTAGCAAGGATGGACCGAAGCATGCAAGACCTCCTAGACCGGATGCTATAATCATCAAAACTGCATTAATCCAATTGTTTAACGTGTGGGCTATGCCTTGAGCTTCCACACACGGCCCCCCATGGGGCGCGGGGCCGAGATACGCTCGGCCAACGCGATCAATAAATGCACGTTAACATTCGATGACCTACCGATGCTTGGTGACATTAAGTGGGAAGTCAACCGGCCGCTTGGATGGGCGGCGGGATCCAATCCAATCCCTCATGACTCTGCAGGTCAATACCCGAGTTGTGCACTACAACTCACACATCACACAAAGATAAACTTTCTGCCCAGCATGCGGGCTAACCACCGCCACCACGAGTCCTTTACCCTGTCGGGACAGGATTAGCTATCCTGCGGCTCCCCGACCCCGTGGTACTGATTTTATCCTCCCCAGTAGAGAGTTCACAAACGTTTCCACTGGGGTGTACTAAGCAAGCTACCACTTTTTAAACGTCCCACTCGTTTTTGGCATTGGTCAACCATACATTACGCCAGAGCGTTCCCAGGGCTAGAGTCCCAAGCAGCTAGTTAGAGCCCGACTAGCTTAGAAGGGCCTGGGTATACTAGTTTTGATCTTCACCAACCGGATGGTCCGTCAATCACTAGACTAGTTCCAGCTCGGAACATTACTGATCCTTCCCCCTTTCTCTCGTGGGGGGTATACCGAAATCTCAGGGTTCACCCAACTGCCCTGGCAGAAATGCCACCCGCCCGGGGCTCTTCCGTTCGGATTGTTCAGTATGTTTAGAGGCAAACGAAGATGCGGAGCATGTCTTCTGTAACTGTTCGCGATATGAAATGGAACGAGAAGAACTCAAGCGTTACTTTCAAACTAGGCTGACCCCTGAGTCAATGATGACAGCTATGCTAGCGTCGAAGGATGGCTAGTGCGCAGTAAACAACTACGTAAGAACCATTCTCAAGAAGATTAGAAATGATGAAGAGAATGGAAGGGAAGAACAAGGCGAAACAGCTGAGTAAAACTGTTGCTAGACGAAGGCCACTAGGTAATAGTTACGAAACGCTCCTCGAACTGATGCAGAGGAACATAGGTAACTGAGTTGAGCCCAGACTCCCTCACCGGATGTAGAGGAACGTAGGTGTCGGGGTTAAGTTTGTACAGAGGATGGCTGGTCCATGCTACTCGAAGTAGACGACCAGACGATGAGGCAGAAAGCAGACGGCTAAACGATTTTAATTTTTGCCTAAACTGTACATATTTATTTATTTATTCACAAGAAAAATTTTTACAAGACATGTGAATCATGCCTGAAAATCCTGCAGAGGTGAACAAAGTTACCTGTTAGCAGGCCTGGTTACAACAAAAATATATATAAAACTTAAAATTAGAACTTAAGCTATTTCAAACTATTTATGTACATAATTGTAACTGTCGCTGAACAATTTTACTTGTTGTTTATAACAACAAACTACCATTTTTTTTTATTTTCTTATTTATTACTATTCTTATTATTAATATATAAAAATATTTGTTCAACAAATAGATTTAATCCATTCTATAATTTTTCTCTTTTGAGAGAATTTTTCTATGTTGAATACTTTCAGTTGATTAGAAAGATCATTATAAATATTTATTGCTTTCATATAGCTATTTTTATTGCTAATTCTCTTATTAGTCTTAGGTATAATGATACTTCTATTTCTAGTAATACTATCTGATGCTAGGTATTTTTCTTTTAGATCATAATAATGCAGCTTCAAAGATTCAAGAGCAAAAAGTTGTACTATATTTAGAGGATTGTCGTGTGATGGAAACTTATTTTTATTTATGATTTTTTAAATTTTATTTTGTAGCTTTTGAACTTGGTCTCGACTATTTCTATATGCTCCACCCTAAGCAATGATACCATAGCTAATGATACTATGGAAAAAAGCATAATAGATCATTCTGAGAGTTTCTGTAGGCATGGTTTTTGAAATTTTGTAAAAAATATATACTAGGTATTTTGTTTTCCCGATTATATGTTTCATGTGATTTTACCACCTTAGGTTGCTATCAAAAACAATTCCTAGATATTTAAAATGTTCTACCCTAGTTACATTCTTGTCGAGAATGTTGATGTTTACTTGAGCTGGTACACTTCCGATACTGCTCCTAAAAGTCATACAAACAGTCTTTCCTACATTTAATGACAACTTATTTAATGCCAGCCACTCCGATATCACAATTAGAAAATTGTTCATGGTATATTGGGCTTCTATCCAATTTTTACCAGTGGCTATAATAGCAGTATCATCTGCATACGAAATTATAGCCTGGGGGAGGGGGGATCTCCCTCAAGACATCATTTATGTACAGGATAAAAAGTAGTGGTCCCAAGATCATTCCTTGCGGAACGCCTGTATTAACTACAGAGCTATCGCTTTGAGTACCGTCTATTTTGACTACTTGGTATCTGTCACTCAAATAGCTGGAAAGGAGATTCAACGCTTGGTCCCTAATTCCAATGCAATACAGTTTTGCCAGTAGTATGCTATAGTCAACAGTATCGGAAGCTTTCGCCAGGTCAAGGAAAATTATAACAGTAGGCTTACTCTTATCAATATTATTATATAGTGCATTAGTTATGGACTTTAGAGCATCTTTCCTATCAATTTTCCTCATGAAACCAAATTGTTGCTTTGAGATTATATTGCTCTGTTCTACATAATCATGAATTCTATTATATATAACTCGCTCGAAAATTTTTGCAACATTGGATATGAGAGAGATGGGTCGATAATTCGTGATTTTATGTTTCTCTCCTGATTTATAGACTGGCACTACTTCGACCCTTTTTAAAGAATCTGGCCAAATCGATTTCTCAATACACTTATTGAAAATATAGATTAGAGGACCTGCAATGGGTTTACATAGCAGTTTCAAGGTCTTTGCATTTATTTTATCAACTCCACCATTTTTCAATTTCAGTGCATTGTTTGTACTTATTATTTCTGCTGTACTTGTTGGCTTTAACAAAATAAAGATATGATTCAAAACAGGCAGCTTAAGTCCAGTACTTACTGGTTTAACGATATTAGCACTTAGATTTCTACCTATATCACAAAAGAAAGTATTCATATTTTGCGCTATCTGGAATTTATCAGTATTTTTTTGATTATTTATTTTTATGTAGTTTATGGCATCATTGCATTTTTTAACTTCATATTTCATATTTCATCCCGATATTTATTATTTCTCAAAGTTTTTTTGGGTTATTAGAAATATTTTGAATTAGATTTCATTCATGTTTTATTTTAGCGTCGGTAATCACCTTCTAATCTAAAATTTTTGCATAAGTTTTATATTGTGTTTTCAGTTGATCGTTCTGCACATCTAGTTGCCATAAATTATATAAAAACTCTTTAGTTTCACACGACCTTACTATTGCATCAGTTATCCAGTTTTTTCTACCAGTGTTTTTTAGCATTTTTCTTTGTTTTTGTTAATTTTACGCATAGCTTGGTCTCGTTTAACAATTTTTCTACAGCCAAATTTGGATCATCCATCAAAATAATTTCATTCCAGTTTCTAGCAATTGTATAATTTGTTAATTTATTGTAATTTAAGAAAACATATGGTTTTTTAGTTACTTCCTTCAGCTTATTTACAGCAATTATGATCGGGTAATGGTCCGTTATATTATGCCTAATCTTATATGTGGCTGTGTTAATGTTATGAGACTTAATGGAAATATTGTAATATTGTCAATACATGATCCCTTGGCTCTACCAATAGGTAACTTTGTAATACCTGCAAAACCAGGAATATATCCCTTATCAAGAAAATTGCATAAGAAATCTTGACTATAGTGATTACAGTCTAGCAAGTCAATATTAAAATCACCTATGACAGTGATATTTTACATTTCTCTTTTTAGTTAAGTACTTATTAAGGTCTAGTATAAACTCAGTCTTTGGTATCACATGCGATCTGTACATAGCCGATATTTCAAGACTACTTTTATCGTTTAAGGTTATCCTAGTATTTATTATTTTAATTCTACCTGCTTCAACAACTTCGGTATGTTGGAATAGATTGTTATTGACAAATACAATGACGCCATTATTCCTATTTATCCTACACTGTCGTTATAGTAAATTATATAATCATAATCTGAGCCATTCAGTTGGTATAAATTATAATTAACTTGCTCAAAAACTTAGGAACATATCACAATCGCTGGTTTGATAGCTCAACTCTCTATTAAAATTTTTAGTTTATCAAAATTTGCATTTATACTTCGAATATTTACATGCAGGATAGTATCCCTTTTGTTGTTTATAACTTTATTGAAATTTTCAATATTACTGCATGTCCTTTCTTTTTGCATTGATTCATTTTAAAACTTATCTAAATTATCAAAAGTCCATGTTACCTATTTTTTGATCTTGTTTTTATCGCTTTTGTTGACTGGTATTGATGCAGTGGAGTGCAGCTTTGGTTGGTTTGATAGTACTTGTTGATCACGTCTTGTATGTGGTATTGAGTTATGTTGAGGTTCTTTTTTTAAATTATTGCGTGTAGTATTATTTTCATGTTGCTGAAGTTTCTTATCCGCAGCATTATTAACATCTACAGGTACTTCGAGCCTGTTTGCTGATTCCATGTTGCGATAGATTGATTCAGTTGCCGGTAAGGTGGGTTTGATGGGATAATCGACGGAGTCGATATATCTTTCAATTTTTTTTTTCAAGATGCTGCATTGGCTGGAGTCATAGGTGAAATGTTTTGTGTTTAGCTTTGATTTATATCTCGTATTACTATAGTGACAGTTTATGCACTTTGCACTGTCCTTATCACAATCACTCGTTTTATGGGTTTAAGAACATTTTAAACACAAGGTATCATTTCTGCATTTCTAAGCATTGTGTCCGAATCTCCCGCACTAGAAGCATGGGCAGATGTTTACTAAGTCATAGACTTTACAATCTTGATACCTAACGAAAATTTTGTAGCTATTTTCTCTTATGTGCTTGTAGATCTCAGCTGGGACTTCCGTCAAAACAGTGCTTATGTTATTGTACTTGTTCTTGTAGATATGCTGGACTTCTCCGTTCTTTTCAAAGTTACTGCAATTTCTTTCATTAATGTCCTTCTCGATTTCTTTGGTTTGCATATTCATATAATTGTCGATACCTACTATTTTGATCTTCGGATTATTTAATTCATTCTTTGTTATGTTACTGTTCGTGTTATGTAAGAGTGGGAGGGGGAATTTTGAATTTCGCGCCGTATCGCGGCGAGCGCATGCGCGCGCTGTAGGCCTCTCCCGTTTGCGCGGGCTCCAGCGCGCGGGGGAGCACGTGCAGTTCAGTTCTGACAGCTCCTCTCTAGTAGTCAGTTGACACTTTGCGCTTTTGTACTTGCGATTGCAAAAGCCTCTTTGTAAATTGCGTGCGAATAGAGCCGTCATCATCGTCCTTTTCAAGACGATCGACACTCTTTATTGTATCACCGTGTGTTGCGTAGTGTGTATGCATTTTGCGTGCGGTGTGCGGATTGTGTGAATTCTTCGAGTATTGGGATTTCGGCCACGTGCGAGCTTCCTCACCGTGTCGATCTCCACCCGGCGATTGCTAACTACGCGGCAGGGCTGAAAAGGCCTGCCCGTGGTCCAGGATTGGTTCTCTCGAGACATCGATGCGTTCTGCGACCGAGGAAGGTGCATCCCACCAACGTGCGGCCAGGGCTTTACGTCGCGGCGTCCACGTCTCGTTCTGCGAATAAGGTAGGAGAGCTCTCCGCGTGCGAAAGGTACCCCGCGGCGATAGGATTAAGTTACTTCCGTTTCTTTCTCTGTTGTTGTCTATAGTAGAGTCTCTCTTTTTTTGTATAAGCGTACATTGTAATTGAGTTTCTCTCTTTTTATTTAGTCTGTCCTAGAGTCACTTTTCTTTGTATAATTTCCTTATTTCTAAAATAAAGCTATAGGCTTGTCCCGGCTTTTCTCTCTACTCCGTGAGAGTTTTTACGCCGAGGCAAGTCGTCTTTTTTCTCCCGCGAAATTCATTGTGTTTTGCGTTGATTTATTCACCCAAACTTCCCTCACTCATTCCACCATTTTAATTGAATAGATACATAATTTGAACTCATTAGCTTTTGTTCAGTCACATTCGTCATCTAGTTTTTTTTCAGTACTGTCTCCGTTAATTCATCACTGTTATCATTCAGGCAGCTTACAATAACTTCATCATTTTTGTTAACGTATATATTCTTTATTTGAATGTTTTTTTCGGCTGTGAGACATACAATTACCGATTTCATGACATCGATGTTGCTGTTATTCCTTTTCTTGACAGATATTTTAAAAACTATTTTCTGAGTTGCTTTGAGTACTTAATAGTATCTGAGTGCGTGCATAGCTTAACGTCAGTCCCACTCTTGATATTTTGCAATTTTTCTTTAAGAAGTAACCTTTTCAACGGCATATTTTCAGTTCTTAAATGTTCAATATCACTTTCTTTGATGGATTCAGACTCTTGTAAGTCTTGAGTTTTGTCACTACTTTCAGCAAATAGGTCATTTCTCACATCTTCAGATTTTTTTAGCTTAATTTGCGCTATTAAAAGTGAGACAGATTCGCTTAAAACTGTCTCATCAATTTTTGAGGTTACGTTTTGATAGCTATGTTCGGAGCAAACTATGAGATTATTGCCAATGAATTTATAGTTTTCTTTTTTTTGCTTGAGGCAACTATGGTGATAAGTCTCATCACAAATACCGCACACTGCTGTTGTTGCTATTTATGCTTACAACATGCAAAATTACTGCGACACCTATCCGGAAGCTTGTTCCGTCCCGGCGCCATCTTGGCATGTGAGGAATTGTACTAATTTTGACACAGAAAAGTTATCAAAATTTTTGATAAAAAGAAAAAAATTTTTAATTTTTCAAAACTCCCGCTCTAGCAGATTTTTTAAAAACGCGCCAAAAACACCATGGCTAATCAGTCAGAGGTGCCAACGTTTGTCCAGTGTCACTGAGGTTGCACCCTAATGGCGAATATTGGAATCAGACGCGCAGCAACGGTGACGACTGATCTCGCGCTCTTTAGAGAGAGATAGAGCTATTTGTATGTAATCTCTAAAAATCTCTGTAGAAGACCTCCATTCGGTTGAATTTGGGCTGATGTTCCTAAAAACCAGATTTTTCTTTTCCTCTTTAGCGATGTTGAGAGCCGATGCTATGTCCTCATGATGAAAAGTGGTTTTACACATGTTGGTATCGGTAGTCATGAAATTCGGGACTGAACAGATGAGAGAGTTACATCTCTATCTCCTCTCCCCCCACCGCCCGGCGGGGACGAGACATATCCCACAATATCCGAATGTAAATACCGGCGATCGACCACTAATTCTGTAAGTGTATTCTTAATGACTCGCTATTGCTTTTAATACCCTGATTTAATGTACATAATATTAATATGAAATAAACAGTTTCCTGATGAGGGTGGCATTGCCCACCGAAACGTCGAAGAAAGAATAAAGAAAAACTGATTTTTCTCTCCTTCCTTACGTACAAATTGCCTCAGGAA
Source organism: Nasonia giraulti (assembly GCA_016647725.1). Lineage (NCBI taxonomy): Eukaryota > Metazoa > Arthropoda > Insecta > Hymenoptera > Pteromalidae > Nasonia > Nasonia giraulti. The sequence goes on from QLYP01000213.1 coordinate 199,881, forward strand.
GACCGATAGAGCCAAGATCATTCTATTTTGAAAGGGTCAGTATATTTAAAAAAATGTAGATTATCGGTTTAAATTTGTAAGCAGTATTTAAAAAAAAGTTGTAATATGCAAGGCTAAGTAAGAGTTAACTTAAAAAGATTATAAAAATGTTTCCTAATATTTTATCGATATATTTCATTCTAACTTAATCAAAATGTATATCTACAAAATATTTCTAATATATTTTAAGAAAAGATTAATTGAGGAAAGTATTAAAACAACACTTCAATATATAGCAACGAAATGTCTCGTGCATATTATTTATTTTACGCACTAGGTAAAAAATTGTATTTCGCGTACAGAATACGAGCCCGAAAAATCACGTTTCGCGCAAGGAGTGTTAAAAAAATATTTTGTGATATTTAATGCTATATTTATTGAGCCTGTCAATTTGAGAAACTTTGTTTTACTGTCCTATTGTCCTAAAATTTTTACGTATAAACGTAAAATAAACGATTTTTTTCCCAAAATAAACAATAATACGAGTTCTCCCCCTACTGAAAAAAATCGCGGAATTAGTCGTGCGATTATTGGCGTGATTAACCGCGGGATTAATCACGTTAATTTATCGAATTTTTTTTGACGCGATTAGTCGCACGATTAATTGCGTGACGAATCGCACGATTCATCTAAAATAAATTATTTAGTAAAACAAAATTGTTTGAAATGCAAAATTATTGTCCCGCTTGAAAATTTTGCATTTTAAACAATTTTATTTTATTAAAAAATGTATTTTGATGCATCGCGCAATCGTGCGACTAATCGCATCGTAAAAAGTTCGATAAATTAACACGATTAATCGCGCGATTATTATTAGACGGTATATATCAGATAATTTACTTCAATCAACTTTTTTAATAACTTTATTAGAAAAAAATCATATCTGTAAAATAAAAAATGTATTTTTATACACATAAACGCGTTAACAAAATGTAAAAACCGCTGCTAACTGAATTAGCAGTATGCTTTCTCAAAGATTATGAAATGTATAGATAAGCGTTAATTATATAAAATTAAAACAAGTCAGTCATTTAAGTCCAAAATTTAATCAGTTTTAAGTTAAGACATAGCAAATAGCATGCAAAATTTTAGCTTATTATATCAATTCGTTCTAGAGTTTTAATGAGGACAAAAATTAGTAAACAGATACGTACATACATGCACATGTACGTAAATACATTTTTTTAAAACGTATTTTTCCGACTCAGGAACCTCAAAAATATCAAAATTTATCAAAATCTTTGATTTGATAATTTGCACTGTTACAAAGCTTTCTCTTTGAGAAAACAAAACGGACTATTTTTCCATTATGCTACAGTGAAAACAAAGAAAATAAGACTTGGTGGATTAAAATCCACTAATGAGTAGAAGCTGAGATATAGGCGTCTACAAACGAACACGCACACATTGTCACATAGCATGCTTTTTAGCTCTTTTTCGCTTTCCGATTCATCTCCACTTCATCCATTACACCCCTAAATGTTTATAAAATATTTTGAAATATTTCTGAGAAAATGATATAATCTCATAATTTAATATTTCTAAAAATTGTTTTATGAATATTGTGAAAAAATGCTGAGTAATACGACTTGGAAAGATTATAAAAATGTATCAAAACATTTTATCAATATATGTTGCTTCTGTCAACTAAAAAATGGTTTCTGCATAATATTTATAAAATATTTTAAAATCTTGAAAAGAAAATGTATCAAAATCTCGTAATTTAATATTTATTTGAAATATTTTACTAGCCTTTAAAAATATGTTTAAAAAATATTATTTTTGAATGTTTTACAATAATTATTTTCAATTGAAAATCTACTTACATCTACCGTTTACCCAAATAATTGTGGTAATTTTTCAAATGTATGTACGTGTTAAAGAGGCAAAAAGTAACATATCAACCTAGTATGCTCCGTTTGTATAGTATAGGTGGTACATAATGTCTGCTTATATCTTACTTATATTTATATAGCAGCACAAGCAGTACCTAACCGTACACACACATACATACAAAAGTATACAACGTATAGCATACAGATTGGATATCGACGCCTGAAAGGAACAACCGCGTACTCTGGGAGTCGCTTCGAGTACGACGAATCTCGCAAGCCGCTTCGAGTACGACGAATCTCGCAAGCCGCTTCGAGTACGACGAATCTCGCAAGCCGCTTCGAGTACGACGAATCTCGCAAGCCGCTTCGAGTACGACAAATCTGACAAGCCGCTTCGAGTACAACGAATCTCGCAAGCCGCTTCGAGTACGATGAATCTGGCAAACCGCTACGAGCACGACGAATCTCGGGATCCGATCCGAGACCAACGAATCTGGGGCGAGTATTTTTTTCCTTAAATTTTGTAGTGACAAGCCTGCAGCATTTCATAAATCACAATTTCTCGCAATTCACGCGGTGGAAAATTCTGAAAAAATTCGGAGTCCTAAATATAAGTTTAACAATATCGGTTCGGTTAATTAAATAAAGAATCCCTGAATATTTCCAGAAATATGTAAGATTTGTATGAACTGGGTAGATTCCAGTCTCAACATATCGGCAATAATCCCATCTAAAATGACATGAATTCTAGCCAGATCTGCTAGAAGTCGTCTGCAAGTGTTGCGGATACATAACATAACCTTGCTTTTTTGCTTTTTTTATGATTTGTAGGATTTGGATGTGCGACCTACTTTTAATTCTCGTGGATACATAATATACATGTATCACTGATACACCTTTGAATAATATTATAACAAATATAATAAGCCACAATGACAATGACCGTCCCTATAAAAAATGCGAGCTATTTGAAATAGGATGAAATTCTTCAAAGACAATTTAAAATAGGTTAAGACGACTACGAGCAATTTAAAATAAAGTAACAATCGTCTAGAATGAGAAAATCCGACGAAAAACTGAAAATTCTCATTTCTCGTCATTTTTGAAGAATTTCATCCTATTTTAAATAGCTTGCAATTTTTATAGGGACGGTCATTTTTGACAATTTTTTTTTTAAATTCAAGATCTCGGGCTATGCTGTTTAGTGTTGCCGGAAAGAATAATGCTTGCTCGACCAGGTAATACATTACCCGGAGCGCAATAAAGGCTATTTTTTGGTAACTATTTGGAATCGTAGCTTATTATATTTGTTATAATATTATTCAAAGGTGTATGAATGATACATGTATATGAAGCGACTAGAAGAATACAGGGTTGTTTCTGTTATCTGCTATGCTATACAGCAGAATAGTAGATACACCACACACAATTCTCACATTCTCAGTCAATGTTAAAAATGATTATTGTTAAAAAGTGTTGAAAAGTGAATTGCACAGATATTTTCATCTCATTAGTACGCGAGCCAGTTACTGTCAACGTTCAAATCTGTCATTACCATGCTAAATCGATGGTACTGAAGTTCAATGTCTGTTTTTCCGCGTAGACTTGTTAAATTATTTAAAAACAAACTGCCATGTCAATTCTTACTTAACCGTCTTAGTTCGGCTTTCGATCTTGAACCCTATGGTTTTGGCGTTAAAATATACAGATAGGTCTATACATGAAAATTAAATTCATATCAGCTTGAATGAATTTAACTCAATATATTGTTTCAACATACAAATACAAATTAAAATGCAAAAGTTCAGCCCTCTAGGTATGATAGTTTTTAAATGAGAGCAAAAAGAAAATTCTAAAACAGGTAATCATATAATCATTGAGAATTTGGTTTTGCTCACAATTAAAAAATATTATACCTAGAGAGCTGAAATTTCACATGGTTATTTCTTTCAACATGTCAAAACAATATACCGAGTTCTCTATATCTCAAGTATTGTAGTTCATATTCTTGTAGTAATACCTATCTGCAAATTTGGCCGACAAAGCTGTAGAGTTCATCGTCGAACAACTATATCAAAGACATAAGTAAAAACTTTTACACTTGTCTATTTTTACATAATACATTGAGCATCCACGTCAAAAATTTTACATGTTTCATTAGTTCAACTTGCCGGCTTCTTTCTTCGGCGGATTGTCGTTTGTCAGGATGGTCCGCTGGTTCATTCTAGGCGTCGGCACTTTCAAGAGCCAACACAGAACCTGTAACACACGCGACACAAACGCGCACACTCAAACAAAGGAGAACACGTTATCTCTTTCACACGTCGACTAGCTCCGTTGACAATCGGAAGAGAACTGGCGCATTTCCCGCTCATTCTCGTGCTCACTCTTTCCTCGAGCCCGCGCTTCTAGCTGGCGCCTGATTCGTTCGCAGTCCGCGCATCATATCCATGAAAGAGTACGACAAAGGGGTGGGAGTTGGATGAAATAAGGTTGAAAAGACTTTAATTAGAAAAGAGAATAATATATGTATTTGTGTATAATGTACAGAAGATTGCAAACTGATATTCTATTTGGAGAGAGGGATAATCCCCCAGATAACCTTTCGAGAGCGCTGTTCTCGTTGCATACTAAGTATCCGGACGATTGTTCGGTAGATGAGATCAGCAGTTCATTCTATCGGCCTGGTTGATGCATCAGAGTGCGAATGACTCCGTCAGCGCAGCGGAGCTCTTTATATGCCCGAAGCTACCCCTCTCTCCAATGCTTTATACACGCACGCCATCTACCTGTCTGCAGGTAGATCATTACAGAGCCGACGCTAGCGCCACATGGTCGGTAACTTGCCGATATCGGCAAGTTATCCGTTCCTGCTTTCTTACCTACCAGGTAGGGCCGCCGTCTCAAGTTGGGGCTTTATCGCATCGATCGAGATTCCGTGTATCGACGCGGCTGCAACGTTTGCAAAGTCGCACGTAAGGTAAGAGGAAGCCAGCGGATGACTAGCTTAAAAAAGCCGAAGAAAGATAGCTTCCTTAGGAGCTTGGCATGATATACTGTATCGAACGCTTCGCTGGAGTCAAAGAGAAAAAAGAAAAGTGACCTTCTTTTGGTTAATGCCAAGCCTGACACCATCAGTTAACTTAATTAAGCCAGACTGAGTGCTGTGGCCGGTGTGAAAACCAGTTTGCAGATCATCGAGCAGAAGTCTTGACTCGAAATATCTAGAGAGCTGTCTGTGCACCAGCCACTCCAGCGCCTTGGACAAGAAACAGAGAAGGGAAATCGTACGGTAATCCGTCAAAGATGTTGGAGAGCTGACTTTGTTAACTGCACGCACAAGCAACCTTTTTCAGGCTGAAACGACTCGTGAAGCGTGACTCGTTCGAAAACAGGTTAAAAGATGCGACAAAGTAAGGAATAGAGTACTGGCAATGCTTTGGTAATAACAATCGGTAGGATGCCATCGCTATCCTTGGACTGGGAGTCGAAGTGTGATACTGCATCCGACACGTCCAATTCCGTTATCTCCCTAAAATTGCAATGTTTGGAGTATTCAGGACTTTTGAGGGTCCGCAGGAAATGGTCAACAAGAGGAACCTGCGGGTGGTTGGAAATTCCGCTGAAACAGATGTTTATATCCTCCAAGGAGAAGCAAGATAGGATGTTTTCTCTTTTGGCGGTATTTCCGAGATTCTCTAGCTCTCTCCAGATCTCATCGACATCTTTAAGGGTTGACAGTCGTGAATTATAATAATTCAGCCTAGCCTCCTAAAACTGTCTATAAGCATTGTCCCTAGCAAGTCTATAAAAATATAGATCTCAGGGTAGACGAGTTCTGCGGAACCACCTGTATAGTCTGTTCCGTTCAGTCACAAGATCACGAAGAGCCGTGGTGAACCAAGGGTAACGCTTTAGTTCAGGGGGTCACGGTAGGTAATGGAGTGAGATAATTTATGACGTTCGTAAGATTAGCGTTTAGAATGGCAATGCAACCTTTAAGTGATGAGGCTGCGAAGGATGACCAGTCACATGTGCTCAGAAAGTTCCTTAGCTACTCAACACAGATCCCTTTGTCATTTCTGTAGGAGTATGTTCTGGATTGTGGGGGGGGGGGTATCAGTTTTCTAATGCGATAGCAGGCGATATTACTATTAGAAAGAGGTCAAGCCAGGTGTCAGAGTCCTGTTTATGGCGTGTCGTAAGGAACCGACAGAAAAGAGTTTTCCTCGATGAATGCCTTAATGAATTTGGCATCTTCAGACAAGGAAAATTAGTCAATTCAGTTAGAATCTCCTGCGATGACCACCGTGGAGTAGTTGATCATGTGCGTGGATGGCTGTTTTATGGAAAAGCTCCCTAGGATAAAGGGAAAGTGTGGAGGACCATACACAACACCCACAGTAATGGGAAACATTCTCTTTGCAGATATCTCACAGAAGAGATACTCCGACTTACCCAACCAGACACCGCCAGAGGACGATATTACGCTAGTAATGTATGAGTGATGAATGTAGAGGGCCACACCTTCACAGTTTCTGTTTCTGTCACGTCTGTATAATGTATAAATATCCAGTGAAAGGATGAATATCATCTTGTCGTCAAGCCAGGTTTCAGTTACAGCTATTACGTCGGCATTAGTGTCGGCGAACAGCCCATCTCTCTCTCTCTCTCTCTCTCTCTCTCTCTCTCTCTCTCTCTCTCTCACTCTTGCTCTTTCTCCCGGTTGTCCAAACTGGCAGCCTTCCTCTCGGGCTGGTTTTCTTTCTCGTGTGCTAGCTCGACGAAGGAGGGCGGCTGGACAAGAGACAACCTTACTAGGCTGCAGTTGCGGATGACTGGATGGCTGTCTTCGAGGATGGACTTCTTCCTTAGGGCGGCTGTCCAGGTCGTCTTGCTGCTGTTGCTTCTCACTCTCTCTTTCTCACTCGTGTTCACTAGAACTCGTACGCGCGTGCTTCTCTCTCTTTCGCTGACGTCTTGCGCCAACGGGATTCAGTCGAGAACTGCTGAGCCACGCCGCAGAACGCGCGCTCGACGTTCCTCAAAATGATTTTTTTAAAAAGAAATAACTTTAAATGCTGAAAATTATTGCTATATTATTCTTATATTTATTTCAAAACATTACCAATATATGTGCATACACTTGTGCTACAAACTCGTTGTTACTTTGACTACTTTATGGGTTTCAGTGGAGGGGCGCAGTTCGCTTCGACGATCTGTGAGACGGGTCTTAATTGGTTATCCTTAAGTCGATATTGTTACACAAGTAAACGCGCTGTAAAAGAGGTTTAAATGAAATAAAAAACAAAAAGGTTACTTTAATTCTAATAAAATTAAGAAATATAGAAAGTCTGTTAAGAACACATTTTCATACGACCAAAAATTTAAATATGAAATAAAAAATAAAAAATATGAAAGAACTATGAATTTCTAACGCCCAAATTTTTATGACCAAAAATTTGTAAGATCCAATAATAAAATATGAAAAAACTATAAAATTTTCGAGGCCCAAAATTTGCAAGGCCAAACAATTATAAGTTCCAAAATTTTAATGCCCAGAATTTGTAACGCCCAATAATAAAAAATATAAAAAATGCCAAGGTAATTGAATCCAATGACATCCACTCATATATCCAAATGGTATTTATGGATATATGCTTGTAAAAAATGTAAATTTGTTAAAAATAATATTTCTAATATGCAGTTTTATCATTATAGACTTAGTGTAAGAAATGGATTTGATCCATATCTTAATTTAAGCAAGGTATCTTAACAGGCAATAATAGATGCTTTTGTTAAAGTAGAAAGCTCCAGATTATATTTTATGAGAAAAAATCAACATAGTTTACGAAGCGATTGCTGTAAAGGTGTGATGGATTATTTACATAAAAAAGAAGATGCTAAATATATAAAAATCAGAAAATGTTTATTTTACCGTCAAATTTCACTGAAAGGCCTAGGCATTAATAATAAAATTATATTGATTCCATGTCAGTGGTTAATCGTTATGGAAAACCTGCTCTATTTTTGGCGATGACATGTAATCGGAATTGTATAGAAATTACAAAAAATTTACACATTTATTAAAATTGAATTGATTGATCAGATATTGTAGCTAAAGTATTTTAACAAAAAGTGAAAGAATTAAAAGAATGAGTTATAAAAGATGGACTTTTAGAAAAAAGTATTGCCTAAGCTTACGTTATCAAATTTCAAAAACACGGTCTACCTAATATGCATATGATATTATACTTAGATACGAATTATTAACTTGATACTCCTGAAAAAGTAGATAATTTAATAAGTGCGGAAATTCCAACTAAAATTTGTATACGCACTTATGTAACATTGTAAAACAGTTTATGATTCATGGGCCTCGTAAAATAATAAATAAAAATTCTTCTTGTATGGATGAAAATACAGAAACATGTGCAAATATTTTTCCAAAAAATTATAATAATGAGACGAAGTTTTCAAGCAATAGGATATCCAATATACAAACGAAGAAAAAATGGTAAATAAATTAATTATAAATACAGAAATTTTTAAAAAACAGCAGATAATCGATTTGTTGTACCTTATAATCCTCTTTTATTATTGAAGTTTAACTTTAATATTAATAAAGAAGTATGTTCAACTGTCCAATGTATTAAATAATCATTTATTAAATAATAATGTATTTAATAATAAAACATTGTTATAAAGGTCATAATTGTTCTTTTCTTGAAATTTGTAATGCAGATATTAATTTTGAAGAAGATAATAACAATCTAAATCAAACTTCAAGTATGGAAAAAGATGAATTTAAATATGATGAAATCAATCAATATCTTAATACAACATTTTTAACTCCTCCGGATGCTATGCACAGATTATTAGAATATTGTTTACACGAAATTTCGCATGTTATAAAAAGATTAGCTATTCACGACAAAAATCAACTATATTTCGATAAAAGGAAGGAAGAAAATAATTAAGAATAAAATAATAGAAACGACATTAAACGACATTTTCAAATTTCATTAAACTGATCTTAATGCAAAAAATTGTACAAGTGTTCCATGTATGCGTATCCTGGCTTCAATAAAGAACTTGAATCATTAGATAAGTGATTTATTATAAACTAAAAACAAAAATTATTGTTTAAAACTGTTTCTATTAAGCATTCACTTTGTGAAATTTATTTTATTGCTGCAGGTTCTTCAATGTTCATGAGGTTCGTAGTAGATGAATTTTTCTATCAGCCTCTTGACTAGTAATGTATATTATTTTTAATTTATTGAAATTATCATTTATCTTGTATATAAATGATTTTGTTGCATTTTATTGCAAAGTTTAATGTCATTGATATTTCATTAAAATAAATATTGTGTAAAAATTTGTTTACGGTTAAAATTATGATTATAATATTATTTTTATTCTAATTATTATTATTATCATTAATTTTGAATGCAATGATGATTGTTATTTCTGATTGTTATAATCCGCTACGTACAATCTATTTATAATTTAATCAATGTATACAATGCATAAATTATAATTTAATAAAAGTACCTTGTTCAATATTTGTTTGAGAAGTCGATTCTGTGATGCAGTAATCATATATCATTGAGTTAATGATTTACATTTGTATTTTTTATAATTATGAGGCATAGTGTTACGTTCAATGCAAACAAGATTAAAGTTTTATCATTTTAGACTTTGTGTTTCTATGCTGTAGTTGTATATGTATGTTATACATATCTATACATATATAAGTGTTTAGTAGACGAAAGAGTATAATAAAAAGTTAAAGAATTTAAGATTGTAAGTAATAAATATTAAATTTATATTTATATTATAACGAGTTGACTACCGTAAGAACTATACGTTTTTTTGAAAATTTACTAAAGTTTCTTACGTTTATATCTTCTTCCAATTTTGTATCATCTAGGTTTTCAAAATTATTAATTCCAACTACTTTTCTTTTTCTTTGTTCACTTCACATTCATCAGCTAGTTTTTTCTTTAATATACTAAAAGCTTTACTTGTACTTTCTTCATTTAAACAATTAACAATCACTTTATCCTTTTTCTTGTGATTTTTTTTTTGTCTGAATTGCCTTATGCTTATTTAAATAATGTGCTACAAACAACTTTTACACACAGTTTTAACAGGGATTTAGAACGCCACAGCCGAGTACAGTGAAATCGATAGAAGAGGCGGGAAATTCAAAAAGTGCAGGTTCAACAAGAGGAAGGAAAAGGGGAGGAGGAAGAGGGGGAGCATGAATAGGGAATGCGCTGAAGCAGAGAAAATTAGAGGACAGCTTAAAAATTAAAGAAGACACAGGGCTCAAAAGAAAAGAGAGAAGTCCAGAAGAACACGTTGAGAAAAATAAAAAGGAAAGAACTGGAGAAAAGACACAAGAAAGAAAAGCATTTGCAAAAGGAGGGAATGTGAAAAGATCACCAAATGAGAAAGAGAAAATGGAAGAAGAGACAATCGGTTCGTTAAAGTGCATTATGGATATAATCCTACAAAAGGTGGAGGAGATGAGTATGAAAATGGATAAGGAAAAGATAGAAAGGGAGAAGATGATTGAGAACTGGGAGCAGAAATATATTGGACTAGAGGAAAAAATGAACAGAAAAATAGAGGAAAGGCTAAAAAGTATAGAAGGAAGGCTGAATGAAGAAGGAGAAAAAAGGAAAAGAATCAGAAGAAAATGCAAGGAGGCGAGAGAAAGGGAGGAGGAAACAAGAGAGATGGAGAAGAAAGAATGGGAAGTGAAATTAGAACGCGAAAGAAAAGAGAGGAAAAAGGAAATCGAGGAGATATTAGGGAAGATAGAAAGTCTGGAAAAAGGGGAAGAGAGAGACAAGGGCAGTGGCAGAGAGAGTCAGTCAGAGGAGAGAGAGAGAGAGAGGATAAGGGAAAGGGAACGGAAAAGGAGAGGGACAGAAAGCAGATGGAAGAAATGGAATGGAGGATCGAGGAAGGAGAGAGGGATAGGAAAAAGAATAATATTATAATAGCAGGGTGGAAAGAAGAAAAATGGGATAGGAAGACGGTAGAAGACTGGATAAAGAAAAAACTCGAAGTAGATATTACGTTGAGGAAAACGTGGTCACTGAACGGGAAGATCCGAAGAATAGGGGCGGAATGTAGAAACTGGGAAGAAAAAGGCGTTATCATGAGAGAGAAAGCTAGGTTACAAGGGTCTAATATATTCATAGACAACGATCTGATCTGGAAAGAGAGAAGAAATAAAGAGAAACTAAGAGAATACGCGGTAAAGGAAAGAAATTTCTCATTTCTATCAATTACGTGGGTATAAATTATACTACAACGAGAGTAAAATTAATAGGGTAGGTGGTGTTCTTATGTATATTAAAAATAATATTTATGAAAAAACTAAAGTAGAAGTAATTGATAGATTGAGTGTGGTTATTATAACCAAAAACCACTGTATAATAGGAGATTTTAATATAGATATAATAGAAAGTAATGTACAAAATAATAATATAGGCGCAATATCAATAAGTCAGAAATTTTTAAATCATTTTTTTGAAAAAGAATTCATTCCGTACTATAGAAGTGGAACAAGACCCTCTCTAGAAAACGAATCGGGTTCTTGTATTGATAATTGTTTTGCAGAGACTAGAGACGTTAATATCGAATCTTATAAACTGTGTACTCCGTTTAACGACCACTATCCGCTTGTAATAAGTATCGATCAGATAAAGTGCAGAATGAGCAAGAAAAGATAGAAAATTGTATTAATTATAGATAGATAAAGGAATAGGCAAAGAAAATAGAATGGAATTCGTGTTTGCATTTGCAGGATCCAAATCTTGCTTTGGATAAACTAATAAAAATGATACATAGCTCTGTTGGAAAAGCCACTTGTAACAAAAAAAACTCAGAATGAACAATGACCTAGGAAAAGATGGATAACTAAAGCAATATTAGTATCGTGTAAAAATAAAGAAAATCTATAGAATATATGGAAAAAATTCTACAAATATAACTCTAAAGCATGAATATAAAAATTATGAAAATATTTTGAATAAAACAATAAAAGATGCTAAATACAAATTCGAAAACAATGAAATAAGAAAAAGTGGCGATAATCCAAGACAGCTATGCAGCATCATAAACAGTAAAATGGGCAAAAGCAACAAACAAATGCAATCGCCTGACTGTATATTCGTAAATAACCAAAAAATAGTAAACAAGACAAATATAGCGAATGAAATGAATGATTATTTTAGTCAAGATAGAATAAACTTAAGTAACTAAATAAATAATAAGTGCGATTATCAAATCAATCGAACGATCATTTATCTCTAGACGAGTACAATTTCTTCAGGGTAGACAGAGTAGGTCAGGGAGGAGGCGTAGTAGGTATCTATGCTCGCGACTATTTAAAGCAAATATCTTATGTCATTCTAAGGGTGAAATCCCCGAGTTTCTTATTGCTGAGCTAATAAATTCAAATACAAAATTACTTTTCGCTGCCGTTTATCACAGACCAGGCGCTGCCTATCCACTTCATTTTTTCCGATGCCTCTCTCCTTTCTTGCCGCACTTTACGGATGTAATAGTCACAGGTGACTTTAATATCAATATGTGTATACAGAACTCTGTCTCGGCGGCTCTGTCGAATCTCATTGACGTCGACAGTCGACCATACACACCACGTTTTTCGGATTGATCGCGACCCTACGCACACGCTGATCGATCTTTTTATTACTAACAACCTGGAATCAGTTATAGACTTAAGGAAGTCGGACGCCCCGTTTATAGCGGGGCACGATCTCATAGAGATTAAGTACAAGCTATCTAAAGCCATCTGCGCAAATAAAAAAGATCAAATCTCGTTGTCTCAAGCGGCTAAATCACGCAGCCTTATCAGCGGAGCTATGCGCAAATCTATTGCCCCCGGATCCAACGCCTTCAGCTGCCAACAACTTTCTCACTGTCCTTCTAGAACTAGTGCCCTGAGTGACGATGGGACCCTGTCCAGCGGACACAAACCTGCGCAGATGACTCAGGGGCACCTCTCCGAGCCATCTCACTAACCTCCAAGAGAAAACCGTGGGTTACTCCGGATATTCAAGCGCTCACAAAGAAACGCGACGCAGTATACAAAGTCGCAAGAGACTCAGCGTTGGACGACGACGTAATTAGATTTAGGACTTTACGAGCACAAGTTTGCAACGCGCTAGACACAGCCAAAAACCAGTTCATCGAGAGAAAATTGGCGGAGGTCGGAGATGAAAAAGCTCTATGGGACCAGTTGAACCGTATGCGAGTTAAGCCTGCACAACTGCCCTCACCGCTTTGATATTTCAGTACCGACGGGCTCAATCTGCATTACGCAGCCATGGTGAATCGCTCCCCGCCCCTAACAGAGGACGATTTCCAGCATATTCGCGACCAGCCCTTGAAGCATGCCTCGCGCAGCATCTTCAACTTCCTACCAGTAACAGAAGCAGAAGTAAGGAAGCTGGCCTTGATGCCCCCTAGAAATCATCCAGCGTGGACAATATTATAGCTGCAATGCTAAAATTAGCTCTGCCAGAGTTCATCATACCCCTCACTGACCTATGCAACGCCCGTCTGATTAACACAACATTTCCTTCAGCCTGGAAAAAGCACGCATCATGCCCCTGGAAAAAACGAAACAAATGAGCTCACCGTCCGACACACACTCCATTGCACAGCTCCCAAAACTGTCTAAAGTCCTAGAGAGGCTGGTTCACACCCAACTCTCGGGCTTCCTCGAAACTAACAATCCCTGAACAGCTGTCTAGCAGGATTCAGGCGCGGGCATAGTACTCAGACTGCTCTCTTAGGTGTATTTCACGATGTCCGTAGCGCGATGGACGAGAGATTGCTCATGGTCCTTGTACTGTTCGATGTTTCAAAGGCGTTCGACTGTATAACTCACTCGAAGTTGCTAAAAAAACTTCGGGCACTAAACGTAGCGGACAGGGCACTTCGCTAGTTATTTAGCCACTTATCGGATCGCGTGCAGGCAGTTGTCGACAAGGGTGGCTCAGTTTCTGAGTGGCTGAGGGCTGCCTCCGGAGTACCGCAAGGCAGCGTCCTCGGCCCATTGCTATTTGCAGTATATATTAATGACCTGCTCAAAATTTCCAAGCGTATAATATTTTCGGACGACACCCAAATCTACTGCCACTGCTCTCCAGGTGGATTGGAGCAGGATTTGTCGAACGTTCAGGCGGATGCGCAGGCTATATATCTGATTGGGCCGCTATAAACTAACTACCGCTGAACATTGCCAAATTCAAGGTCATGATTCTTGGTAGCCAGGCCTACGTCAGCAGAATATGCATCAGCAATCTCCCGAGAATAACCGTCGACAACGTTCCCCTGGAATTCGTCTCCGAGGCATGCAATCTTGGAGTACAGATTACGCCAAGCTTGGATTGGAAGCCGCAGGCAAAGCCCGTAAGGACAAAGATTTTTCGCTCACTCTACGGGCTCAAATTTTACAGGCACTCGCTTTCTAGGGACCTGAGACAATCCCTCATTGAAAGCCTTGTATTCCCCAGGTTCGATTACGCCTGTGCAGTTTACCATGATCTCGATGCTACACAAAATCTAGAGCTTCAGCGTGCGCAAAATGCGTACATTTTATCTGCGGATATATCCCTAATTGAGCGCACGTAACGCCCCATCCGCTTGCGCTGGGGGCTGTCAGTAGTACGTAGGCGAGAATACCTACTAAGTCCCTTGCTTACTCAGTAATAGCCCTCGAAAACCCGAATTATCTTGCAAAGAATTAATTGTTTGCAAGATAATTCGGGGGCGCAATCCCCCCCCCCCCCCCCCCCCCCCCCCCCACCCCCCCCCCCCGACAGATTCGCTTAGGCAATCATTTAAGATTTAAGCAGCCATATTGCTAAACTCGCTAAACATAGTCGCCTTTGAGCCCGAGAAAATAAATAGCTTTAAGCAAGTATGAATCGAAATCCAATGTAAAATGCGCTCAATAAATGTGTCAATCTCAGACCGTATTGCGAAATTGTTATACTATACTATGACTGAATTTATAATGTCTATTTTTGTATTTCTACTCTCTCTCTCTCTCTCTCTCTCTCTCTCTCTCTCTCTCTTTCTCTCGCTACTTTCTTTCTTTCTTTCTTTCTTTTATATGTAATTTGTAACGTTGCTTTGTTACGTATTGATTTCGAACGTTTCATTACGTAATTTTATGACTTATTTAAAAAATTGAAAAACTTTAACTTCATGTATCTTTTTTTTGTGATTTTAATATGTAAATTAATCACATGAATATTTAGTTCTAAATAATGGCCCTCTAAAATACTTTGAATATGTTGGAATGAGTGGCCGTATAGATGCTTCCATGCGGATGGTAGTGCGAAAAGTGGAGGATAATGCCTCAGAAATTAATTATTCCTAATACTTTTACTAAATTAAAGAATATAAAAAAATAATATTTATTAGTCGTAAGCCCTCGTTTTTCGCACTACCATCTGCATGGCAACTCATTTTAACAAATTTAATATTCAAAAAAAGTTTCATGAAGCTGAAATATTCCAATTTTTACCAAAGTCATAAAATTACGTGATGAAACGTTCGAAACCAATGCATAAAAACTGACGTCACAAATCACATATAAAAATTAAATGAAGGAATACGTCATTTTAATACATCACATAATCACGTCAATATTTTCGCCAAGAAAAGCAAAAGCGTACATAAAATATATAAAAATTTATACTAACCGGATCATTGCTAGAAATTCCCAGTTTGGATTTCCCGGATCCATATTCATGAGTGCTTCTTTTTCTTCTTTTAATTCTGCTTGTCTTTGTCTTCTTTCTTCTCTATTCTTTTTTAACCTTTCGACTTCTTTGACAACGTTTGAACGACGACTCCTTCCATTATCTTGTACTTGTTGAACTGGAGCTGTATGCTGCTTTTGTTTATTTAAAACTGAATTAGGCGCTGGAAATGCTGGAGTTGTAGGCGTAGGAGGGATGTTTTCAACTTCTCTCCGTCCTGTGAGATTAAGTACCGCATCGTTGGTACCATTTAATGTTGATGGCATTATATTCGTAGGACGATTCACTTGTCGAGGTATATGTTTATTTAAAGAAGCTGAAAATATTTATATATGATATACTTTAGTTAAAAAAGAATATAATAATTTTAAAGTTACTGTATAACTTAAGATAATATCGCGCAGAATTCTGTCTTACGCTATTAGTATCAACACTTACATTTTAATTAAATTAGATCTCATTTTAACTGTAATAATATGTCATGCATGTCTACTTAAACACCACGATTACCGAATTCTTACATATATCTAACAAATAATATTGTTTTTTACTTATTTTGTAACAGTGATATTAAAGCTTCGAGGTCTTTTGCAAGTTTTTTTTTGCCGAAAAGTTAATTCAATTTGTTATTCCAACTGATATTTTTAAAGTCTCAACGTGTTTTTGCTTCTGAATCGATTGAATCTTTTTAATTAATATAGAAACTTAGAATCTATATACTTATAATGTAATGTTGCATTTTTAGTTTAATCGTGTTCACTACAGTAGTACAATGGCTTCATAGAGAATGTAAACAAAACTGACCTTTACCCCCCACGCGAGCCAATAGGAGGTCAAAATCGAAACTGTTTACTCTTCATGGTGCCATTTATACTTTGTAGAGATCCCCCTACTTACCCTTTTTTCTATCGAAAGTGCCTCTGAGTTTTGAAGACACTTTGGAGATAGCCCTTTACTCCCCCTCTTTTCTATCTAAAGAACATAAGGCTTTTTAAGGCACTTTGAGGAACGATGGAGCAACTTACTTCTTAAGGTGTTAGCACCCCGACGATCCACGAACGCATATTACCCTTCCATTGCGGATCGAGTCCCCCTCTCCTTAACTCGATGCTACCTAAAGTATCTTGAATTTAACAGATAATTTTGGGTAAAAAAACGTAGCTAGACTCGGGCTTGAACCTGTATTTCTCGGTCTACGAGACAGGCATGCTACAGCAGAGCCGCGACTAAACTGTAAAATCTAACCTTACATGTTGGGTTCGTGAGACCGTATGTGTGCGTGGCTGTGTATTAACAGTACTGACGCAGAGCCCCCAAATCAGTCATCAGTGTATGTGCGTGCGTGTGTGTTCAAATTAAAAAGTATCTATTAATTAAAAATGAATGTAAAGGATTACTGGATAGGCAGTGTTGAACAACACGGCAAGTAAGTAGAAGTATATATACATTTTGCAATTATATTCATTCATAAAAAAACAAAAACAAATACAACTCCCTAAAAAAACTTTTTTCAAAAGTAAAAACTTTGGCATGAAATAGTAGTAAAATGTATGAATATAAAAATGTCGAGTAAATTGTTTTTTTTTTTGCTATACGCATTTAGATATTTTTTGGGAAAGCTGATTCAATTTAATTTTATCTTCGCGCGTATAACAAAAAAAAAACATTTACTTGAGATTTTTATATTCATACTTTTTATTACTATTTCTTGACAAGGTTTTTACTTTTGAAAAAAGGTTTTTTTGGGAGATTTCACATCTTTTACAAAGCATATTCTCCTTGAAATCTTGATCTATTATAAATCAGATAGACAACAAGCTACTATTGCTTTAGACATTGATCCATTGATAAATATTTTTAAAGATGAAAAATTAGGTATATATATTTCAAATAGATACCAACAGATTTCGCATACGCGTAATAATAATGGTTTAATTGCAATCGACATTTTTGCTGGAGGTTAGAAAACCCAATTTCAAAGTGTATAGGGTTGCCCTGTCCCGAACCAGACTTTGTCCTTTTTCTTGCCAGTGTGGCGCTATGTTATATAAATGTAATTTAACAAATTCACAAATAGTAATATAAATATCTTCTATAGTGAAATGTATATTTTTATCTTTTAATATTATTATTAATATAATATTATTAATCAGAACATTTTTTTCTCGTCTGAAAATTTTAGAGAAATCACAGCATACCTATACAATTATACATATAACATAGTAACATGATACAATATTTGCCACAAGTATCAGAAAAAGTGCTTTGTATTCGAATGATATTTCATCTTAGCCTCTTGCAATTTCTCTGAATGCTGTTTACGTTATCGGGGATGTATGGTTGTGTACTAAAACTATCAAAATATTATCTAACACCATTTTTGGACACATATATCGCCACCCATGTTATCCATTTTACCGACGAGATTCGCTTATACTGCACCCAATGAGCTAACAAAGAAAGTACTTGAGAAATTCTCAATTACATTGTGTGTTAGCGGTAGTAAATGATAGCTCCGACTTCAACGAGTCACAAGAGTCAGTGTGTACAAAAGTCACGTTTATCACCGGTATAGTAAAAAGACATGGTGTTCAGTAAAGAGAACTTTAGCTGACAAAGATATCTTTAGCTACTCCTGACGATGCTCTTTTAGTTGCAGCGCAACGTTACAAACGTAGCAGCGTCGATACGAGGAATCTCGATCGATGCAGCAAAGTCTCAAGTGCGCAGAAAAAACAAGCATCCCGACCTGTCAAGGAAGGACCCTCGCCAGTCCGCCACCATCATCAATAGGACTAGAGCTGCCAGCAAAATCGACGTGGGAGAGCAAGAAAGCCAGCTGCCACCAGGCCTAGGAGGAGTCCGCGTGGCGTCGATTGGACCACTGACAGCTGTTCACCAGGATCCTCGAGAAGAGAACGAGTAAGAGAAAGAGTAACAGCGAGAGAGAGAGAGAGAGAGAGAGAGAGAGAGAGAGATCCACGAGGGGGAGGTTGTACCTCCATGTGGCGCGTCCTCAGGTGGCGGATAGAGGGTGATCGCTGTGGGCACATAGTGCTAAATACGTAGTGCTGCCTGCAGAGGGTAGGAGAGAAATAAAATATCTCCTGCGGACCAAAAGACTAACGAAGATCCGTTAAGACTCACTGCAAGAAACGAGGTTGGATCTCAAAGGCATGGCTGAGCAGACGCTCGCCGGTTGCCGCAGTGCGACTTAACTTCGACGGTTTGAGGGGGAAGAATGTTAGATAAACTAGGTTCTGACACTTTCAGGCTGCCGGTAAGTACAGGGGCCCGGGGCGGTCTAGCCGACATGCACTGGCTGCCCTATCAACCGGCGAAAATCCTGATAGCCATGGCGGTGCGGGGTGGCGCCCGGACAGGGCCCTGTTGTGGTCAGAGGGGGGGGGGCCTCACTACCCTCCTCCGGATATATTTGAGGACGACTTGCGTTGTGGCATGAGGCCAGAATACACGTCTACGAGGCTAGGTTTTTTGGGGAGAAAGCCGAGTGGAAAGTAGGTGAGAGAGAAGGAAGGAAGGAATAAAGAGTAAATGATGATACGTACACCTACGAGAAATAACTCGGGGACTTCGGATACCCCGAAAAGTGTCAACGAAACTGGGTTCCTAACCCAAAAAACAGACAACAACAACAGTCTGGTAAACCTGCTAAACGCAGGGGGTATGGCCGCCGCTGGCCATAAAGAAGGGCTAAGCCAGGTGGCCATGGAAGCCGAAACATCTCAGCAGATCACCGCAAATAACAAAACGCCAGGTGATGAAGTCGAAGGTAGGAAAATGCTCGATACCTGGAATAGAATCCAGGAAATAGAGAGCACTGAGCAAGGCCTACTGGATAAGATCGGAGAAAAGCTAGAGAAGATGAACGCAGTGGTGGAACCCGCCAAAAACATACACAAGACCGTCAAGGACGACATGAAGAAGGTAATTACATTCTGGAAGCTGCTCACCAGCCTGAGAGAATCGGCGATCAAGGTCAAGTCGGCTTTTGAGCTGATGCTGCTGAACGCTCCACAAAACCCGGTAGGAGCGGAAAAGCCGGCAAGGAAGAGAAAGCAGCGATCGCCATCACGGGATAGGTCGACTAAGAAGAAGAAAGAAGAGGAGAAGATGCACAAACATCTCGAGAGGACGGCTACAGCGAGTCCCAGTACATCTCACCTTCAAAGTTCGCCGGGAATACCTTGGCAAAAGGTTGAAACGAGGAAGGCAAGGAAAAAGAAGGAAATAACAAACAGCAAAGGTGGCACTGAGGACGTAAGCCAAAAAGTCACTAGAAAGAGTAAGCGACCACGGACAAGACCAACGCGGCCGGATGCCCTTATTATAAAGCCCACGGATGGAAAGTCTTACGCCGATATCCTAAGGCAGATGAAGGCAGATCCAAAACTGAAGGTACTCGGTAACAGTGTAAACAGAGTACGCAAGACGGCGGCTGGAGACCTATTCTTGGCACTCTAACGCACAACGGAAGTAACGGCAACGGTACTCCGACAAACGGTGGAAGAGGTGCTGGAGACGGGAGCCAAAGTGAGGACCCTGCAAGACGAAGTGGTCTTTGAAATAAAACGTATTTACCAGCAAGGAAGATATTGTAGCGGCTCTGGGAAAAGAGTTCGAAGGTAACGACGGATTGGTAGTGGAAGAGATAGCAATTAAATCGCTGCGGACGGCATACGGTGATACCCACACCGCGGTCATCCAAATGCAAGCAAAAATGGCGCAGCTGGTACTATCAAAGCAGAAAATAAAAATAGGTTGGGTGGTCTGCAGAATACGTGAGATGAAACAGAGGTGTCGTCCACTTAGATGTTATAAATGTCTTGGATTCGGACATATCGCCAAGAATTGCACAACACAAGACCGAAGTCAGTGTTACTACAAATGTGGAAATGAAGGACATAAGGCAAGAAACTGTGACAAGCAACCAGAATGCGTACTCTGTCGTGAGAGAGGCGTAGATGGAAAAAGTGAACATGCAGCCGGTAGCTACACGTGCCCAGTTTACCGTGCTGCAGTAGAAGCCATTGTCAGACGAAGAAAATGAAAATTATGTTATACGGTGCCCCAATATGGGCGGATGCTATGTTAGTGAAGTCCTACGTACGTAAGCTATCAACAGTTTATAGGAGAAGACATTGCGGGTCGCTTCTGCCTACCGAACAGTATCAGAAGATGCAGTGTGCGTTATCTCACGTATGTCGCCTATTGACCCTCTAGCAACAGAACGAAAGAATATACAGGGTGTCTGAAAAGTTCCGGAACGGCATGATAACATCCGAACTAAGAAAGGTAAAAAAAAATAAAAACACATGGTTGTTAGGATTTTTTCCCAACTATCCGATGGGAACCTTAAATTTGACCTTGACCAAGTCCTTCAAGGTCATTTGAAGGTCAAATCGATTTTTTTAAATAGGACATCCTATTTTCGACCCCGGAAATGAAAAGAGCGGAAAATTTTACGTTCAA